>JAZKLR010000031.1:3000000-3523647 GCA_037103525.1 Ganaspis brasiliensis | reverse complement strand
ATTTGTTATAAACAATACCCAGCGGAAAACAAAAAATGACAAAAAAAGTGAATATTTCGGAAAAACTGAATTAAAAAAATATCTAGGGGGGTAGAAAACGTCCATATTTTTACAAAAACCTTAGAACACATCCCCAAACAAAAATCAATGATTAAACAAAAAAATTTGTTATAAACAATACCCAGCGGAAAACAAAAAATGACAAAAAAAGTGAATATTTCGGAAAAACTGAATTAAAAAAGAATCTAGGGGGGTAGAAAACGTCCATATTTTTACAAAAACCTTAGAACACATCCCCAAACAAAAATCAATGATTAAACAATTAAATTTGTTATAAACAATACCCAGCGGAAAACAAAAAATGACAAAAAAAGTGAATATTTCGGAAAAACTAAATTAAAAAAGAATCTAGGGGGGTAGAAAACGTCCATATTTTAACAAAACCCTTAAAACACATCCCCAAACAAAAATCAATGATTAAACAATTAAATTTGTTATAAACAATACCCAGCGGAAAACAAATAATGACAAAAAAAGTGAATATTTCGGAAAAACTAAATTAAAAAAGAATCTAGGGGGGTAGAAAACGTCCATATTTTTACAAAACCCTTAAAACACATCCCCAAACAAAAATCAATGATTAAACATTTAAATTTGTTATAAACAATACCCAGCGTAAAACAAAAAATGACAAAAAAAGTGAATATTTCGGAATGACTGAATTAAAAAAGAATCTAGGGGGGTAGAAAACGTCCATATTTTTACAAAAACCTTATAACACATCCCCAAACAAAAATCAATGATTAAACAATTAAATTTGTTATAAACAATACCCAGCGGAAAACAAAAAATGACAAAAAAAGTGAATATTTCGGAAAAGCTGAATTAAAAAAGAATCTAGGGGGGTAGAAAACGTCCATATTTTTACAAAAACCTAAGAACACATCCCCAAACAAAAATCAATGATTAAACAATTAAATTTGTTATAAACAATACCCAGCGGAAAACAAAAAATGACAAAAAAAGTGAATATTTCGGAAAAACTGAATTAAAAAAATATCTAGGGGGGTAGAAAACGTCCATATTTTTACAAAAACCTTAGAACACATCCCCAAACAAAAATCAATGATTAAACAAAAAAATTTGTTATAAACAATACCCAGCGGAAAACAAAAAATGACAAAAAAAGTGAATATTTCGGAAAAACTGAATTAAAAAAGAATCTAGGGGGGTAGAAAACGTCCATATTTTTACAAAAACCTTAGAACACATCCCCAAACAAAAATCAATGATTAAACAATTAAATTTGTTATAAACAATACCCAGCGGAAAACAAAAAATGACAAAAAAAGTGAATATTTCAGAAAAACTGAATTAAAAAAATATCTAGGGGGGTAGAAAACGTCCATATTTTTACAAAAACCTTAGAACACAACCCCAAACAAAAATCAATGTTTAAACAATTAAATTTGTTATAAACAATACCCAGCGGAAAACAAATAATGACAAAAAAAGTGAATATTTCGGAAAAGCTGAATTAAAAAAGAATCTAGGGGGGTAGAAAACGTCCATATTTTAACAAAACCCTTAAAACACATCCCCAAACAAAAATCAATGATTAAACAATTAAATTTGTTATAAACAATACCCAGCGGAAAACAAAAAATGACAAAAAAAGTGAATATTTCGGAAAAGCTGAATTAAAAAAGAATCTAGGGGGGTAGAAAACGTCCATATTTTTACAAAAACCTAAGAACACATCCCCAAACAAAAATCAATGATTAAACAATTAAATTTGTTATAAACAATACCCAGCGGAAAACAAATAATGACAAAAAAAGTGAATATTTCGGAAAAACTAAATTAAAAAAGAATCTAGGGGGGTAGAAAACGTCCATATTTTTACAAAAACCTTATAACACATCCCCAAACAAAAATCAATGATTAAACAATTAAATTTGTTATAAACAATACCCAGCGGAAAACAAAAAATGACAAAAAAAGTGAATATTTCGGAAAAGCTGAATTAAAAAAGAATCTAGGGGGGTAGAAAACGTCCATATTTTTACAGAAACCTAAGAACACATCCCCAAACAAAAATCAATGATTAAACAATTAAATTTGTTATAAACAATACCCAGCGGAAAACAAAAAATGACAAAAAAAGTGAATATTTCGGAAAAACTGAATTAAAAAAATATCTAGGGGGGTAGAAAACGTCCATATTTTTACAAAAACCTTAGAACACATCCCCAAACAAAAATCAATGATTAAACAAAAAAATTTGTTATAAACAATACCCAGCGGAAAACAAAAAATGACAAAAAAAGTGAATATTTCGGAAAAACTGAATTAAAAAAGAATCTAGGGGGGTAGAAAACGTCCATATTTTTACAAAAACCTTAGAACACATCCCCAAACAAAAATCAATGATTAAACAATTAAATTTGTTATAAACAATACCCAGCGGAAAACAAAAAATGACAAAAAAAGTGAATATTTCAGAAAAACTGAATTAAAAAAATATCTAGGGGGGTAGAAAACGTCCATATTTTTACAAAAACCTTAGAACACAACCCCAAACAAAAATCAATGTTTAAACAATTAAATTTGTTATAAACAATACCCAGCGGAAAACAAATAATGACAAAAAAAGTGAATATTTCGGAAAAACTAAATTAAAAAAGAATCTAGGGGGGTAGAAAACGTCCATATTTTAACAAAACCCTTAAAACACATCCCCAAACAAAAATCAATGATTAAACAATTAAATTTGTTATAAACAATACCCAGCGGAAAACAAATAATGACAAAAAAAGTGAATATTTCGGAAAAACTAAATTAAAAAAGAATCTAGGGGGGTAGAAAACGTCCATATTTTTACAAAACCCTTAAAACACATCCCCAAACAAAAATCAATGATTAAACAATTAAATTTGTTATAAACAATACCCAGCGGAAAACAAAAAATGACAAAAAAAGTGAATATTTCAGAAAAACTGAATTAAAAAAATATCTAGGGGGGTAGAAAACGTCCATATTTTTACAAAAACCTTAGAACACAACCCCAAACAAAAATCAATGTTTAAACAAATAAATTTGTTATAAACAATACCCAGCGGAAAACAAATAATGACAAAAAAAGTGAATATTTCGGAAAAACTAAATTAAAAAAGAATCTAGGGGGGTAGAAAACGTCCATATTTTAACAAAACCCTTAAAACACATCCCCAAACAAAAATCAATGATTAAACAATTAAATTTGTTATAAACAATACCCAGCGGAAAACAAATAATGACAAAAAAAGTGAATATTTCGGAAAAACTAAATTAAAAAAGAATCTAGGGGGGTAGAAAACGTCCATATTTTTACAAAACCCTTAAAACACATCCCCAAACAAAAATCAATGATTAAACAATTAAATTTGTTATAAACAATACCCAGCGTAAAACAAAAAATGACAAAAAAAGTGAATATTTCGGAATGACTGAATTAAAAAAGAATCTAGGGGGGTAGAAAACGTCCATATTTTTACAAAAACCTAAGAACACATCCTCAAACAAAAATCAATGATTAAACAATTAAATTTGTTATAAACAATACCCAGCGGAAAACAAAAAATGACAAAAAAAGTGAATATTTCGGAAAAGCTGAATTAAAAAAGAATCTAGGGGGGTAGAAAACGTCCATATTTTTACACAAACCTTAGAACACATCCCCAAACAAAAATCAATGATTAAACAATTAAATTTGTTATAAACAATACCCAGCGGAAAACAAAAAATGACAAAAAAAGTGAATATTTCGGAAAAGCTGAATTAAAAAAGAATCTAGGGGGGTAGAAAACGTCCATATTTTTACACAAAGCTTAAAACACAACCCCAAACAAAAATCAATGATTAAACAATTAAATTTGTTATAAACAATACCCAGCGGAAAACAAATAATGACAAAAAAAGTGAATATTTCGGAAAAACTAAATTAAAAAAGAATCTAGGGGGGTAGAAAACGTCCATATTTTTACAAAACCCTTAAAACACATCCCCAAACAAAAATCAATGATTTAACAATTAAATTTGTTATAAACAATACCCAGCGGAAAACAAATAATGACAAAAAAAGTGAATATTTCGGAAAAACTAAATTAAAAAAGAATCTAGGGGGGTAGAAAACGTCCATATTTTTACAAAACCCTTAAAACACATCCCCAAACAAAAATCAATGATTAAACAATTAAATTTGTTATAAACAATACCCAGCGTAAAACAAAAAATGACAAAAAAAGTGAATATTTCGGAATGACTGAATTAAAAAAGAATCTAGGGGGGTAGAAAACGTCCATATTTTTACAAAAACCTTATAACACATCCCCAAACAAAAATCAATGATTAAACAATTAAATTTGTTATAAACAATACCCAGCGGAAAACAAAAAATGACAAAAAAAGTGAATATTTCGGAAAAGCTGAATTAAAAAAGAATCTAGGGGGGTAGAAAACGTCCATATTTTTACAAAAACCTAAGAACACATCCCCAAACAAAAATCAATGATTAAACAATTAAATTTGTTATAAACAATACCCAGCGGAAAACAAAAAATGACAAAAAAAGTGAATATTTCGGAAAAACTGAATTAAAAAAATATCTAGGGGGGTAGAAAACGTCCATATTTTTACAAAAACCTTAGAACACATCCCCAAACAAAAATCAATGATTAAACAAAAAAATTTGTTATAAACAATACCCAGCGGAAAACAAAAAATGACAAAAAAAGTGAATATTTCGGAAAAACTGAATTAAAAAAGAATCTAGGGGGGTAGAAAACGTCCATATTTTTACAAAAACCTTAGAACACATCCCCAAACAAAAATCAATGATTAAACAATTAAATTTGTTATAAACAATACCCAGCGGAAAACAAAAAATGACAAAAAAAGTGAATATTTCGGAAAAACTAAATTAAAAAAGAATCTAGGGGGGTAGAAAACGTCCATATTTTAACAAAACCCTTAAAACACATCCCCAAACAAAAATCAATGATTAAACAATTAAATTTGTTATAAACAATACCCAGCGGAAAACAAATAATGACAAAAAAAGTGAATATTTCGGAAAAACTAAATTAAAAAAGAATCTAGGGGGGTAGAAAACGTCCATATTTTTACAAAACCCTTAAAACACATCCCCAAACAAAAATCAATGATTAAACAATTAAATTTGTTATAAACAATACCCAGCGTAAAACAAAAAATGACAAAAAAAGTGAATATTTCGGAATGACTGAATTAAAAAAGAATCTAGGGGGGTAGAAAACGTCCATATTTTTACAAAAACCTTATAACACATCCCCAAACAAAAATCAATGATTAAACAATTAAATTTGTTATAAACAATACCCAGCGGAAAACAAAAAATGACAAAAAAAGTGAATATTTCGGAAAAGCTGAATTAAAAAAGAATCTAGGGGGGTAGAAAACGTCCATATTTTTACAAAAACCTAAGAACACATCCCCAAACAAAAATCAATGATTAAACAATTAAATTTGTTATAAACAATACCCAGCGGAAAACAAAAAATGACAAAAAAAGTGAATATTTCGGAAAAACTGAATTAAAAAAATATCTAGGGGGGTAGAAAACGTCCATATTTTTACAAAAACCTTAGAACACATCCCCAAACAAAAATCAATGATTAAACAAAAAAATTTGTTATAAACAATACCCAGCGGAAAACAAAAAATGACAAAAAAAGTGAATATTTCGGAAAAACTGAATTAAAAAAGAATCTAGGGGGGTAGAAAACGTCCATATTTTTACAAAAACCTTAGAACACATCCCCAAACAAAAATCAATGATTAAACAATTAAATTTGTTATAAACAATACCCAGCGGAAAACAAAAAATGACAAAAAAAGTGAATATTTCAGAAAAACTGAATTAAAAAAATATCTAGGGGGGTAGAAAACGTCCATATTTTTACAAAAACCTTAGAACACAACCCCAAACAAAAATCAATGTTTAAACAATTAAATTTGTTATAAACAATACCCAGCGGAAAACAAATAATGACAAAAAAAGTGAATATTTCGGAAAAACTAAATTAAAAAAGAATCTAGGGGGGTAGAAAACGTCCATATTTTAACAAAACCCTTAAAACACATCCCCAAACAAAAATCAATGATTAAACAATTAAATTTGTTATAAACAATACCCAGCGGAAAACAAATAATGACAAAAAAAGTGAATATTTCGGAAAAACTAAATTAAAAAAGAATCTAGGGGGGTAGAAAACGTCCATATTTTTACAAAACCCTTAAAACACATCCCCAAACAAAAATCAATGATTAAACAATTAAATTTGTTATAAACAATACCCAGCGGAAAACAAAAAATGACAAAAAAAGTGAATATTTCAGAAAAACTGAATTAAAAAAATATCTAGGGGGGTAGAAAACGTCCATATTTTTACAAAAACCTTAGAACACAACCCCAAACAAAAATCAATGTTTAAACAAATAAATTTGTTATAAACAATACCCAGCGGAAAACAAATAATGACAAAAAAAGTGAATATTTCGGAAAAACTAAATTAAAAAAGAATCTAGGGGGGTAGAAAACGTCCATATTTTAACAAAACCCTTAAAACACATCCCCAAACAAAAATCAATGATTAAACAATTAAATTTGTTATAAACAATACCCAGCGGAAAACAAATAATGACAAAAAAAGTGAATATTTCGGAAAAACTAAATTAAAAAAGAATCTAGGGGGGTAGAAAACGTCCATATTTTTACAAAACCCTTAAAACACATCCCCAAACAAAAATCAATGATTAAACAATTAAATTTGTTATAAACAATACCCAGCGTAAAACAAAAAATGACAAAAAAAGTGAATATTTCGGAATGACTGAATTAAAAAAGAATCTAGGGGGGTAGAAAACGTCCATATTTTTACAAAAACCTAAGAACACATCCTCAAACAAAAATCAATGATTAAACAATTAAATTTGTTATAAACAATACCCAGCGGAAAACAAAAAATGACAAAAAAAGTGAATATTTCGGAAAAGCTGAATTAAAAAAGAATCTAGGGGGGTAGAAAACGTCCATATTTTTACAAAAACCTAAGAACACATCCCTAAACAAAAATCAATGATTAAACAATTAAATTTGTTATAAACAATACCCAGCGGAAAACAAAAAATGACAAAAAAAGTGAATATTTCGGAAAAACTGAATTAAAAAAATATCTAGAGGGGTAGAAAACGTCCATATTTTTACACAAACCTTAGAACACATCCCCAAACAAAAATCAATGATTAAACAATTAAATTTGTTATAAACAATACCCAGCGGAAAACAAATAATGACAAAAAAAGTGAATATTTCGGAAAAACTAAATTAAAAAAGAATCTAGGGGGGTAGAAAACGTCCATATTTTTACAAAACCCTTAAAACACATCCCCAAACAAAAATCAATGATTTAACAATTAAATTTGTTATAAACAATACCCAGCGGAAAACAAATAATGACAAAAAAAGTGAATATTTCGGAAAAACTAAATTAAAAAAGAATCTAGGGGGGTAGAAAACGTCCATATTTTTACAAAACCCTTAAAACACATCCCCAAACAAAAATCAATGATTAAACAATTAAATTTGTTATAAACAATACCCAGCGTAAAACAAAAAATGACAAAAAAAGTGAATATTTCGGAATGACTGAATTAAAAAAGAATCTAGGGGGGTAGAAAACGTCCATATTTTTACAAAAACCTTATAACACATCCCCAAACAAAAATCAATGATTAAACAATTAAATTTGTTATAAACAATACCCAGCGGAAAACAAAAAATGACAAAAAAAGTGAATATTTCGGAAAAGCTGAATTAAAAAAGAATCTAGGGGGGTAGAAAACGTCCATATTTTTACAAAAACCTAAGAACACATCCCCAAACAAAAATCAATGATTAAACAAAAAAATTTGTTATAAACAATACCCAGCGGAAAACAAATAATGACAAAAAAAGTGAATATTTCGGAAAAACTAAATTAAAAAAGAATCTAGGGGGGTAGAAAACGTCCATATTTTAACAAAACCCTTAAAACACATCCCCAAACAAAAATCAATGATTAAACAATTAAATTTGTTATAAACAATACCCAGCGGAAAACAAATAATGACAAAAAAAGTGAATATTTCGGAAAAACTAAATTAAAAAAGAATCTAGGGGGGTAGAAAACGTCCATATTTTAACAAAACCCTTAAAACACATCCCCAAACAAAAATCAATGATTAAACAATTAAATTTGTTATAAACAATACCCAGCGGAAAACAAATAATGACAAAAAAAGTGAATATTTCGGAAAAACTAAATTAAAAAAGAATCTAGGGGGGTAGAAAACGTCCATATTTTAACAAAACCCTTAAAACACATCCCCAAACAAAAATCAATGATTAAACAATTAAATTTGTTATAAACAATACCCAGCGGAAAACAAATAATGACAAAAAAAGTGAATATTTCGGAAAAACTAAATTAAAAAAGAATCTAGGGGGGTAGAAAACGTCCATATTTTTACAAAACCCTTAAAACACATCCCCAAACAAAAATCAATGATTAAACAATTAAATTTGTTATAAACAATACCCAGCGGAAAACAAAAAATGACAAAAAAAGTGAATATTTCAGAAAAACTGAATTAAAAAAATATCTAGGGGGGTAGAAAACGTCCATATTTTTACAAAAACCTTAGAACACAACCCCAAACAAAAATCAATGTTTAAACAAATAAATTTGTTATAAACAATACCCAGCGGAAAACAAATAATGACAAAAAAAGTGAATATTTCGGAAAAACTAAATTAAAAAAGAATCTAGGGAGGTAGAAAACGTCCATATTTTAACAAAACCCTTAAAACACATCCCCAAACAAAAATCAATGATTAAACAATTAAATTTGTTATAAACAATACCCAGCGGAAAACAAATAATGACAAAAAAAGTGAATATTTCGGAAAAACTAAATTAAAAAAGAATCTAGGGGGGTAGAAAACGTCCATATTTTTACAAAACCCTTAAAACACATCCCCAAACAAAAATCAATGATTAAACAATTAAATTTGTTATAAACAATACCCAGCGTAAAACAAAAAATGACAAAAAAAGTGAATATTTCGGAATGACTGAATTAAAAAAGAATCTAGGGGGGTAGAAAACGTCCATATTTTTACAAAAACCTAAGAACACATCCTCAAACAAAAATCAATGATTAAACAATTAAATTTGTTATAAACAATACCCAGCGGAAAACAAAAAATGACAAAAAAAGTGAATATTTCGGAAAAGCTGAATTAAAAAAGAATCTAGGGGGGTAGAAAACGTCCATATTTTTACAAAAACCTAAGAACACATCCCCAAACAAAAATCAATGATTAAACAATTAAATTTGTTATAAACAATACCCAGCGGAAAACAAAAAATGACAAAAAAAGTGAATATTTCGGAAAAACTGAATTAAAAAAATATCTAGGGGGGTAGAAAACGTCCATATTTTTACACAAACCTTAGAACACATCCCCAAACAAAAATCAATGATTAAACAATTAAATTTGTTATAAACAATACCCAGCGGAAAACAAATAATGACAAAAAAAGTGAATATTTCGGAAAAACTAAATTAAAAAAGAATCTAGGGGGGTAGAAAACGTCCATATTTTTACAAAACCCTTAAAACACATCCCCAAACAAAAATCAATGATTAAACAATTAAATTTGTTATAAACAATACCCAGCGTAAAACAAAAAATGACAAAAAAAGTGAATATTTCGGAATGACTGAATTAAAAAAGAATCTAGGGGGGTAGAAAACGTCCATATTTTTACAAAAACCTTATAACACATCCCCAAACAAAAATCAATGATTAAACAATTAAATTTGTTATAAACAATACCCAGCGGAAAACAAAAAATGACAAAAAAAGTGAATATTTCGGAAAAGCTGAATTAAAAAAGAATCTAGGGGGGTAGAAAACGTCCATATTTTTACAAAAACCTAAGAACACATCCCCAAACAAAAATCAATGATTAAACAATTAAATTTGTTATAAACAATACCCAGCGGAAAACAAAAAATGACAAAAAAAGTGAATATTTCGGAAAAACTGAATTAAAAAAATATCTAGGGGGGTAGAAAACGTCCATATTTTTACAAAAACCTTAGAACACATCCCCAAACAAAAATCAATGATTAAACAAAAAAATTTGTTATAAACAATACCCAGCGGAAAACAAAAAATGACAAAAAAAGTGAATATTTCGGAAAAACTGAATTAAAAAAGAATCTAGGGGGGTAGAAAACGTCCATATTTTTACAAAAACCTTAGAACACATCCCCAAACAAAAATCAATGATTAAACAATTAAATTTGTTATAAACAATACCCAGCGGAAAACAAAAAATGACAAAAAAAGTGAATATTTCGGAAAAACTAAATTAAAAAAGAATCTAGGGGGGTAGAAAACGTCCATATTTTAACAAAACCTTTAAAACACATCCCCAAACAAAAATTAATGATTAAACAATTAAATTTGTTATAAACAATACCCAGCGGAAAACAAATAATGACAAAAAAAGTGAATATTTCGGAAAAACTGAATTAAAAAAGAATCTAGGGGGGTAGAAAACGTCCATATTTTTACAAAAACCTTAGAACACATCCCCAAACAAAAATCAATGATTAAACAATTAAATTTGTTATAAACAATACCCAGCGGAAAACAAAAAATGACAAAAAAAGTGAATATTTCAGAAAAACTGAATTAAAAAAATATCTAGGGGGGTAGAAAACGTCCATATTTTTACAAAAACCTTAGAACACAACCCCAAACAAAAATCAATGTTTAAACAATTAAATTTGTTATAAACAATACCCAGCGGAAAACAAATAATGACAAAAAAAGTGAATATTTCGGAAAAACTAAATTAAAAAAGAATCTAGGGGGGTAGAAAACGTCCATATTTTAACAAAACCCTTAAAACACATCCCCAAACAAAAATCAATGATTAAACAATTAAATTTGTTATAAACAATACCCAGCGGAAAACAAATAATGACAAAAAAAGTGAATATTTCGGAAAAACTAAATGAAAAAAGAATCTAGGGGGGTAGAAAACGTCCATATTTTTACAAAACCCTTAAAACACATCCCCAAACAAAAATCAATGATTAAACAATTAAATTTGTTATAAACAATACCCAGCGGAAAACAAAAAATGACAAAAAAAGTGAATATTTCAGAAAAACTGAATTAAAAAAATATCTAGGGGGGTAGAAAACGTCCATATTTTTACAAAAACCTTAGAACACAACCCCAAACAAAAATCAATGTTTAAACAAATAAATTTGTTATAAACAATACCCAGCGGAAAACAAATAATGACAAAAAAAGTGAATATTTCGGAAAAACTAAATTAAAAAAGAATCTAGGGGGGTAGAAAACGTCCATATTTTTACAAAAACCTAAGAACACATCCTCAAACAAAAATCAATGATTAAACAATTAAATTTGTTATAAACAATACCCAGCGGAAAACAAAAAATGACAAAAAAAGTGAATATTTCGGAAAAGCTGAATTAAAAAAGAATCTAGGGGGGTAGAAAACGTCCATATTTTTACAAAAACCTAAGAACACATCCCCAAACAAAAATCAATGATTAAACAATTAAATTTGTTATAAACAATACCCAGCGGAAAACAAAAAATGACAAAAAAAGTGAATATTTCGGAAAAACTGAATTAAAAAAATATCTAGGGGGGTAGAAAACGTCCATATTTTTACACAAACCTTAGAACACATCCCCAAACAAAAATCAATGATTAAACAATTAAATTTGTTATAAACAATACCCAGCGGAAAACAAAAAATGACAAAAAAAGTGAATATTTCGGAAAAGCTGAATTAAAAAAGAATCTAGGGGGGTAGAAAACGTCCATATTTTTACACAAAGCTTAAAACACAACCCCAAACAAAAATCAATGATTAAACAATTAAATTTGTTATAAACAATACCCAGCGGAAAACAAATAATGACAAAAAAAGTGAATATTTCGGAAAAACTAAATTAAAAAAGAATCTAGGGGGGTAGAAAACGTCCATATTTTTACAAAACCCTTAAAACACATCCCCAAACAAAAATCAATGATTAAACAATTAAATTTGTTATAAACAATACCCAGCGGAAAACAAATAATGACAAAAAAAGTGAATATTTCGGAAAAACTAAATTAAAAAAGAATCTAGGGGGGTAGTAAACGTCCATATTTTTACAAAACCCTTAAAACACATCCCCAAACAAAAATCAATGATTAAACAATTAAATTTGTTATAAACAATACCCAGCGTAAAACAAAAAATGACAAAAAAAGTGAATATTTCGGAATGACTGAATTAAAAAAGAATCTAGGGGGGTAGAAAACGTCCATATTTTTACAAAAACCTTAGAACACATCCCCAAACAAAAATCAATGATTAAACAATTAAATTTGTTATAAACAATACCCAGCGGAAAACAAAAAATGACAAAAAAAGTGAATATTTCGAAAAAGCTGAATTAAAAAAGAATCTAGGGGGGTAGAAAACGTCCATATTTTTACAAAAACCTAAGAACACATCCCCAAACAAAAATCAATGATTAAACAATTAAATTTGTTATAAACAATACCCAGCGGAAAACAAAAAATGACAAAAAAAGTGAATATTTCGGAAAAACTGAATTAAAAAAATATCTAGGGGGGTAGAAAACGTCCATATTTTTACACAAACCTTAGAACACATCCCCAAACAAAAATCAATGATTAAACAATTAAATTTGTTATAAACAATACCCAGCGGAAAACAAAAAATGACAAAAAAAGTGAATATTTCGGAAAAGCTGAATTAAAAAAGAATCTAGGGGGGTAGAAAACGTCCATATTTTTACACAAAGCTTAGAACACATCCCCAAACAAAAATCAATGATTAAACAATTAAATTTGTTATAAAAAATACCCAGCGGAAAACAAATAATGACAAAAAAAGTGAATATTTCGGAAAAACTGAATTAAAAAAGAATCTAGGGGGGTAGAAAACGTCCATATTTTTACAAAAACCTTAGAACACATCCCCAAACAAAAATCAATGATTAAACAATTAAATTTGTTATAAACAATACCCAGCGGAAAACAAAAAATGACAAAAAAAGTGAATATTTCAGAAAAACTGAATTAAAAAAATATCTAGGGGGGTAGAAAACGTCCATATTTTTACAAAAACCTTAGAACACAACCCCAAACAAAAATCAATGTTTAAACAAATAAATTTGTTATAAACAATACCCAGCGGAAAACAAATAATGACAAAAAAAGTGAATATTTCGGAAAAACTAAATTAAAAAAGAATCTAGGGGGGTAGAAAACGTCCATATTTTTACAAAAACCTTAGAACACATCCCCAAACAAAAATCAATGATTAAACAATTAAATTTGTTATAAACAATACCCAGCGGAAAACAAAAAATGACAAAAAAAGTGAATATTTCGGAAAAACTGAATTAAAAAAATATCTAGGGGGGTAGAAAACGTCCATATTTTTACAAAAACCTTAGAACACAACCCCAAACAAAAATCAATGATTAAACAAATAAATTTGTTATAAACAATACCCAGCGGAAAACAAAAAATGACAAAAAAAGTGAATATTTCGGAAAAACTGAATTAAAAAAGAATCTAGGGGGGTAGAAAACGTCCATATTTTTACAAAAACCTTAGAACACATCCCCAAACAAAAATCAATGATTAAACAATTAAATTTGTTATAAACAATACCCAGCGGAAAACAAAAAATGACAAAAAAGTGAATATTTCGGAAAAACTAAATTAAAAAAGAATCTAGGGGGGTAGAAAACGTCCATATTTTAACAAAACCCTTAAAACACATCCCCCAACAAAAATCAATGATTAAACAATTAAATTTGTTATAAACAATACCCAGCGGAAAACAAATAATGACAAAAAAAGTGAATATTTCGGAAAAACTGAATTAAAAAAGAATCTAGGGGGGTAGAAAACGTCCATATTTTTACAAAAACCTTAGAACACATCCCCAAACAAAAATCAATGATTAAACAATTAAATTTGTTATAAACAATACCCAGCGGAAAACAAAAAATGACAAAAAAAGTGAATATTTCGGAAAAACTGAATTAAAAAAATATCTAGGGGGGTAGAAAACGTCCATATTTTTACAAAAACCTTAGAACACATCCCCAAACAAAAATCAATGATTAAACAAAAAAATTTGTTATAAACAATACCCAGCGGAAAACAAAAAATGACAAAAAAAGTGAATATTTCGGAAAAACTGAATTAAAAAAGAATCTAGGGGGGTAGAAAACGTCCATATTTTTACAAAAACCTTAGAACACATCCCCAAATAAAAATCAATGATTAAACAATTAAATTTGTTATAAACAATACCCAGCGGAAAACAAAAAATGACAAAAAAAGTGAATATTTCGGAAAAACTAAATTAAAAAAGAATCTAGGGGGGTAGAAAACGTCCATATTTTAACAAAACCTTTAAAACACATCCCCAAACAAAAATTAATGATTAAACAATTAAATTTGTTATAAACAATACCCAGCGGAAAACAAATAATGACAAAAAAAGTGAATATTTCGGAAAAACTGAATTAAAAAAGAATCTAGGGGGGTAGAAAACGTCCATATTTTTACAAAAACCTTAGAACACATCCCCAAACAAAAATCAATGATTAAACAATTAAATTTGTTATAAACAATACCCAGCGGAAAACAAATAATGACAAAAAAAGTGAATATTTCGGAAAAACTAAATTAAAAAAGAATCTAGGGAGGTAGAAAACGTCCATATTTTTACAAAACCCTTAAAACACATCCCCAAACAAAAATCAATGATTAAACAATTAAATTTGTTATAAACAATACCCAGCGTAAAACAAAAAATGACAAAAAAAGTGAATATTTCGGAATGACTGAATTAAAAAAGAATCTAGGGGGGTAGAAAACGTCCATATTTTTACAAAAACCTTATAACACATCCCCAAACAAAAATCAATGATTAAAGAATTAAATTTGTTATAAACAATACCCAGCGGAAAACAAAAAATGACAAAAAAAGTGAATATTTCGGAAAAGCTGAATTAAAAAAATATCTAGGGGGGTAGAAAACGTCCATATTTTTACAAAAACCTTAGAACACATCCCCAAACAAAAATCAATGATTAAACAAAAAAATTTGTTATAAACAATAGCAAGCGGAAAACAAAAAATGACAAAAAAGTGAATATTTCGGAAAAACTGAATTAAAAAAGAATCTAGGGGGGTAGAAAACTTCCATATTTTTACAAAAACCTTAGAACACATCCCCAAACAAAAATCAATGATTAAACAATTACATTTGTTATAAACAATACCCAGCGGAAAACAAAAAATGACAAAAAAAGTGAATATTTCGGAAAAACTGAATTAAAAAAGAATCTAGGGGGGTAGAAATGTCCATATTTTTACAAAAACCTTAGAACACATCCCCAAACAAAATTCAATGATTTAACAATTAAATTTGTTATAAACAGTACCCAGCGTAAAACAAAAAATGACAAAAAAAGTGAATATTTCGGAAAGACTGAATTAAAAATGAATCTAGGGGGGTAGAAAACGTCCATATTTTTTCAAAAACCTTAAAACACATCCCCAAACAAAAATCAATGATTAAACAATTAAATTTGTTCTAAACAATACCCAGCGGAAAACAAAAAATGACAAAAAAAGTGAATATTTCGGAAAAACTAAATTAAAAAAGAATCAAGGGGGGTAGAAAACGTCCATATTTTTACAAAAACCTTAGAACACATCCCCAAACAAAAATCAATGATTAAACAATTAAATTTGTTATAAACAATACCCAGCGGAAAACAAAAAATGACAAAAAAAGTGAAGATTTCAGAAAAGCTGAATTAAAAAAGAATCTAGGGGGGTAGAAAACGTCCATATTTTTACAAAAACCTAAGAACACATCCCCAAACAAAAATCAATGATTAAACAATTAAATTTGTTATAAACAATACCCAGCGGAAAACAAAAAATGACAAAAAAAGTGAATATTTCGGAAAAACTGAATTAAAAAAATATCTAGGGGGGTAGAAAACGTCCATATTTTTACAAAAACCTTAGAACACATCCCCAAACAAAAATCAATGATTACACAAAAAAATTTGTTATAAACAATAGCAAGCGGAAAACAAAAAATGACAAAAAAGTGAATATTTCGGAAAAACTGAATTAAAAAAGAATCTAGGGGGGTAGAAAACTTCCATATTTTTACAAAAACCTTAGAACACATCCCCAAACAAAAATCAATGATTAAACAATTACATTTGTTATAAACAATACCCAGCGGAAAACAAAAAATGACAAAAAAAGTGAATATTTCGGAAAAACTGAATTAAAAAAGAATCTAGGGGGGTAGAAATGTCCATATTTTTACAAAAACCTTAGAACACATCCCCAAACAAAATTCAATGATTTAACAATTAAATTTGTTATAAACAATACCCAGCGGAAAACAAAAAATGACAAAAAAAGTGAAGATTTCAGAAAATATTTATTTTCCCCTAGATATTTTTTTAATTCAGTTTTTCTGAAATATTCACTTTTTTTGTCATTTTTTGTTTTCCGCTGGGTATTGTTTATAACAAATTTAATTGTTTAATCATTGATTTTTGTTTGGGGATGTGTTCTAAGGTTTTTGTAAAAATATGGACGTTTTCTACCCCCCTTGATTCTTTTTTAATTTAGTTTTTCCGAAATATTCACTTTTTTTGTCATTTTTTGTTTTCCGCTGGGTATTGTTTATAACAAATTTAATTGTTTAATCATTGATTTTTGTTTGGGGATGTGTTCTAAGGTTTTTGTAAAAATATGGACGTTTTCTACCCCCCTAGATTCTTTTTTAATTCAGTTTTTCCGAAATATTCACTTTTTTTGTCATTTTTTGTTTTCCGCTGGGTATTGTTTATAACAAATTTAATTGTTTAAACATTGATTTTTGTTTGGGGTTGTGTTCTAAGGTTTTTGTAAAAATATGGACGTTTTCTACCCCCCTAGATATTTTTTTAATTCAGTTTTTCTGAAATATTCACTTTTTTTGTCAATTTTTGTTTTCCGCTGGGTATTGTTTATAACAAATTTAATTGTTTAAACATTGATTTTTGTTTAAGGTTGTGTTCTAAGGTTTTTGTAAAAATATGGACGTTTTCTACCTCCCTAGATATTTTTTTAATTCAGTTTTTCTGAAATATTCACTTTTTTTGTCATTTTTTGTTTTCCGCTGGGTATTGTTTATAACAAATTTAATTGTTTAATCATTGATTTTTGTTTGGGGATGTGGTCTAAGCTTTGTGTAAAAATATGGACGTTTTCTACCCCCCTAGATTCTTTTTTAATTCAGTTTTTCCGAAATATTCACTTTTTTTGTCATTATTTGTTTTCCGTTGGGTATTGTTTATAACAAATTTAATTGTTTAAACATTGATTTTTGTTTGGGGTTGTGTTCTAAGGTTTTTGTAAAAATATGGACGTTTTCTACCCCCCTAGATATTTTTTTAATTCAGTTTTTCCGAAATATTCACTTTTTTTGTCATTTTTTGTTTTCCGCTGGGTATTGTTTATAACAAATTTAATTGTTTAATCATTGATTTTTGTTTGGGGATGTGTTCTAAGGTTTTTGTAAAAATATGGACGTTTTCTACCCCCCTGGATTCTTTTTTAATTCAGTCATTCCGAAATATTCACTTTTTTTGTCATTTTTTGTTTTACGCTGGGTATTGTTTATAACAAATTTAATTGTTTAATCATTGATTTTTGTTTGGGGATGTGTTCTAAGGTTTTTGTAAAAATATGGACGTTTTCTACCCTCCTAGATTCTTTTTTAATTCAGTTTTTCAGAAATATTCACTTTTTTTGTCATTTTTTGTTTTCCGCTGTGTATTGTTTATAACAAATTTAATTGTTGAAACATTGATTTTTGTTTGGGGTTGTGTTCTAAGGTTTTTGTAAAAATATGGACGTTTTCTACCCTCCTAGATATTTTTTTAATTCAGTTTTTCTGAAATATTCACTTTTTTTGTCAATTTTTGTTTTCCGCTGGGTATTGTTTATAACAAATTTAATTGTTTAATCCTTGATTTTTGTTTGGGGATGTGTTCTAAGGTTTTTGTAAAAATATGGACGTTTTCTACCCCCCTAGATTCTTTTTTAATTAAGTTTTTCTGAAATATTCACTTTTTTTGTCATTTTTTGTTTTCCGCTGTGTATTGTTTATACCAAATTTAATTGTTTAATCATTGATTTTTGTTTGGGGATGTGTTCTAAGGTTTTTGTAAAAATATGGACGTTTTCTACCCCCCTAGATTCTTTTTTAATTCAGTTTTTCCGAAATATTCACTTTTTTTGTCATTATTTGTTTTCCGTTGGGTATTGTTTATAACAAATTTAATTGTTTAAACATTGATTTTTGTTTGGGGTTGTGTTCTAAGGTTTTTGTAAAAATATGGACGTTTTCTACCCCCCTAGATTCTTTTTTAATTTAGTTTTTCCGAAATATTCACTTTTTTTGTCATTATTTGTTTTCCGCTGGGTATTGTTTATAACAAATTTAATTGTTTAATCATTGATTTTTGTTTGGGGATGTGTTTTAAGGGTTTTGTAAAAATATGGACGTTTTCTACCCCCCTAGATTCTTTTTTAATTTAGTTTTTCCGAAATATTCACTTTTTTTGTCATTATTTGTTTTCCGCTGGGTATTGTTTATAACAAATTTAATTGTTTAATCATTGATTTTTGTTTGAGGTTGTGTTTTAAGCTTTGTGAAAAAATATGGACGTTTTCTACCCCCCTAGATTCTTTTTTAATTCAGCTTTTCCGAAATATTCACTTTTTTTGTCATTTTTTGTTTTCCGCTGGGTATTGTTTATAACAAATTTAATTGTTTAATCATTGATTTTTGTTTGGGGATGTGTTCTAAGGTTTGTGTAAAAATATGGACGTTTTCTACCCCCCTAGATATTTTTTTAATTCAGTTTTTCCGAAATATTCACTTTTTTTGTCATTTTTTGTTTTCCGTTGGGTATTGTTTATAACAAATTTAATTGTTTAATCATTGATTTTTGTTTGGGGATGTGTTCTAAGGTTTTTGTATAAATATGGACGTTTTCTACCCCCCTAGATATTTTTTTAATTCAGTTTTTCCGAAATATTCACTTTTTTTGTCATTTTTTGTTTTCCGCTGGGTATTGTTTATAACAAATTTAATTGTTTAATCATTGATTTTTGTTTGGGGATGTGTTCTAAGGTTTTTGTAAAAATATGGACGTTTTCTACCCCCCTAGATATTTTTTTAATTCAGTTTTTCTGAAATATTCACTTTTTTTGTCATTTTTTGTTTTCCGCTGGGTATTGTTTATAACAAATTTAATTGTTTAATCATTGATTTTTGTTTGGGGATGTGTTCTAAGGTTTTTGTATAAATATGGACGTTTTCTACCCCCCTAGATATTTTTTTAATTCAGTTTTTCCGAAATATTCACTTTTTTTGTCATTTTTTGTTTTCCGCTGGGTATTGTTTATAACAAATTTAATTGTTTAATCATTGATTTTTGTTTGGGGATGTGTTCTAAGGTTTTTGTAAAAATATGGACGTTTTCTACCCCCCTGGATTCTTTTTTAATTCAGTCATTCCGAAATATTCACTTTTTTTGTCATTTTTTGTTTTACGCTGGGTATTGTTTATAACAAATTTAATTGTTTAATCATTGATTTTTGTTTGGGGATGTGTTCTAAGGTTTTTGTAAAAATATGGACGTTTTCTACCCTCCTAGATTCTTTTTTAATTTAGTTTTTCCGAAATATTCACTTTTTTTGTCATTATTTGTTTTCCGCTGGGT
The DNA here is from genome assembly GCA_037103525.1 of Ganaspis brasiliensis. Lineage (NCBI taxonomy): Eukaryota > Metazoa > Arthropoda > Insecta > Hymenoptera > Figitidae > Ganaspis > Ganaspis brasiliensis. Next base: position 3,503,619 of record JAZKLR010000031.1, on the reverse strand, counting down.
ATTGTTTATAACAAATTTAATTGTTTAATCATTGATTTTTGTTTGGGGATGTGTTTTAAGGGTTTTGTAAAAATATGGACGTTTTCTACCCCCCTAGATTCTTTTTTAATTTAGTTTTTCCGAAATATTCACTTTTTTTGTCATTTTTTGTTTTCCGTTGGGTATTGTTTATAACAAATTTAATTGTTTAATCATTGATTTTTGTTTGGAGATGTGTTCTAAGGTTTTTGTAAAAATATGGACGTTTTCTACCCCCCTAGATATTTTTTTAATTCAGTTTTTCCGAAATATTCACTTTTTTTGTCATTTTTTGTTTTCCGCTGGGTATTGTTTATAACAAATTTAATTGTTTAATCATTGATTTTTGTTTGGGGATGTGTTCTAAGGTTTTTGTAAAAATATGGACGTTTTCTACCCTCCTAGATTCTTTTTTAATTTAGTTTTTCCGAAATATTCACTTTTTTTGTCATTATTTGTTTTCCGCTGGGTATTGTTTATAACAAATTTAATTGTTTAATCATTGATTTTTGTTTGGGGATGTGTTTTAAGGGTTTTGTAAAAATATGGACGTTTTCTACCCCCCTAGATTCTTTTTTAATTTAGTTTTTCCGAAATATTCACTTTTTTTGTCATTATTTGTTTTCCGCTGGGTATTGTTTATAACAAATTTAATTGTTTAATCATTGATTTTTGTTTGGGGTTGTGTTTTAAGCTTTGTGTAAAAATATGGACGTTTTCTACCCCCCTAGATTCTTTTTTAATTCAGTTTTTCCGAAATATTCACTTTTTTTGTCATTATTTGTTTTCCGCTGGGTATTGTTTATAACAAATTTAATTGTTTAAACATTGATTTTTGTTTGGGGTTGTGTTCTAAGGTTTTTGTAAAAATATGGACGTTTTCTACCCCCCTAGATATTTTTTTAATTCAGTTTTTCTGAAATATTCACTTTTTTTGTCATTTTTTGTTTTCCGCTGGGTATTGTTTATAACAAATTTAATTGTTTAATCATTGATTTTTGTTTGGGGATGTGTTCTAAGGTTTTTGTAAAAATATAGACGTTTTCTACCCCCCTAGATTCTTTTTTAATTCAGTTTTTCCGAAATATTCACTTTTTTTGTCATTATTTGTTTTCCGCTGGGTATTGTTTATAACAAATTTAATTGTTTAATCATTGATTTTTGTTTGGGGTTGTGTTTTAAGCTTTGTGTAAAAATATGGACGTTTTCTACCCCCCTAGATTCTTTTTTAATTCAGTTTTTCCGAAATATTCACTTTTTTTGTCATTATTTGTTTTCCGCTGGGTATTGTTTATAACAAATTTAATTGTTTAATCATTGATTTTTGTTTGGGGATGTGTTCTAAGGTTTTTGTAAAAATATGGACGTTTTCTACCCTCCTAGATTCTTTTTTAATTTAGTTTTTCCGAAATATTCACTTTTTTTGTCATTATTTGTTTTCCGCTGGGTATTGTTTATAACAAATTTAATTGTTTAATCATTGATTTTTGTTTGGGGATGTGTTTTAAGGGTTTTGTAAAAATATGGACGTTTTCTACCCCCCTAGATTCTTTTTTAATTTAGTTTTTCCGAAATATTCACTTTTTTTGTCATTTTTTGTTTTCCGTTGGGTATTGTTTATAACAAATTTAATTGTTTAATCATTGATTTTTGTTTGGAGATGTGTTCTAAGGTTTTTGTAAAAATATGGACGTTTTCTACCCTCCTAGATTCTTTTTTAATTTAGTTTTTCCGAAATATTCACTTTTTTTGTCATTATTTGTTTTCCGCTGGGTATTGTTTATAACAAATTTAATTGTTTAATCATTGATTTTTGTTTGGGGATGTGTTTTAAGGGTTTTGTAAAAATATGGACGTTTTCTACCCCCCTAGATTCTTTTTTAATTTAGTTTTTCCGAAATATTCACTTTTTTTGTCATTATTTGTTTTCCGCTGGGTATTGTTTATAACAAATTTAATTGTTTAATCATTGATTTTTGTTTGGGGTTGTGTTTTAAGCTTTGTGTAAAAATATGGACGTTTTCTACCCCCCTAGATTCTTTTTTAATTCAGTTTTTCCGAAATATTCACTTTTTTTGTCATTATTTGTTTTCCGCTGGGTATTGTTTATAACAAATTTAATTGTTTAAACATTGATTTTTGTTTGGGGTTGTGTTCTAAGGTTTTTGTAAAAATATGGACGTTTTCTACCCCCCTAGATATTTTTTTAATTCAGTTTTTCTGAAATATTCACTTTTTTTGTCATTTTTTGTTTTCCGCTGGGTATTGTTTATAACAAATTTAATTGTTTAATCATTGATTTTTGTTTGGGGATGTGTTCTAAGGTTTTTGTAAAAATATGGACGTTTTCTACCCCCCTAGATTCTTTTTTAATTCAGTTTTTCCGAAATATTCACTTTTTTTGTCATTATTTGTTTTCCGCTGGGTATTGTTTATAACAAATTTAATTGTTTAATCATTGATTTTTGTTTGGGGATGTGTTCTAAGGTTTTTGTAAAAATATGGACGTTTTCTACCCCCCTAGATTCTTTTTTAATTCAGCTTTTCCGAAATATTCACTTTTTTTGTCATTTTTTGTTTTCCGCTGGGTATTGTTTATAACAAATTTAATTGTTTAATCATTGATTTTTGTTTGGGGATGTGTTATAAGGTTTTTGTAAAAATATGGACGTTTTCTACCCCCCTAGATTCTTTTTTAATTCAGTCATTCCGAAATATTCACTTTTTTTGTCATTTTTTGTTTTACGCTGGGTATTGTTTATAACAAATTTAATTGTTTAATCATTGATTTTTGTTTGGGAATGTGTGTTTTAAGGGTTTTGTAAAAATATGGACGTTTTCTACCCCCCTAGATTCTTTTTTAATTTAGTTTTTCCGAAATATTCACTTTTTTTGTCATTATTTGTTTTCCGCTGGGTATTGTTTATAACAAATTTATTTGTTTAAACATTGATTTTTGTTTGGGGTTGTGTTCTAAGGTTTTTGTAAAAATATGGACGTTTTCTACCCCCCTAGATATTTTTTTAATTCAGTTTTTCTGAAATATTCACTTTTTTTGTCATTTTTTGTTTTCCGCTGGGTATTGTTTATAACAAATTTAATTGTTTAATTATTGATTTTTGTTTGGGGATGTGTTCTAAGGTTTTTGTAAAAATATGGACGTTTTCTACCCCCCTAGATTCTTTTTTAATTCAGTTTTTCCGAAATATTCACTTTTTTTGTCATGTTTTGTTTTACGCTGGGTATTGTTTATAACAAATTTAATTGTTTAATCATTGATTTTTGTTTGGGGATGTGTTCTAAGGTTTTTGTAAAAATATGGACGTTTTCTACCCTCCTAGATTCTTTTTTAATTTAGTTTTTCCGAAATATTCACTTTTTTTGTCATTATTTGTTTTCCGCTGGGTATTGTTTATAACAAATTTAATTGTTTAATCATTGATTTTTGTTTGGGGATGTGTTTTAAGGGTTTTGTAAAAATATGGACGTTTTCTACCCCCCTAGATTCTTTTTTAATTCAGTTTTTCCGAAATATTCACTTTTTTTGTCATTATTTGTTTTCCGCTGGGTATTGTTTATAACAAATTTATTTGTTTAAACATTGATTTTTGTTTGGGGTTGTGTTCTAAGGTTTTTGTAAAAATATGGACGTTTTCTACCCCCCTAGATATTTTTTTAATTCAGTTTTTCTGAAATATTCACTTTTTTTGTCATTTTTTGTTTTCCGCTGGGTATTGTTTATAACAAATTTAATTGTTTAATTATTGATTTTTGTTTGGGGATGTGTTCTAAGGTTTTTGTAAAAATATGGACGTTTTCTACCCCCCTAGATTCTTTTTTAATTCAGTTTTTCCGAAATATTCACTTTTTTTGTCATGTTTTGTTTTACGCTGGGTATTGTTTATAACAAATTTAATTGTTTAATCATTGATTTTTGTTTGGGGATGTGTTCTAAGGTTTTTGTAAAAATATGGACGTTTTCTACCCTCCTAGATTCTTTTTTAATTTAGTTTTTCCGAAATATTCACTTTTTTTGTCATTATTTGTTTTCCGCTGGGTATTGTTTATAACAAATTTAATTGTTTAATCATTGATTTTTGTTTGGGGATGTGTTTTAAGGGTTTTGTAAAAATATGGACGTTTTCTACCCCCCTAGATTCTTTTTTAATTTAGTTTTTCCGAAATATTCACTTTTTTTGTCATTATTTGTTTTCCGCTGGGTATTGTTTATAACAAATTTAATTGTTTAATCATTGATTTTTGTTTGGGGATGTGTTTTAAGGGTTTTGTTAAAATATGGACGTTTTCTACCCCCCTAGATTCTTTTTTAATTTAGTTTTTCCGAAATATTCACTTTTTTTGTCATTATTTGTTTTCCGCTGGGTATTGTTTATAACAAATTTAATTGTTTAAACATTGATTTTTGTTTGGGGTTGTGTTCTAAGGTTTTTGTAAAAATATGGACGTTTTCTACCCCCCTAGATATTTTTTTAATTCAGTTTTTCTGAAATATTCACTTTTTTTGTCATTTTTTGTTTTCCGCTGGGTATTGTTTATAACAAATTTAATTGTTTAATCATTGATTTTTGTTTGGGGATGTGTTTTAAGGGTTTTGTTAAAATATGGACGTTTTCTACCCTCCTAGATTCTTTTTTAATTTAGTTTTTCCGAAATATTCACTTTTTTTGTCATTATTTGTTTTCCGCTGGGTATTGTTTATAACAAATTTAATTGTTTAATCATTGATTTTTGTTTGGGGATGTGTTTTAAGGGTTTTGTTAAAATATGGACGTTTTCTACCCCCCTAGATATTTTTTTAATTCAGTTTTTCTGAAATATTCACTTTTTTTGTCATTATTTGTTTTCCGCTGGTTATTGTTTATAACAAATTCAATTGTTTAAACATTGTTTTTTGTTTGGGGTTGTGTTCTAAGCTTTTTGTAAAAATATGGACGTTTTCTACCCCCCTAGATATTTTTTTAATTCAGTTTTTCTGAAATATTCACTTTTTTTGTCATTTTTTGTTTTCCGCTGGGTATTGTTTATAACAAATTTAATTGTTTAATCATTGATTTTTGTTTGGGGATGTGTTTTAAGGGTTTTGTTAAAATATGGACGTTTTCTACCCTCCTAGATTCTTTTTTAATTTAGTTTTTCCGAAATATTCACTTTTTTTGTCATTATTTGTTTTCCGCTGGGTATTGTTTATAACAAATTTAATTGTTTAATCATTGATTTTTGTTTGGGAATGTGTGTTTTAAGGGTTTTGTAAAAATATGGACGTTTTCTACCCCCCTAGATTCTTTTTTAATTTAGTTTTTCCGAAATATTCACTTTTTTTGTCATTCTTTGTTTTCCGCTGGGTATTGTTTATAACAAATTTAATTGTTTAATCATTGATTTTTGTTTGGGGATGTGTTTTAAGGGTTTTGTTAAAATATGGACGTTTTCTACCCCCCTAGATTCTTTTTTAATTTAGTTTTTCCGAAATATTCACTTTTTTTGTCATTATTTGTTTTCCGCTGGGTATTGTTTATAACAAATTTATTTGTTTAAACATTGATTTTTGTTTGGGGTTGTGTTCTAAGGTTTTTGTAAAAATATGGACGTTTTCTACCCCCCTAGATATTTTTTTAATTCAGTTTTTCTGAAATATTCACTTTTTTTGTCATTTTTTGTTTTCCGCTGGGTATTGTTTATAACAAATTTAATTGTTTAATCATTGATTTTTGTTTGGGGATGTGTTCTAAGGTTTTTGTAAAAATATGGACGTTTTCTACCCCCCTAGATTCTTTTTTAATTCAGTTTTTCCGAAATATTCACTTTTTTTGTCATTATTTGTTTTCCGCTGGGTATTGTTTATAACAAATTTAATTGTTTAATCATTGATTTTTGTTTGGCGTTGTGTTTTAAGCTTTGTGTAAAAATATGGACGTTTTCTACCCCCCTAGATTCTTTTTTAATTCAGTTTTTCCGAAATATTCACTTTTTTTGTCATTATTTGTTTTCCGCTGGGTATTGTTTATAACAAATTTATTTGTTTAAACATTGATTTTTGTTTGGGGTTGTGTTCTAAGGTTTTTGTAAAAATATGGACGTTTTCTACCCCCCTAGATATTTTTTTAATTCAGTTTTTCTGAAATATTCACTTTTTTTGTCATTTTTTGTTTTCCGCTGGGTATTGTTTATAACAAATTTAATTGTTTAATTATTGATTTTTGTTTGGGGATGTGTTCTAAGGTTTTTGTAAAAATATGGACGTTTTCTACCCCCCTAGATTCTTTTTTAATTCAGTTTTTCCGAAATATTCACTTTTTTTGTCATTTTTTGTTTTACGCTGGGTATTGTTTATAACAAATTTAATTGTTTAATCATTGATTTTTGTTTGGGGATGTGTTCTAAGGTTTTTGTAAAAATATGGACGTTTTCTACCCTCCTAGATTCTTTTTTAATTTAGTTTTTCCGAAATATTCACTTTTTTTGTCATTATTTGTTTTCCGCTGGGTATTGTTTATAACAAATTTAATTGTTTAATCATTGATTTTTGTTTGGGGATGTGTTTTAAGGGTTTTGTAAAAATATGGACGTTTTCTACCCCCCTAGATTCTTTTTTAATTTAGTTTTTCCGAAATATTCACTTTTTTTGTCATTATTTGTTTTCCGCTGGGTATTGTTTATAACAAATTTAATTGTTTAATCATTGATTTTTGTTTGGGGATGTGTTTTAAGGGTTTTGTTAAAATATGGACGTTTTCTACCCCCCTAGATTCTTTTTTAATTTAGTTTTTCCGAAATATTCACTTTTTTTGTCATTATTTGTTTTCCGCTGGGTATTGTTTATAACAAATTTAATTGTTTAAACATTGATTTTTGTTTGGGGTTGTGTTCTAAGGTTTTTGTAAAAATATGGACGTTTTCTACCCCCCTAGATATTTTTTTAATTCAGTTTTTCTGAAATATTCACTTTTTTTGTCATTTTTTGTTTTCCGCTGGGTATTGTTTATAACAAATTTAATTGTTTAATCATTGATTTTTGTTTGGGGATGTGTTTTAAGGGTTTTGTTAAAATATGGACGTTTTCTACCCTCCTAGATTCTTTTTTAATTTAGTTTTTCCGAAATATTCACTTTTTTTGTCATTATTTGTTTTCCGCTGGGTATTGTTTATAACAAATTTAATTGTTTAATCATTGATTTTTGTTTGGGGATGTGTTTTAAGGGTTTTGTTAAAATATGGACGTTTTCTACCCCCCTAGATATTTTTTTAATTCAGTTTTTCTGAAATATTCACTTTTTTTGTCATTATTTGTTTTCCGCTGGTTATTGTTTATAACAAATTTAATTGTTTAAACATTGTTTTTTGTTTGGGGTTGTGTTCTAAGCTTTTTGTAAAAATATGGACGTTTTCTACCCCCCTAGATTCTTTTTTAATTCAGTTTTTCCGAAATATTCACTTTTTTTTTATGTTTGTATCGGCTGTTTGAGATTGTTAATAACAAGCTTATTAACTTTGATGTTTTTAAGAATGTTGGCGGAACATCCTGTAACATGTTTGTATTCTTTGTTTCGTGATTTATGTAGTGTGAAACTTTTTAATGTCGTTTTTGAGCAAAGTTCCTGCGTGCTCTGGGTGAGGGGCCACGTGTGTGTATTCAAGCGGTGGACGCCTATGGGAGGCCGCTGGCCGCGTCTGCTAGTTTCACGGGGCTCAAACAGAGGCACTCAAATTCATCAGCAACTTCATCGAACATCTTTATGAATTGCACCAGCACCCTAAAAAGTGCTAAATTATTGCCTTAAATTAGAATTGGAGGTGAATTTATTACTATTATTCAACTGAGGTGTGCCTTTTCGTCGCATTTACCATCAATCAAGGCCATCTGTGGTATAGTACATAAACACGAGTTATTGTCTCTCCTTATTATTCTTAATATTTCCAAGGCTACACAAACCCAAACAAATATTCCCTTCATCTCTGCTTGGGCTTTAACTAACACGTGAGACTTGATGGTTGAAATTATTCAATAGCGTGAAGATAATTAAAATTGAGAAATCTGTTCTGACTCTTTTCGAAACTTAACATCTTAAAACATGCTCTTGATAACAGCGAATAGTTGTTGACACCTTGATATTGATAATCTTATTAGTTATGACTTTCTATTAAAATATTCTATTAAATACATTAGATCAAATATTTCAAATATTCAAAATATATTGAACTGAATGCGTCAGCATCTGTAATCTTGTACTTAGTAAAATTGTTTTATTTATTACACATAACTGTAATACTTTTCTCACTATATTTGAAAACTGCCTCTTTTCTTATGATCCCTAATCATTAAAATAAATAAATTAATAAAACAATGAAGTGGAATCAGGGAAGGGGTGCAATTATAAATTTGATTTAATCTACCTTAATTTAATAATTTTATTTAGAATTCTGGAAAGATGTAATTGAGTTGTCAGCTTCGTCAGCCATTATTTCTCTAAAATTAAATAAACATTTACAACCATACCATAGGTCCTACACAACAAGTATTTATTTATTTCTATATTATTTTACACTCTCTGATTTGATTTGAATAAGTTGGCCTAAGACAGAGAAAATTATTTATCATATTTTGTTTTGACAATTACACACTTACACATTGAACTTAGATTGAATTTAATAATTTTTATTGAATAGCAGTAATTAAATCTCGGTATTTGAAGCCGCAATTGTACTTGCTTTCCTTGGTGTCATTTTGTATTTCAGGATTCGTTATGGTCCCCTCACCTGCTCGCAAACCTGGCGCCAGGCAGGCGGTCAACTCGCCAAAGCTGGCAGCCGTATCTAGGACGATTTCGAGGGGAAGGTCCAGGCCTGGCCCGCTAGACTTTAATCGCAAACCGGGCTCGGCCCCTATTCTTAACAACTTACAGAAAAAACCGCGTTTGGGGGGAGCCCCCCCTCGTTCCCAGGATCTCAGGGAAGGGGAAAACTTTACCGTGATTGCCCCCCCCGGGGCTACTATTCTTCCCACGGAGGTTGGGAATGGCTCGACTGATACCAATGACTCAGCTGCTCTTAACGTCATTTCCCTTGAGGAGATTGGATCCAATACCAGTTCCTCTTCTGTTCCCCCTCCTCCTCCTCCTCCCTTCCATCCCCCCGGGGTGATGGCGATATCTGGGGTACAAGCACAAACTACATACGACCTAACCTGGCAGAATCAGATGTTTAGTAGCATGGCACGTTTTGATCATGAATCCCCCCCCCCCCGTACACCATCCTTGTGGAATCGCTTGTAGATAATAATAAGATCGGCAAATATAATCGGATTGCTTTTGCGGACTTGCTGGAGAAACTAATTAGTGACCCAGAGAGAACAATAGTGGCCAATGGAGTCAATCAGCTCAGAATTGCCTCTACCAATTGGTCGAGAGCAAATGAATTGCTTGACTCTATGGAACTAGCTAACAAGGGTTATAAATTGTTTATCCCAGCTTCTTTGGTATCTAGAAAGGCCCTAGCCCATGATGTCGACCTTGAGTTGTCCCCATCCTCCATCAGCACCAAACTCGATAAACAGACTCTAGACAAGGTTATGTCCATACGTAGAAGAACCACCGTGGAGGGCGAGATCTCCGGTTTGGTCGAGTTCACCTTTTCTGGTGTTACCATTCCGGACCACATTTTTATATCTAGGGTACAATTCAATCTTACCCTTGTGGTTACCCCTCCCAAAAGGTGTTATAAATGCCAGCGGTTTAGACACTTCGCAACTCAATGCAGGGCTTCACATCCCACCTGCGAATTCTGTGCAGAGCAGCACGACAGAGCTAGCTGTCCCAACCCTAATCGTACAGCTTTATGCGCTAACTGCTCTGGAAAACACCCGGCTTCTTCCAGAGAATGTGAATTCTTCAAATTTGAATTCAAAATTATGAAGCGAAGGTTGGAGAATAATATTAGCTACGAGGAGGCGGAGTCATCGCTCCTCAGCGAAGGCATCACGCGTCCGGGCTATGAGTTAATATGGGAGGGCCAAATTGGCCAAGAGTCCTCAGTACATTCGATCAAATCTCCCTCTCCCGAACCGGGACGGGTACAAAGTTCGGCGAACCAATCAACACTTTCTGAAGATAATGAAGATCATACTGCATCTTCCAGTAATTGTTCGCGCTCGGACCTGGAGATAAAAAACATGTCGGTGGAGAATTCCGAGATTGACTAATTTTAACTAATAACTGATATTCATTTTAACCTATGGACTTTTTGATGTTTTTATTTATTTTATTTTAGTAATTGTTTCGCTCCTTATTTTATTTTATAATTATTGACTAAGATTACACAGCTGCTCAGACTTTGTATGCCGTTCGGTTTCTCCTAGAGCGGAAAAGGTGGGAGATATTCTGCTTACGGTTGTCCTTGAGACTTTCCTTGGTAACATGCAGCCTAACAGGCCTACTCATAAATCTCTAACGTTACTTCTTTGGAACGTTAGAAGTGTCATACCGAGGAGAGACGAACTAATTGAACTGCTTTGGGCACATGATCCAGACCTGGTCTGTATAACCGAAACGTGGCTGGATGACTCCCAAGTTTTTGAAGTTCCGCAATATATTACAGTTAGACAAGACCATCCGGTGGCTAGAGGTGGGGGTGTGATGGTGTTGGTCCGGAAGGAAATTAATTTTAGAATTGTCAATCGATCCTCATACAATTTCAGGGATTACAGCATTAAGTCTGTGACGGTTAGTATTCAGTCCCTTTTTGGAACGACACAGGTTACAAACGTATACGCGCCCCATGACGATGACATTCCACCAGATTTTTGGCAGAATGTCTTTGACGCACTCCCGCCGGCGTCTAATCACATTTTCTGTGGGGACTTCAACGCCCATAACACATGCTGGGGCGATTCTGCTACGAACGCTAGAGGAGCCTCGTTATTGACGTTCGCTATTCGATGCGGTCTGTTCTCAATTAATAATTCGTACCCCACTAGACCGAATGAAGGGATTAATGAGGGCAATAACTTGGACCTGTTGTTTTGCTCGACGGCGGTGTTGAGAGCTTCGTCGGTTAATATAATAAGCGACACGCACACCTCGGACCACTATTCGGTGCTGATTACTGCGGATTTAACTCCTGAGTTGATTGACAGGAACTCTGGGAGATGGAACCTGAAGAGTCTGGAATGGTCGCAATTCCGGGCTCGGATTGAACAGGATGTTCTCGAGCTCGTGAGTCATCTAACGAGTGAACGTTCCCCGTCTGAGGTATATAGCGAATTTACCGCTGCTATGGAGAATAGACTTTTGGAGTGTGGGGCCTTTATCCCCATGGTCACTTCTAGAAAGGCCTTCTCTAAGCCCTTATGGTGGAATGAGGTGTGTGACAATGCGATTTCAACCAGAAGACTGAACTACAGATGGTATCAGGAGAATCAGTCGGCACTTAACAGGCTGGAATTCCACAGAAGGGATGCAGAGGTTAAACGAACCCTGAGGGAGCAAAAAATGTTGGGATTCAAGAATTTCTGTGAAAGCATTTCTCCCACTTGTGGATCCTCAACTATGTGGAAGACCATTCGGGCTCTCTCATCTCGCTCTGGTCGCTTGGCCACTAATATTTCTACAGATCCACACACTCCGGAATTGATGGCGATTAAGAGGGACCTTGTCAGGGAGGATGTCCCGCCGGTTGATATACCGTACCTTGATGCCCCTAGGGTATTTGATCCGGACGATTTCCCACCGTTCACGAATAATGAATTTAGGGCTGCCATCTCGACATGCAAACCTAAGTCTGCCCCTGGGTTGGATGGTATTACGGGAGAAATTGTGAAGGGGCTTGGTCCAGTGGCCCTGGAATTCCTGCTCTTACTGTTTAATCGAATGTTCCTTCTGTCTTCATACCCCGCAGCTTGGCGACGAACTAGAGTTATACTCATCCCTAAACCGGGAGGCAAGGGTTTCCGTCCCATAGCATTGACGTCGGTGCTTTCAAAGATCTTCGAAAAACTTATTAAGGGTAGACTGGAACACATAGTGGAAGGGCGGGGCATCATACCCATACATCAATACGGCTTTCGTAAGCAAAGATCCTCCCTTGATTGCGTGGCGGCTTTTGTAGCTGATGTTTATAATGGATTCGCGGAGTCAGTGCATACAATGGCCATATCTATTGACATTAAGGGGGCTTTCAATAATGTTAGACCAACCATCTTAAACCAAGCTCTTATCCAGTTGGGCATTCACCCAAATATAATTAATTTTATCACGTTCCTTACAGCTAAGAGGAGTATATCCTTCAATGCTGATGGCTCAGGTGCAAAAGACTGTGGTGTTGGGGTTCCCCAAGGAGGGGTCCTATCCCCACTTCTTTTTAACATCTACCTACGAAGCATACAAAGAATTTTGCCCGTCAATTTTAAATATACTATGTATGCAGACGACCTCTTGCTCTATGTTAGATTTAAGGACCTTTGCACAGTCAAGGAGGAAATCACCTCCGTGCTTAACATCTTAACATTATGGCTAAGAGGCGTAGGCCTTGACGTGGCCCCAACAAAAACTAAGTGTTGTATGTTTTCTAGGGCTAGAAAACTTCCTGAGAATATTCAGATCCAAATGGGGGATAATATCCTAAAATGTGATAAAGAGTTAAAACATCTTGGTATAGTGCTAGACCGGAAGCTCTCGTGGGCGCGCCACATAAAGATGATTGCTGACAGAGCCACCAGAGCACTGGGGATACTCAGGATTGTATCTAGGGTTACCTGGGGTACTTCTCCGGTCCTGACCCTGATGGTTTACCGTAATTTGATCAGAGCCATTCTTGACTGGGGATCACCTCTTTTTGCTGACTCGGCAAAAGCAACCTTGAGTGTCTTGGACAGGGTCCAACATGCCGCTCTCAGGACGGCCTTGGGATGTATGAGATCCACACCCGTTCCGGTCTTGCTCTCTGAGGCAGACGAGCCCTCACTTGCCATTAGAAGGGTGAATCTATCTAACGCATTCTTGCTGCGTAACTATGGATGGCGGGAAAATCCACTGATTCCCAAAATGCAGCTCCTCAGTGAAAAATCCCAAAAAAAATCATTTCGACTGAACCGGGATAAACTGACGCTGCTCAATACCTATTTTCGCACAGTTCCAATCATGAAAACTTGCCACAGAACGAAGAAACCAGCCTACTTTGATTGGCCCTGGAAGGCCTTGACTTCGGAACTGCTCTGTGACATCGAGACGGGTTCTGACGCGAAATCCAACCTTGCTCCGGACTCTTATTTTGAGGAACAACTTGCATCCAAATATTCTGACTATCGCTTCATTTATACTGACGCTACTTACAACCCTTTTACGAACCTGACGGCAGCGGCCTTCTGGGATAGTACGTTTCAATATTCTAGGGGTTTCCCACTTCAGTTTGGTGCCTCTATCCTTACCGCAGAATTATATGCAATTTATAGAGCAGTACTTTACGCTGTGGACTTGAGACTGGAGAGGGTGGCAATTATTACGGACTCTCAAGCGGCCATTGGCCGCCTTAAAAACAACCTACTTTATGGGGATAACAGTAACCTGGTGTATGAGATCCTGAAGGTGGTCTTCTCACCTCCGCCTCCCCTCGGTCATATGATTGCGAAATTCAGGCTCATTTGGGTTCCGGCCCACACGGGAATCTCGGGTAACGAGCGGGTGGACGCAATCTGTAAGGGAATAAACGGCTTCGGGAATAGAATTGATATCGGGATTCCCACTCTAGATTTTAAAAAAATGATCCTGGTACCCGATAGGTTGGAATGGAGGGCACGTCTTTGGCCATATACGGATGACCCTACGGTTGGTAGAAGATATTTTGCAAATGTCCCCTGTAAGTCTGGCAGACCATGGTTTTCTGGGCTTTCCCTGCCGCGGCTCTGGATTAATCTTATTACACGACTCAGATCGGGCCATGTTCTGCTCGCTGAACATTTGGAGAGAATGAATTGGGATTTGGCGGTTGGCTGCAGTTGTGGTGCGGTGAGGAGGACCCTAGCGCATCTTGTGCTTGAGTGTCCAATTTTGGGTCCGGGAAGAGGCAGATTTTTGACATTTGTTAACAAAATCTTTCCTGGTCGGGAACTGGGAGAGTCAGTCATTTACGAGCTAGTGTTTGCACCTAGTGATGAGATCGTTAGAGAGCTGGGCAGATTTCTGTGTCAGGGGGGTCAATATTTTTAGGGGTCATTCCATCGGGTCTCTCTTGGAGGTGAGCACAGGTTACCTATTTCCCTCTCTGTCTGTCCTTTGAGACCTCTCGTCAAGTACGTGCTACACTTTGCTGCCCTCTGGAGAGATCGGACACAGATGAAAGTTGTTTGCGCTTCGCAGATGGGGTCTCTTGAGATCTCATCCCTGGGCTCAGATATTTTTGTGTAATGTGATCGACGGTTCTTGATTTGCTTCTTTCTTCTTTGTATTTACAGTTCTGACAGTCGGCTACGCCAAAAGTCATTTAAGAAGAAGAAGAAGCATTACTTCGTGTAAATGTCAAATGCAAACTTGCGAAGTTTGCAGTGCCAACTTCGCTCAAACTTTAGGCAAGGAATTGTGCTGTGTGGGACAGTATTGAAATTTACCTTTTGATTACTAAAATCAATTTTCAAAATGAAATTTACGTTTTACAACAAACAATTAAATGTAAATTACGGTGTTATTACCGTTATTACTAAGAAATCAGAGGTTATGTTCAAGAATCGGATGACAGTTATTAAATCAACACGCGAAGAATGTTAAATTTTTATACAAAAAATTTAACAAGAACCGATTGTTACACAAAACACTAAATTTTCAACGGTGTTCAATAACAGTTTTGATATTTAAAAACAATTTGAAGTTGGTTCACGCTGCCGCAACAATATTATAAAAATTTAGAGAGGGGGTATTGATTCCGCGTGAGTGAAAATGTATGTGATCAAAGAAAGAGGAGAAGTACGACTTATCGGACGGATACTTAACGGACTTTGACTGTATATATAGAATTAAAAAAATTAATTCTATAGGTTATTCCAGTCTTCTTGCCGTCTGTATAATACTGTATTATACGTATATAAATACAAGGCGCATAAATATTCTGTAAACCCCATATTTGGCATAAATCTTAGGGGTCGTCCATAAATTACGTAAGATATTTTTTCGGTCGTTTAACCCCCCCCCCCCCTCCCCCATGTAAGATTTTTTACATACATTAGCGCCATTTTTTCTATTGGTCGTACGATTTGCTGGACCCCTAATTTCATTTGGCATAAAATCTCCCATTTGACATAATAACCAATTTGAGACAAAATTCAGAGGCGCATGAATATTCCCTAAATCTCATTTAGCATAAATCCCATTAAGCCTAAAATCAAAAAGCCTAAAATGCATTCTGCCAAAATTCCATTTAACCTAAATTGAATTTAACCTAAATTTCATTTAACCTAAATCGCGTTTAACTTAAATTCCATTAAACCTAAATTTCATTTTACCTAAATCCCATTCAATCTAAATTCCATTTAACCTAAATCTCATTTAACCTAAATCTCATTTTACCGAAATTCCATTTAACCTAAATTCCATTTAACCTAAATCTCATTTAACCTAAATTCCACTTAACCTAAATCCCATTTAACCTAAAACGCATTTAGTCTAAATTCCATTTAACCTAAAATGCATTCAGCCTAAATCTCACTTCACCTAAATCCCATTTAACCTAAATCTCATTTAACATAAATTCCACTTAACCTAAATCCCATTGAACCTAAATTCCATTTAACCTAAGTCCCATTTAACCTATATTCCATTTAACCTAAAAGGCATTCAGCCTAAATCTCACTTCACCTAAATCCCATTTAACCTAAGTCTCATTTAACCTAAATTCCATTTAACCTCAATCCCATTTAACCTAAAACGCATTTAGTCTAAATTCCATTTAACCTAAAATGCATTCAGCCTAAATCTCACTTCACCTAAATCCCATTTAACCTAAATCTCATTTAACCTAAATTCCACTTAATCTAAATCCCATTTAACCTAAAACGCATTTAGTCTAAATTCCATTTAACCTAAATACCATTTAACCTAAAACGCATTGAGCCTAAATCTCACTTCACCTAAATCCCATTGAACCTAAAAATTTTTTTAATTTAAGAATAAATATAGTTGAATCAAGTAAAGTTTTAGGTTCAATGGGATTTAGATGAAGTGAGATTTAGGCTCAATGCGTTTTAGGTTAAATGGAATTTAGGTTAAATGGAATTTAGACTAAATGCGTTTTAGGTTAAATGGGATTTAGATTAAGTAGAATTTAGGTTAAATGAGATTTAGGTTAAATGGGATTTATGTGAAGTGAGATTTAGGCTAAATGCATTTTAGGTTAAATGGAATTTAGACTAAATGCGTTTTAGGTTAAATGGGATTTAGGTTAAGTGGAATTTAGGTTTAATGAGATTTAGGTTAAATGGGATTTAGGTGAAGTGAGATTTAGGCTGAATGCGTTTTAGGTTAAATGGAATTTAGGTTAAATGGGATTTAGGTTAAATGTAATTTAGGTTAAATGGGATTTAGGTTAAGTGGAATTTATGTTAAATGAGATTTAGGTTAAATGGGATTTAGGTGAAGTGAGATTTAGGCTGAATGCATTTTAGGTTAAATGGAATTTAGACTAAATGCGTTTTAGGTTAAATGGGATTTAGGTTAAGTGTAATTTAGGTTAAATGAGATTTAGGTTAAACGGAATTTAGGTTAAATGGGATTTAGGCTGAATGCATTTTAGGTTAAATGGAATTTAGACTAAATGCGTTTTAGGTTAAATGGGATTTAGGTTAAGTGGAATTTAGGTTAAATAAGATTTAGGTTAAATGGGATTTAGGTGAAGTGAGATTTAGGCTGAATGCATTTTAGGTTAAATGGAATTTATACTAAATGCGTTTTAGGTTAAATGGGATTTAGGTTAAATGGAATTTAGGTTAAATGAGATTTAGGTTAAACGGAATTTAGGTTAAATGGGATTTAGGTTAAATGGGATTTAGGTTAAATGGAATTTAGGTTAAATGGAATTTAGGTTAAATGGAATTTCGGTAAAATGAGATTTAGGTTAAATGAGTTTTAGGTTAAATGGAATTTAGATTGAATGGGATTTAGGTAAAATGAAATTTAGGTTTAAAGGAATTTAGGTTAAACGCGATTTAGGTTAAATGAAATTTTGGTTAAATGCAATTTAGGTTAAATGGAATTTTGGCTGAATGCATTTTAGGCTTTTTGATTTTAGGCTTAATGGGATTTAAGCTAAATGAGATTTAGGGAATATTCATGCGCCTCAAAGTTCACTTGGCACATAAACCTCAATTGGCATATAAAACACATTTGACAAAAAACTCAATTGGCAAAAATTCCATTTGTCATAAAACTCAATTGTCGATAAATCCCACTTGACATAAAGCCCATTTTACATAAATCCCATTTGGCATAAATTCCATGTGATATAAAATTCAATTGTCATAAATCCCATTTACGCCAAATAAGTTTTATGACACTTACGTTTTATGCGAAATGAGATTTATTATGCCAAATTGGATACCAATTGAGTTTTATGTCAAATGTAATTCATGACAAATGAGATTTGTTAAAAATAGGATTTATGTCAAATTGGGTTTATGCTAAATGGGTTTTAAGGAATATTCATGCATGTCATAAATATACAAGGAGATTTTTGGGTCGCTAATTGTGAATCTAATGTCACATTTATTAAATTCAAAATGACGTATGGGGTCGTCCATAAATTATGTCATACCTTAGGGGGGGGGGGGGTCCGGTTAAAGTGTGACATCACGCTATTATATCTATTTATTTTTTCCTCATTCAAATTGTCCAGTGTCTATTTCAAATTTGCATTTTTGCTTTCTTTTCAACCCATGCCCGTCCCTTTGCCCCATTTTTCTTACGACAAGCAGGCAGAATACTTGCTGTCGCCTAAAAATACATTAGAGTCAATGGGACGAAATTATTTTTTTCTTTTTTAGATTAACTTATTAAAAACAAATTTTCGAATTCTCTGTTTATTACGAGCAATTTCATAAAATAATAAAATTTAATAAAATTTGTGTGTCAGTTTTTATTATTTTAAGAAATGGCTTTTGAATTATAAAAAACAATTTGTTAATGATTGTATGTTTAAAAATTTGTTATTAAAAAGTTATTCTATAAAAAAATAATTTCTTCTCGTTACCTCTAATGCATATTTAAACGCCAGCAAGCATCCATTTTGGATTTATTCGAGCAAAAAAGAAATACTCTGTAGGGGAGACCGGGGCTACTTGGCGCACTTTTCACTCTTTGTTGATTGGTTCTGCCAATTTTTTGTACATGAAAACTATATTGTACAGAAACTTTGCTTAGCATCTCAGCTTTGATTTCAAAAAATAAAAGTTCCAAAAAAAGTTGTACTTTTTTTTTTAGAACAGACTTTTTGGAGAAAACCAAAGTGCGCCAACCAGCCCCGGCCCGGGGCTGCCTGGCGCACTACCCGGGGTTACTTTGCGCATGAATTAAAATGTGTGGTTAATAATCAAGCAATATGTTTCATTGTTAAAATAAGTCTTCTAAGGAAATATTATCTGGAAAAAATGTGAATTAACTAAAAATGGAAGGTTCATCTTGTTCAAAAAGTTAAGTTCACGAACCTAAAAACTACAAATATCTGGAAACGTAAAATTATGAGATTATAATAATAATAATATATATTAAACACTTTTTTATCTTAAAGGGTTATTATTGGTACTGATAATAAAATAAAAGTGTTACCACATTGAATTTAATAAATTTTTATTAGTCACTAGATGCAGCTTATAAACTTCTAGCGTTTCCGAACGCGCCAACCAGCCCCGACCCTACTGCGCCAAATAATATCTTTGACTGCGCCAAGTAGCCCCGGAGAGACTATTTATACATTTTCTTCATTTTTATGAAAACTGTAAATATAAATCAAAATTTTTTAATTGTTTCTTAAAAGCAGCTGTTCAGAACACAAAACCTTAGTTTTGATTTTTTTCTGATTGCATTTTGTAAAAAGATATAACAAAAAAATGAAGGCGTTAAAATTTACTTTTGAGTACCAAAATTGGTTTTTTGAATTTATGGTTCAGAATAATCAATCAATAATAATGAAATTATGTGTGAAGTTACAGTTTATCAAGTACATTAATTTGACCAAAGAGAAAAATTAATTCGACTTTTCACTTTTGAATAAACTCAAGTGCGTCAAACAGCCCCGGTCTCTCCTATCTATCTTTTTTTATTAAATGCTGCCCTCTAGTAGTTTTATTTTTTACTTCTTGGTTATGTCGAGTTGATTTTATACCCACTAGATGTTATAATGTGATTGTCCAGTTTATGGTTTTCTGTTATTACCCTGTATATATTTAATTAAAAATACATAGTGAAAAGTTGATAGTATTGCCAATAATAATTAACGGTATGGTTATGAATACCATAATAGATAAGTTAGCTAAAAACCAAATGTACTTATGGGTATTACATTTTAAAATATACTATATAATTTTCATATACATTATATTGAATAATTATAAATCTTGCTACGTAAAGTTTACATAATATTTTCTAAAAATGTAGTAGTTTTGACTTCAAGAAATAAAATTTATAGCACTTTAAGGAGGAATCGGACGAACAATTGGAAACGATTTATTCAATTTGGGTTTATTTTCACCTCAAATTGAAAAATTGTTTTCAACGTCAATTTTTTTTAATTTTCATCAAATTGCAATTTTTAAGGGCTCATTTTGTAAAAAATACAAGTGTCCACACTTCCACTGAAAAAATTACATTAACTTATGTGTCTTCTATACCAAAAATCAAAATTATTCATTTGGACTAACTTTTGTTCCGATTATTTGTATGATTCATCCTTAAAGTGTGTAATATAAAAATGTAAATTATGTTTTTCTGATACATTATAAAGGGGGGGGGGGGTCAAGCAAATGTGACATAATTATTAAAGGGGGGTCATCTTATTTTCGACAAGGTGTGACAGGGGGGGTGGGGGGGTCAAAAAAAGGAAAAAAAGGTGTGACGTAATTTATGGACGGCCCCTATCTAATATGGTGAGCTTCTCTTCTGAGAGTGAAAAGATAGAAATATTATAGGATAGAAATTTTCTATCCCTCCCAAGTACAAACTTTGAATCTTTTTTTTAATCTTTTCCTATCCATACCTATCTACAATGCCTATCTTGTTCTATCCATCATGAATATAGAAAGGGATGGGAATTCTATATCCCTCCCAAGTATACATACATACTTTGAATCTGTTTCTGTCCTTTTCTGTCTCATGCTCTGGTCCCGTAATCGAGACGTTGTGATGGTCCCTAAAGTTGATTATCCAGAATATTAGATGGGTCGAATTTCATATGGCAGAAAGATTTTTTTATTCAATATTTGTTTCTTCGAATTAGTATTTATAAAAACGCGTAGTTAGACGAAAAGTTTTAAAAATGAATTATCACTTATTATAATTTTTGTTAAAATTAATTTGCAAATACTAGAAATTGAAGTTTAGAATTTTTTTATTAATATGACTTTTTATTAAAATGAAGTTTGTTTAAAGAGAAATCTTTTGTTCACGAATTTGCTTTTAACAGAATTAACGTTTAATGTAAACGTCAGATA
The DNA here is from genome assembly GCA_037103525.1 of Ganaspis brasiliensis. Taxonomy (NCBI): domain Eukaryota; kingdom Metazoa; phylum Arthropoda; class Insecta; order Hymenoptera; family Figitidae; genus Ganaspis; species Ganaspis brasiliensis. The sequence goes on along the minus strand of JAZKLR010000031.1, from coordinate 3,482,906 downwards.
ACCTGACTTTCGTGTGCTTATTCCAATTGGAAGTTCTGTCATTTAGCGATTCTGCCAAACGAAAGTTCGGCGATATGAAGTGTGGTTAATTAAGAGATATGTTGGGTGGGCAGTCTGTATGAAGAATATTCGGTTATGTAGAGATTCAGCTGCATAAAAATTCTGTTTAATATAGAGTCTGTCACATTTAAATTCGCTTGCAAGAAAAGGCGGTTATTTAAAAGTTCTGTTGTATTAAAGTTCTGCCAAACAAAAGTTCGACCAAATGAATTGCCAGACAGTTGAAAGTTCTATCACTTGGAGATTGTACATAATAAATATTTGGATACATAGAGATTCTATCACATTAAAATTCGGGTTCGTAAACAGTCTGTCACATGCAAATTTGGTTGCATGAATTATAGGTTATATTTTAATTCTGTTAAATAAAAGTTCTGCTAAATAGAGATTCTACTACATAAAAGTCAAGATAAATGGAAATTTGCTTAAATATAAAGTTTGCAGTACACAATTTCTAACAATTGTAAATTCTATTAAATAACATTTCTAAAATATAGAAATGATTCCGAACAAAGATTCGAATAATTAAACTGTCTATTAAATAGATATTGTGTTAAATAAAAATCCCGCCTATTAGTATTTCTGTTAAATTGTAATTCTGTCATATTTAAATTCGGCTAAGTGGATATTTTATCTAATTAAATGTCTGTGGTGTCTAGAATCTAACAAATTATAATTTATTGGAATAAAAATTACAAAATACGTAAATAAGGTTATGTAAAAATTCTAGCACAGGAAAGTCAGGTTATCTGACGTTTACATTAAACGTTAATTCTGTTAAAAGCAAATTCGTGAACAAAAGATTTCTCTTTAAACAAACTTCATTTTAATAAAAAGTCATATTAATAAAAAAATTCTAAACTTCAATTTCTAGTATTTGCAAATTAATTTTAACAAAAATTATAATAAGTGATAATTCATTTTTAAAACTTTTCGTCTAACTACGCGTTTTTATAAATACTAATTCGAAGAAACAAATATTGAATAAAAGAATCTTTCTGCCATATGAAATTCGACCCATCTAATATTCTAGATAATCAACTTTAGGGACCATCACAACGTGTCTCCCGTAATCGTATTTCTATCTGCTTATGCCTTATGTGTCTGGACTCTAGACGGTCTGGGCTCATAACTAGTGCGAGAACGAGACAAACTTATGCCACTTATGTGTACTAGAATGAGACAAACCTAAAGTTACGAGACGAGGTATAAAAGCGCCTTGGGTCCATGTGTCACAAATAACTATGTATATATTATTATTATTATTATTATTTAATTTAAATGTTACTAATGATTAAATAAAGTGAGGTTAAAATATTTCTGTCAAATTATGTAACTAATTTAAGACATATTCGACATTTTGAAAAGATATTTTACTTTTTTTTCCTTTTTCAATGTTTTTAACCGTAAAATACGTCAAAAACGTAATTTACAGACGTAAAAAACTCGGAAGTTACGCGTAATTTCCCCACTCTGATTTTATACTAAAAATGTTCTGCTTGCTTACCCATCTCTGTACACAACTCTGGTTACTGTGCTATCCCATCCCTGAATCAAATTGACCACCATTTTGGAAAATAATGACGTAACAAGAAGAAGAACTTGAACCAGAGATGCCACGGACCCTCTACAAACGCATCTGCGCAAGTCTTTGAAAAGTTGTTTGATTGGTCGAAATGAGCGGGGTGGTTTGAAACTCTTTTAATTAAACGATTTCAAACCACCCCGCTCCTTTCGACCAATCACACAACTTTTCAAAGACTTGCGCAGATGTGTTTGTAGAGGGTCCGTGGCATCTCTGACTTGAACTGCCATACCCGCCATACCGTAAGGTCCAAAATTGCCTATTTAGTTCTTATAGAGCCCTCAGATGGCACTTTCATTCAAGGCACAAAAAAATGATGGGAGTGGATTAAGATGAGTGGAGTCGAATGAATTGAGTTGCTCGAAAACTGTCGAACGCGTACCGAATAGCCGAATGTCTTTTCAATGTAACGAAAATGGTGAACTGTGCGAAAAAGTGGGCATCGAGTAAGGAATTGGATAACTCGGACCATGACAGAGGCGTCGGAGGAGTAAGTAAAAACCTACAAGATCCAAATGGCTTGCCATCCTTGTGATCTCTCAAAAGAGCTAGGTTCTGCGTCTCCTCCATTTTAGATTTTATTGAAAAATCAGCAAAGTACTTGTTCCTCGAGCTTGACGATTCATCCTGTTTAATTGCAAGATTTTTAAGCGAGTTTTCTGCAACATTTTCCTGGAATTGTCAAACCTGACACTCGCTCCGATTAATGTGTCATGCTTTTTCTCTTCCCCATTCATAAAGAACACATGAATGCTGATCTATTATATGGCGTGTATCATATGTCATCGCGTGTACCTGTGTCCTCCCTTTCATTTTAGGAATTATTCTAGTGATTCAACGCCCTTCTTATGACTCCCACGAAACGAGCCTTGTTTGGTGACTTTAGAAACTTCAAGTGACAGATTTTGATTTTCAGCTGGTCGAAACTGTCAAATCCTGTAACTTATTGGCTTCAAAGAACATTATCGTAATGACAGTCAATCAAATTGACAGTCATAATTGATTTGACATTTAATGAACCCTTTTGATTGTTAAGACAATTGAAAATCAAATGCAGCGAAAAATAATTTGTCCAATTCTGAAGAAAAATTGACAATCTCCATTTACATTTAGGGTATTCAAAATAATTCTTTGTAGTGTTTGTTTTAATTATACAAGTTCTTATTTGTAATTCATTTGATTTCATTTGACACTCCAGAGAAAATAATTTTGTTTATCGTAATTAATAAATAACATGTTATAAATCTAGACGCTGGAGTTAAAAATGTTTTGTTTCATCTCGATTGTTGAAATTGAGAAAAAATTGAAAATTTTCATTAGCTTTAAAACTGCTTGGAAATTTTAAAAAGATTCAAATGACAATTATCGTAATCCAACTTTAAGTTAAAAAGAAAATACTTTTAAATTGAAAAATAAACATATTTTAAAATATATTTAAAAAAATAGCTTGAAATATAATGCGAAACTTTAGAAACGAAACAAGATTCAGCTACTCTAGATATTCTGAAAGTATCAAATTTCTTTGTTTTTCTGATGAAGTGTTATCAACGTTCAGAGTCAGGATAAAATCATTAATCTATAATTTTAAACGTATAAGTTTTGATATTTCCTCACTGAAAATTAAAAAAAGAAAAGCTAAGATTGTATTATTAAAAAAAAAATCAAAATTCTTAGTGTATTGCAAGTATTCATTTGCTTCAATTAAAACGATCAATCGAAAACATTGATTGATAAACACAGTTCTATGCATGAACTTTACAAACATGTGTTACTTGTTATTCCATATAATTACACACTTTAAATAAATAAAAAACATTAATTGATTTATTTAAAAAACTGTAACGTTTTAATTAATTCTGGGCGTGTGGAATTAATTTTCAAATCATTAATCATTTTTAAAAATCGAGACTCTGAAATGTTGCTAAAGTAGACTACATTAAAAAATAAGAAAAATATTTACAATTTAATAGATCGAATTTAAAAATAATAAATTAGTGTTAAAAATGTTTCCATCTTTCAAGTTCTAGTGTAGAAAAACAATATTGCTATACGTATGTATTTTTTATTTCGATTAAAACCACATTGTCGTTTTGAGCTCCATACATTTCTATTTTTGATATTCGCTCTGAAATGCATTTCCGTTACACGTTTTGTTTCCAAAACACTCGTATTTTGACTTAGAACGCACATTCCATTTCGCACTTGAATTTAAAAATATTAAATTTTTTAACTTTTTATCAAGCACCTGAAAAACGAAAATTTATTTACTTGGATACTTAAATGTTTATCAGAACTTGTATTGCTTTTTAATTGAAATTAGGTTAGTTCTCTTCGTTAATTATTCGTCATTTGTCAACTTATCTATTGTTTTAAATCTTGTAATAATTTTGAATTATTTTCCTAAGCACGATTTTCAAAACAAGGGTTTTGGTTGAGTGCTCCAGGAATATTAAGGGATTCGTATATTGACATATTTTCTACTAAATAATAATAACGAATTTCAGTTATTTTGATCAACAAAAATTTAAAGAAAACTTTTGAGAATTTTAAAATCTGTACATTATTTTAAAAATTACATTTTTAATTATTTATTTATTTACAGGGTGTCTAGCGTTCCAGGAAATCCGGGAAAATCCCTGGAATACATCATAAAAAAAATCAAACATTTGCCAGGAATTCGTAAAAATAATCCGGAAATTTTTAAGAAATTCCGAGAATTCGTAGATAAATCCCAAAAATTCCAAAAACAATCTTGTATTTATTTTTCGATTATTTGCTTGAATAATTTTAAAAGTTTAATTTAAAACGGTCAAAATACAATCAAAGAAACTTGGTTAGAAATAAATTTTTAAGAACTCATTTATTGTAAAATAAATTTTAAACTCCAACTAAATAAAAAAAAATAATTCTTTTGCATTTCATTTTGTCTTATTTCAAATATTTCCAACTTTTTCTAATTTTCTAACTTTTTAACTTTTTATCATAAGTTTTTTTCTTTCAAAGTTTTTTTTTCTTATTATCGATTTTCTTTAATTTTCTTTGTTTTACGCAAATGAAGTATTTCAGTTTATTTTATAAAATTTTGTTTTTGAAACATTTAGGAAAATTTTTATTCGGGTCCCCTAATAATTTCTCTAGTTTTATGATTTTTTAGATTCACTCGATTTAAGAATATTCAACCCATTGACATAACCTTAAACTAAAAAATGGTTTCTCGCATAAAATTAAAATATTATTAAAATTGATTTCACCCAATTTTGAAACTTACAGTTGCACATTTTTTAAAAAAAATTAGGTTAATACAAAATTTGTTATGAAATTATAATTATTGAACATTTTGTGTTTTTTCTTTAAATTTTGTGAATAATTGTAATTTTCATCCAATTTATTGGCGGATCCAGGGGGGGGGGGAGCTCGGGTTCTTGTTCTCCTCCTAAATCTCTTTTTCTCTCATGTAATAACCCCTCCAAAAACCTTTTCTGGATACGTTTATTGGATTTTTTTAAAATTTGTTTTGTTTAAAAAATGTATAATAGATAATTAACAAAATAGATATTAACAAAATTAAGTTAATTAATTAATTAAATTAATTAAAACATTTAAATTAAAATGTTTCAATGATTAAAGTGAGCTATTATTTGGTAAAATTGGATGAAAATTACAATTGTTCACAAACTTTAAAGAAAAAAACATAAAATGTTAAATAATTAATATTTCATAACAAATTTTGTACCAACCTATTTTTTTTTAAATGTAGGTACAACTTTATTGTTTACAAGTGGGTAAAATAAATTTTAATAATATTTTTATTTTATGCGAACAACTTTTTTCTAGTTTGAAGTTGAATATCCTTAAGTTTCTTTACATTTTGTTTATTTTTTTGCAAATTTATAAGTAAAAAATTTCTAGATTTTATTATTTTCAAAGAAAAATTTACATTGTTAGAATTGTTTTAAAAATATGTTTAATGTTTTAAACAATTGTTTCTTCTTTTAAAGTTGTTTCCACATAATTATTAAATTTTCTTTATTTTGGGAATAATTTCCTAAAAACTGCTATTTTTACAGGAATTTGTGAATCTTTTTCAAGACTTTTAACTTTTTTTTTTAACTTTTTCTTATTTTATTCTTACGTTTTGTATTTTTTAAAGTTTCTTTTTCACAATTTTGATATTCTTTATCATCTTTTTCATAGATTTTATTAAACTGTTTTTTAAAGATATTTCTATTTTTCAAAATTTTGCTTTATTATTTTTTATTTGATGTTCTTAATTTTTCCCATTTCTTAAATCTTTTTGACTTCACCTTAAATTTCTTTAATTTTCCTTCAATTTATTCGTTTTTTCATAACTTTGTTAATCACTTTTTGAACTTTTAAAACCTTTTTCCCACTAATAAAATTTCTTCCTTTTTTCATGGATTTTCTTTTATTTATTTTCTTAATTTGAAAACACAAATCGGTAAATATTTTTATTGTTTCAATAAATTTTCTTATTTTGTGTAGTTTTAATTCTCGATTTCTTAAATTTTACTATTCTTCATATATTATCGTGCGGTGTCTTGATTTAAGACAAAAACAATTTAGTCATTTTTCCTTCAACTTTCTAATATTTTAAGACATTATACTATGTTTCTAAATTTTTCATTAATTTTCTTAATAATTTTTCTTCTTTTTCTTTTTTAAAAAAATCATTTTTATCTTTTTTTAAAAATTGTATTAATTTTATTCTTATTTTTAAATTTTCGATAATGTTTTTAATTGTTTTTGAAATTTTATCGTTTCTTCATAATTTGATACATTTTTTTAAGCTTTTCATTTTTTAATTGTTTATTAACTGCTATCAATTTCTTTTATTTATTCAGTATTTTTTTATTTTTCTGCAAATTCTTTATTTTATCGTTAATTTTTAAAAAAATTTTAAAATGCTTTAAATTATTTTTCCTCTATCTAGCAATGTTTTAAATGAGTTGCTGATAAAATGTCCGGATATATGAATGTGTGTGTGATTGTGTGTGGATATAGGTACTTTTTTGTGAACACGTTAACCCGAGAACGCTTGAACAGATATAAATAAAATTTGGTATGGTTGTTTTTACTACAAAAATCTCGAATTAGACACAAGGTTTTTTAAAAATAGCCATTACAAAAATTTTTATTGAATTTTGATTTTTCGAAAAATTTGTTTTTAAAAAAAGAAAAATTTTTTAACTTATAAATTTAACTTTAAAATTTTTTTCTTTTGTAGTTACTTTTAAAACTAAATTTAATATTTTATTCAAACCACTTGATATTTAACTACATAGTATTGTTATTAATCATTAAGCGAATAAATCCTGAAAAATTGTAGTTTACGATTCGAGATATTTAAGAAATAATTATTCGCTAGACGTCCTGTAGATTATTTATCAATTAAGTTGAATTTAAATAAAAAATATGAATTTTTGTAAAAATATGTTTAAAATTAATTAAATTTGTTTAAGTAATGTTTTTATTATTTCAGTGGTAATTATTTGGTGAGGGTACGGGCACAGGTGATGACACGGGATGACAGTTCCGGAGGTTGGGTACCCTTGGGTGGTGGCGGTCTGGCAAATGTTTCTGTGAGACGAAGACTTGTTCCTGGTGGAGGACACCAGCTCAGCACAACTAATGGCACCAGCATACCCACAACCACCATCACCCCTGCACCCTCAACTACCAACTCCACGCAATCAACCACATGTACGAACACCAATAACCAGGGTCATGGATCGACAGGTACCTCGCCACCTGGTGCACCGAAAAGAAAACATGAATACCTCATCTTTGGAAAACGAATTGCGGATCAGTCGGTGAGCAATTATATCCAGTGAGCGTAACAAGGAGGGCAAGAGTCCTGGGGCAAAAAGGAAAATAGAGTCCCAATTATTTATCATAATTTACAAGTTTCATTCATTCATTCTGTCCACACCTGACATTTGTCACTAGATGTTTTATTTTTCTTTTAAAATTTTAAATCTTATTTCACCTTTTTAATATGTTCTTAAATTTTAAATTTATAGCAATATTAATTTTTTTCAAATTTCAGTTAATGTGAACTTGCATTAATTAAAAGTTCAATTAATCCACGTTTCAAATATACTAGATTTGAAGTGATTTAAAAATGTCTTCAATTTTAATTCTTTTCTATTATGATTTCAATTACTTAAACTATAAGTTTGTACTATTTTGATCATTTTTCAATTATTTTCGTCAATTTTAATTATTCTTAAACTGTTTCTCTAAATTTTAAATTTACCTTCTTCAAATTTCAATTACTTTGTTTAGTTTTTTCAATCACTTGTTCAATTTTAATTATTTTTCCCTTGACATTAAATCAATTTAATGATTTATTCCTAAATTTTATATTATTCATAGCAAATTTATATTAATTTTTTTAATTTACCATTATTTTTGTCATTGTGCAATTATTATTTTTTTTAATTTTTAATTATTTCCATAATTTCTGAATCAGTTTTCTGAACTTTTAAATATAATATATATCTAAATTTTCAATTAGTTTGTTCAATTTTCATTTCTTTTTATTATTTTGCAATTATTTTCTCCACCTTTTAATATTTTCATTATTTTGCTTCCTCATAGAGGAAGCTTTGTCATCGTTAAAATTTTCGATTTTCCAAAAATAGTCTAAATCGACTCATTTTCATCTAAAAAGCGAAAATTTTCATTCCTAAGCAAATGTCCAGATGTATGTGTGTGTGTGTATGTATGTATGTATGTATGTGTGTGTGTGTGTGTGTGTGTGTAGCGTTTTTTGTGTACAAGATATTTTGAGAACGCTTAGACGGATTCCAATAAAATTTGGATGACTTATTAAGCTCATGAATATCTAAATTTGGACACAAGGATTTTTGAAAATACCCAATCAAATTTTTTTGAGCACCTTTTTTCATCGAAAAAAATCGTTTTTTGCCAAAAAAATTTTTTATGCGAAAAATACAACTTAATGAATACGAAAATCATATTCCTTATCTCAAAACGAATCGATTGACCTATATAACTTTTATAATTGATCAAGAATTCGTAAAATAATTCATATTTTTTGCATTTAAAATTCTTCATTTTTAAATAACTTCCTCAATTAACTTACATATTATTAATTTCTTCACTGAGAGAAATAGATACTACGGGATACCAACTAGATGGTACCAGATACCATATCTGATCTTAAATATACGGACAAGAATCTAGATGGTACGAGATAGCATCTGTATGGTACGGGTTAGCATCTGATAGCATCTGGATGGTACGATATAGCATCTAGATGGTACGGCGTAGTATCTCTGATGGTAGAGTGCAACATAACCTCTCTACCATCAAAGATAGTAAAGTTCTTACCATCTATTTCTCTCAGTGTTGCTTCCTCTATGAGGAAGCAAATTATTTTGCTTACTTGGAAGCGAAATGTCCATGAAATGGACATAATTCTCACCTAGTTTCAATTAATTTCCTAAATTTTTAGTTATTATCTCAAATTTAGATAATTGTCAACAATTTCCCAGGTTTTAAACGATTTTTCAATTATTTTCTTTTGTTAAAAAATAAATTTTGCAATTTTTCTATTATTTTCTTTAATTTCTAATTATTTCATTATTTTGGCATAATTTTCAAAAATTCCAATTACTTTCATCAATTTTCGATTATCTCTGCGACTTTTTAATTATTCTCTTTCATTAAAATTTTTTAAGTAATTTTGTAATTATTTCTTTTTTTAAACATATATTCGATGATTTTTTCAATTATTTCTTTCAAATTTTATTTACTTTTTTCAATTTATCATATTTAAATTATTTTCATTATATTTCAATTAGTTTTCTCAATTTTGAATATATTCTATGATTACTTTTTTCAATTTATCATCTTTAAATTATTTTTATTATATTTCAATTAGTTTTCTCAATTTTAAATTAATTTTCTGAAATTATTTTACAAGATTGTATTTTTCTAAAATTTCAATTATTTTCTTCAATTTTTAATTATTTTCATTTTTTTCATAACAACCAAAATTTTTTATTAATTATTAATCAATTTTAATTATTTCTAGCTTTATTCAATTATTTTCTCAAATTTTTAGTTATTCTCATTTTTTTTCAATTAAATTCTAAGATATTCATGAATTTTTCTCAAATTTTAATTATTTTTCTTTATTTAAAAAGAATTCTGTAATTTTTTCAATTATTTCACTCAAATGTCATTTATTTTTTACAACTTATCATGTTTGTATCATATTTCAATTACTTTCTTCAAGTTTCAAATTTTAAAATTATTTTTCAATTATTTTCCAAAATTTATTTCCTTCAATTTTCAATTTTTTTAATTTCTTTTTTTTTTAATTACCAAAATTTTAAACTATTTATCTGACATTTTAATTATTTCTTTCAATTTTCAATTATTTATATTATTTTTTATATTTTTTTCTTTAATTTTCAATTACTTTCGTTCTTTTTTATAATTCCCAAAAAGTTTTTAATTATTTCTCTTTAATTAAAAATTAATCTCTTCAATTTTAAATTATGTTTATCCTTTTTCATTTATTTTCTCTAATTTTTAATTATTTTCTTTTCCTTTCAATAAACTTCTGAAAGTTGTAATTATTCTGAAATTTTCCCTTATTTAAAATATATTATGTAATTTTTTCAATTACTTTCTCTAATTTTTCATTATTCCATTTTTTAAATTTATTTTCAAGATTTTCAGGGATTTTTCTCAAATTTAAATTATTTTTTTTAATTTTAAAACATTTCTATAAGTTTCTAAATTAATTTCCCCAATTTTTAATTGATTTAATTTTTTTTGAAATTAATTTATTTATTTATTTATTTAATCTTTTCTTCCCCGCAGTCACTAGGACCATAAATGGGGTACATGATTACAAAGTTATAACATATTTGAATAACAATATTATAATAAAACAAAAATTATAAAGTATATAAAAGGTTTGATCCACGCAGCGACAAAATAAATTTCAAAAGGAATGCTTTAAATTCAAAATAGTTAGATAAAAACAGGTGCAAAATAATTTGCAATTATTTTCTTTAATTTCAATTATTTTTTGCATTTTTTTTTTTAATTCTAAAATTCTCACATATAAAAAGCAAATTTTCATACATAGGCACAAAACACATAAAATAATTTTATTTTACGTAAGTATTCTAATAACTTGCAATTTAATACAAATAATTAATTTAAAATGTCAAATTCAATGCTGTTCACAGAATCGGATCACGTTCTTATTTTATTATGATTTGATTGTCGAAAATATTCTTTATAGTGGAAGAGAGATCTAAACCGACATTTCATATAGATCTCTCTTCCACAATACAGAATTTTTTAGATTGTAAAACATTATTTTAATTAAGTTTTCTTCATTTAACATCCTTTGCTTAATAAGAAGCGTTAAACATAATTTTTGAAGTATTTCATGATAAACTTTATTATAATTTAGGTTACATGACACATTTATTATGCAGATAGATCCCTTTTCCATTAAGTACTTACTTGCAATATTAAGCTTAATTTCTCTTTTTTTCAATATTTTATTTTGTGAATTATATTTACTTTCTACATTTTACAGATTTTTCTTTTATTTGTCCATATTAACGGATAATTTTTCCTGTTTTGAGATATTTTTCAAGTTTTCTTTTTACACAAATTTAATATTATTTTACACTCTTTTTTCAAACAGTGAATATACTTTTCTTTTCGTTAAAATTTCGGTGAATCTTTTCATTTCTTTACAAATTTTTTATTTTTTAGGCTTTTTTTTATTAATCTTCTTTTTTCATATCATTTTTTAAATCTTGAATATTTGTAATTTATTATTTTTTCTTTTTTGATATATCCTTTTTTTCGTATAACATAGCTTCTGTATTTTTATTTTCAGGAAGCGGAGGGAGGAGTAAAATAATTTTTCATAGTTTTTTTTCGTTAATTTATTAATATTTTACAATATTTTTAGTTTTTCTTGATTTTTCTAAAAATGTTGTTAAAATTGTTTTAAATCTAATATTATAAAAGAATGTTTTTGGTTTAGTTCTCTGAAGCTTTTTTATTTTGAAAGATTTTTAAATTTATTTTGTAGACTTTTTATTTATCGTTTTAAATTTTTTATTTTATTTTTACCACTTTTACTAGATTTTTACTAAATTTTGCAAATTCTGCAATTTTTTTACAGGTTGTTAGATTTTTACAAAAAATGTCTATACCTTTTTATTTTATTTTTTGATTCTTTCATATCTGTTTTATCATACGTGGAATTATAATTGATTTTTAAATCTTATTATTTTTCTTTCTCTTAGAAATATTTTCCTTTATTTAAAATTGTTTAATTTCTATCCTTTAGTTTCAAATTTTTTATTAAAAGGGGTTTTTTTTATGATTTTTTATAAATTTAATATACGAAAAATTTGTATTTCTATATCTTGAAAATAAATTGATTTTTTCTCCTGTTTTACAATTTCTCTTCGATTCGCTCGTCATTTTGCAGATTTTCTCCTTCTTATTCGTTCGTAAATTTATTTACTCTTTCATCAATTTCTAAAAAATTTTGATTAAAAACAATGTATGATTATTTGGTTTTTAAAAAGTAATATTTTTCCAATATTTAAAGATATTTAAAAATATTTTGGACCAATTTTCAAATATATTTTTTCCATTATTTTATATCGAATAATATTGAAGTTTCTCAAATTTACTTATTTCATCAGAATTTTTTTCTGAAATTTCCTCAATTTTTTCTACAATTCTTTTTTTTTAATTATTAATTTTTCTCACTTTTTAAAAACTTTTCTCTTAGATTTTCTCTACATTTTAAAAATAATTGTTTTTTTTCTTGATATTATAATTTCACAAATTTTCTTTCTTTTTTAAATTTTTTCGTAAATTACCGAATTTCTTAATTTGTCTCACTTTAGAGTGAGGGGGAAGTTTTTAAATTTTTTTTTCAACTTTCTGACTTTATGTAGGTTTATTCATCTTTTTGTAGATTTTCTACAATTTTAAAAATCTTTACTCTCAAATTTTTTGCATAAAATCTCTAGTGAATCTTAATTATTTTTAAATTTCGGTTATTTCGTATTTAATTTTCTAGTATTTTAAATTTTTCTCGTTCTTTTAAAAGTTGTTTTCATATTTTTTTTTCCTTAATTTTTTTAAATTTAAACAATTTTCTTGTTTCTTTTTAATAGGTTTCAATTGTTACTCTTTCTCATGTCATTTTCTAATTTTTTAGTAGATTATTCTCGATTTACATATTTATTTTTCTTTTTTTCAAGTATAAGTACTCTTCTTTTTTTATTACTTCAAAATTTTTAACTTTCTGAAACATTTTTTTAGTTTTTCTTAAATTTTATCCAATTTTAATTATCTCTTTCAGGTGGTTCTTAGCTGTACTATAAAGAAAGATTTTGAATACAACAAAGTCATGCCTACGTTTCATCACTGGCGTACAGGAGAGAAGAAATTTGGACTGACATTTCAAACTGCTGCGGATGCACGGGCGTTTGATAAAGGCGTACGAACTGCAGTTGAGGAACTTTTAGAAGGTCTGCAATTTCTTTAATTTTCATTCTTACTACTTCAAAGTATTCTTCTCAACAACGATATCAAAACTTAAAATCATAATCGCGCAACTTTTCTGTTCTGACATTTCAAACACTTTTTTTTTGTGTAGGTGTTTTTTTTTTTAAATAACAAAGTTTTTCCTAATACAATACATATGTATAATTGTAAAAGCAATGAAAACTAGAAACAAAGGTTTGCAAAATTTTTATTATTTCAAATCTGTTTATTAGATAATTTTATTATTTATCTTATTGCTCTGACTCGGATTTTTAGCTTTAAGAATGTTTACCCTAATTTTACGAAAATAAATTAAAAATAATGTTTTTAAAGAACGTAAGTTGAAATTTTTTTTTTTATTATTTTTTAAAACGTTGTTTTTGAAAGTAAAATTTTTTTTACAATACACACTTATTTCTATTATTTATTGATATTTTTATTTGATACACATTTAGCTTGTATAAAAACAATCAATGAATGAGCCAGTGTTGCTTTCTTTTGACGTGAAACTATGTTATAAAATGTCAAACAGTGTTATCATATTTGTATCAATTTTCATTCAGTATTGTACTCGATTATCATATCAATCGCTCTGTGAAAAATTTTAAATTCAAATTGTAATGCAAAATCTTTTTATACTGTGCATTGCGACATTTCAATTTGGAAATGTACCTGGTAAGTTTGTCAGACATAAATGAGAATGAAAGCTGTTTTAATAAATAAATTATTATCGTTTTTATTAAAGAAAAAAGAAAAGAAAAAGAAACGAAAGAATACATTCAATTCACTTTGAAGTATTAATAGACTAAATTTATTGCAGGTCTTGCTGAATCGACATTGAATGATGATCAAACAGGTGTTGCAGAGGACGACGTCTTTATGGTAAATATAATCAATCTATTCTTTTCTTAAAATCCCTTTCTTCGAGTCATAATTGATTATATGTTTCTCGAATATTTTTAAGTAATATATAACAATAATTGATTTTCGTTAATGAAACGTTTTTTGAATTTTATTTGTTTAATTTTAATTTGAACTTGGATTTAATTACTTTTAAATATTAATGTAAATGTTTAATTATTTTATTCTATGTTTAAATTTGAATCTATTTGTCTATTTCAGACACTAAATTTGCCAGTTGATCCCTCCGATCAAAGGCAAACGTCAGACACCTGTGGAATAGTAAGAAGAACAAACTTTCAATCGCAGTGTTCAGATCTTTCAGAGTCGCATAGACCGATACCTTACCTTTGCGAACCATCTGTTAAAGTGCCCCTGCCGCATCATCCACTGGAGTCAGCAGCCGATGCGACGTCTGATAATTATCCATACGTACAGCTTACGACACTTAATCATGAGTATTTGTATCCTGTGATCGACGACCATAAATCGGATCGATTAGACAGACGTAACTCGACCAGCTCCCTGAAAAAGCCGGACATTATCGTTTCCCAGCCCACGAAAAACACTGCAAAACGTAATATTCGCTTTCGGTGTAAACATTGCCAAGAGTTGTACTCTGAACAGCACAATCCACGAGGATCCTGCGAGTATGCTCCTGATCCAATCAGACGTGGAATCGCCACAGTTTCTTGTCTTTCTTGTGCCCAGTGTATGCTCTACCATTGCATGAGCGACGCTGAAGGAGATTTCGCACAAAATCCATGCAGGTATGTTTATTTTTGTTTTAAAACTGTAATTTGTTGTACTTTATTTTATTTTTATAATATAGATGAGGAGCACATTCTCAAAAGTTGATAAATCCACATTTTGTTATTTCGAGGAAATTAAACAAATGCAGTACTGCACCTAACCCCTAGAGTTAATTATAAACTAGAATGACTATACGAAATTATTGATATAAAAATGTTTTTTGGACTTCAGACGATTTTTTTTATAAAATTGTTTTCTTAAACTTGGATTTTCAAAACACTAGGTA
Organism: Ganaspis brasiliensis; assembly: GCA_037103525.1. Lineage (NCBI taxonomy): Eukaryota > Metazoa > Arthropoda > Insecta > Hymenoptera > Figitidae > Ganaspis > Ganaspis brasiliensis. The sequence continues at coordinate 3,467,724 of JAZKLR010000031.1, read as the reverse complement.
CGTAGAGGTTTTTGGGGTCGCTGATTACGAATCTGATGTCCGATTTGCAAAATTCAAAATGGCGGATGAATTCTGGAGAAATATTTGGATTTTCATATACCTGGGTAACTAAGGGTTTTTGCGGTACCTAGGTATCTCCTTGATCCCTAGGGATATAAAATATTTTTCCAGAATTCGTCGGCCATATTGGATCTGCCATTTTGAATTTTGGAAATGAGTCAAAATCTGTGAACTGTGCCCATGATAATGCCATGTTAATGACAAAAAGTTTTGTTTAATAATTGCTTTAATAATTTCTGTCAGTCTTAGTACAATAAAAGCCTCGAAGAAGAAATTATAACCGTTTCAAAGAAAAAGAAAAGCTTTCTTTAATTTTAACATTTAATAATCAATTGAAGGCATTTTTTTCAAAAAACAAAAAGATACGTTTAGTGTAGAATTCCGTTGTCTTTAGTTTTAAAAAAAGAATATGAAAATGGAATAAAAATTACGATCTCTAAGTTAATTTGTCCACAAATACTTCTTTTCACCACTATGGAGTAAAATTTTGAAAAATCATGAGAGATCATGAATGTATTTTTAATTGTTTAAATAAATTGTTTATATTTTTAACAATTTTTTAAATTTTATATTTAATGACAAATATTAATCAAAAGAGGGGTTTATTTGTTATTATTCATACCAAAAATGAACTTTATTCCTCGTATAGAAAGGTGGAAAATAATTTCGAAATTCATGCGAGTGAATGATATTAACAATAATTATTTTAAAAAAATTAAAATTTGGCAAAACTGTCTAACTTGTATTTGTTGTTTATCATATAGAGTAGAAAAATGTTAAAATTTTTAAAAATACTTACCCATCAAAAAATTATGGACACATTTTATAGATTTAGACTCATTTGCTCATTACTCAGTGATATGAAAATTTTAATTTTTGCCTAAAATTGGTCCGCCCTTAAAATTTTTAATTTAATGATTTTTTTTCTACATTTTGCAATAAGTTTAATGCGTTATTTAATAACAAATATTGATTTTGCAGTATTTCAATTTTTTTCATAATATTCCTTAGGGGTCGTCCACATATCACGTGATATCTTTAGGGGTAGGAGGGGGGTTCAAAATAGCTAAAATTTGTATCACGTGATATGTGAATGATCCCTTAGACACTAGACTTCAATTTGTAACTTTTCAGAAGTCTTAATGTTATTGGTTAAATACAGGCTATCAGAAAGAAAATTCCAGTATCCTTTAAGGGATTCAAAACTTTTCGGAAACTATATTATTGGGAAGGAAAAACTTCCGTTTTTAAGAAAAAATGTGTAATGTTAAAAATGGTCTATTTACACACATATTTAGGCAGTCAAACTTTTCTCTCACTTCGCTTCTTTACAAATTTTTAAAATTGATACAATTGTGATTTATAATAGCTCATTTGCTTCAGAAGTAAGTTATCTACAAATTCACGGAAGCAAATTTTCAAAAAACTGTTCTGTTTTTCAAATATGATTATTTTTTTTTTTTTAAATTGCACTTCATTTGCTAGACAAATAATCATATTTAAAAAACGGTGCAGTTTTTTGAAAATTCGCTTCCGTAAATTTGTAGATAATCTAATTCTGAAGAAAATGAGCCATTACAAAAAATATAAATATTTTATATAATAATATCTAATATCATTAGATAAGAGTTGAGCGGTTCTGTATTTGTGACGCTCCGCGAGAGAAGGGACCTATCGCGGAAAAAATCAATTTTTATTTTTTTATGCTAAAAGATAATTTTTGAGTTGTTCTTTCATTTTCATGTTTCAAAATTTTTTTTTTTTTAATTACACTTTTGGTTATAATGCTTCAAACCTAGGCGTACAAAGTGTATCGCCTTTTTGGTTTTTCTTTGAACGACCGTCGCGTGAAATTAACAATTAATTATTTTGATTTTTTTATAGTAATTGATAGTTTTTGAGTTGCTTTTTGAGTTCCAAAAATCAAAATTTAATTCCTGCAATTAGTTTTCTTGTTATGAAGCTTTAAACATGAGCATGTTAAGCGTCTCAATTTTTCTTCTTCCTCTTTGCCCGTCCATTCTTTAAAGTTTGCTTTCTCAGCGATAGGTCCCTTCTCTCGCGGAGCGTCACATTTGTTTAAAGTCGTTTAACATAATAGCATATGCAAAAAATTTTATTAATTATTATGTATGTTCTTGTTCTTCTTTTCTGTTATAAAATAATGTTATATACATTTATTAAGAATGTAATTTAAGAATAAAGAAAAATTTTATTTTATTTTAGCTGTTCGTTTATTAAGTACTTATAATAAAAGGGAAATTTGCAAATTGAAATTTGTGGCCACCCTGTTTAAAAATTTGCAAAGAAGCGATGTGAAAAAAAAATTTGGTTGCCTAAAAATATGTAGGGGAGAGGGCCCCAAGTTGGACACCCTATCGATTTATTGCTGTAGAATCCAAACCGAATAAAATATATTAAAATGTTTTATACCGGATGAAAGTACAATTTATAAGGTAACTTATGGCCACAGAGATAAAATTTTATTTTGAACATAAACATTTTTTAAAGCATTTTTTCTAATTGTTAAAATTTTCGGTCTAAAAAAAAGTGGCCCCAAGATGGACACCTTCTTAAAAGTCTCTGAAAATTGTAGTAAATAAAAAATTAACATCGTGTAACAATTCTTGAACTAAGTTTTAATCATTTTACGGAATTTATCAAGAAATAAAAGTTCTAAAAACTTCAATTTAATAGCTTAACAGTAAAAAGTAATAAAATATCGAAAAATATCAATATTATAAATTCTCTACCGATAAAATCACATTTTATGGTGGAAAATAAAAAAATTTAATTAATTGGCTGAAAAAATTATTGAAAAAAGTGTAAAATCGAAAATATGCAAAAAAAATACATTGAGATTTTAGGCCTGTCCATCTTAGGGTACATGACACAATTTTTTAATTCCCAGTAAAAAAATATAAATGAATACTGAATTAGTAAAATCATTTTAGAATATTATTATACGATAAATAAAGAATATTATAACGTTCAGTACTCATTCTAAATCATAAATTTAAATAGCTTTACCAACTTGAGAAAAAACTGTTACAAAACTTTTTTAGACACAAAATTACGTGGTATGTGTAGAAGAAAAACCAACTAGTTTTTTTTCTTCAAATGTGCATCAAAATGTTCGTCTATACAAACAACAAAAATGACAGAAAGCATAAGGCGCTGTCACCTTAAACAAAAATTTTATACGAAATGTCCATCTTGGGGCCCACTCCCCTACAAATTAACCATTTTTAACATTACAAGTTTTGTTCCTAAAAAGAACGTTTTTCTTTCCCAAAAATATAGTTTCCAAAAAGTTTCGAATCCTTTAAAGGACACTGGAATTTTTTTTCTCATAACTGAGAGATATACCTTAATTTGATAAAGAATTATTAACAAAAATGTTTGGACGAATATACTCGTCCTTGTGCATACTGTAACGACTTCGTTTGGATGAGTTTACTCGGCTTTGTACGCAGGAGGGTTAATATGTTAAGTTTGAATTTATCTTAACTTTTTTGGAAAATGGATTTATCAATTTTTGAAAAAGTGCTCCTCAGGTGTTTAGCGACCTAAATATTCTTGAAAATCTGCGCGGGGAAGTTGAATGCTATTCTGAAAATCATACTAATTTCACATAATAAAAATTCATTTAGTTTTTTTATTTCTTAATCATTTTCGGGTCATTAGGGCCTCGGATTCTGTGACTTTTTCGATTATTTATTACTTTTTTTAAAAAAAACTTTTTCGACATTATAGTGTGAAATACGATTAATTGACTTTTTTAATCAATTTCTCGAAGATTTTTTAATTTCCGCCTCGGATTGTCCAATTTTCCGGAAAGTCATTCTTTCTCAGGGACAGGGAGGAAATGTTACTTTCCCTCTCCGAGAGCTCATAACAGGGAGAGAAAGTGAATTTCCATACCTGTGATGTTATTAGAGGAAGTAAAATCGTTTCCTCACGACTGTCCGTTAATGTTACAATGGTTTTGGCTTTTGAACTTTAAAGTTCAAGATTCAAGTTTTAATTTAATCCATATTAGAGGTTACTATCACGTCACGTTTATGTTTTATAGTGGCTCAAAGAGTGCTAAAATCGCGTTTTTTTCAAGATTTTGATCCTATTTGTCTCAAAACTGATACGTGGTAGAAACAGGGGCGTCGCTAGGTCGAGTGTCACCCTACAAAACTAATAAGTATCACCTTTCTGTTTGTGAGTGTTACACTTTTTTGCAGAAAAAACATACAATTTGGAGTAAACACCTAGGGTGGACCCCCCCTATCCCGCCCCTCCTCCCCTAGCTACGCCACTGGGTAGAAAAATTTCAATTCCAGATTCATAATCTATGGAAATAATTCTATTAGGGTTAGGTGTAGAGTATCTTGTATCAAACTCAGTGTAAACCTGAGATTTTTATCGTGTTATAAAAATTCTTATAATTACTCATTATGATTTAGACTCATTTAAACTCATTTTGCTGATTCAGGATGGCCGCAGGTTAGGGAAAAACTGAAAATCAGGAAAAAGTCAAGCATTTTCCAAAAAAATCTTTAAAAGTCAGGGACTTTTTTCTTAAGGAGGTTTATCCAAAAACCCAATTTCTACAGATTCTTATAAAATTTCAATGACATAATAAATGCATTACTTTACATGTACTGTTATAATTTTATTAAATTTTACCGTTCTGTTTTTAAGATATAAATTTATAAAGTTGGGACTTTTACATGGAAAAAGTAACAAAACGCGCAAAATGACTATTTTGATTAATTTAAAAAACACAGTTCTACACATTTTTTTAAAAAATTAATATATTTTAAACTGTAATAGAATACAGCTTTTACAATAATATTTAATTAATTTACCGTTCCGTTGTTAAGAAAATGTTATTTAAGGGTAGAAATCCTTCACTTTTTTGAAATAATCAGGAATACAAAATTTTAAAAAGTTGTAATTTTCAAAAAAAAAAAATTTTTTCAATAATATTTGTTTGTGTAATGATTTTAACTACAAAATACTATAGAGAAACCAAATTATAAGACGAAATGGAATTAAAAAAATATTGAGTATCATGGTCCGATAGAATGAGAACCGCTTGAGGGTATAAGCGTCCTTAAAGGAACGATAATTAAAAATTCATGATTTTATTACTTTAAATTCCTAATAAATAAAGCAAGATTTAAGAGTCAATGTAGACGTTTTTTGATCTTAAAAGACAAAATAAATTAGTTAATGTTGATTGATTAGAAATAATAGAGTGGCACAAATAGTCGAACTATAATTTTTTTGCTAATATAAATTCAGGGTATCTACTAACTGGGAAATAGCCGGGAATTTAAATAACCCAGGAAAAACCGGTAATCAGCCGGGAATTTTACGTCAAACTGGAAATTTTCTCACTATGCCTAGAACAAAGTTTATTACTATACCAATTTGTTTTAAAAAATTATTTTTACTACAATTTTTGTTGTATTTCATATAAACTTTTCAAAGTTTTTTATTTATTTAATTGTAATTGAAAAATATCACATCTTGTACTATTTATTTTAAATATTTATAAAGTAGACCAAACATACATAAATGACACAATGTCAGTCAACTGAATATATTTTTAAAAACAATCTATAATAATAATCCGCAATTTCATTCATTCTTTCATTCATTCTGTCCACACCTGAAGTTGGTCGTTTTTCTATTCAATTGTTTTTTAATAATGTTTTGCTTCTTGGTTTTGAAATTTGTTATGTAGTTGAAAATAGGTTACGTTTTTCGTTTGTGTCAATTAGGTAAGTCCATTGTCTTTCGTCTGAGAACTGTTGCGGACTTATTTTAAAAAAAATATTGTTCCAGAACACTTGAAACTTTAATATTGGCTGGTTTCATTGGTCATAATATTAAAGGGTAAATTGTATTTCTTTTAATGCAATTATTAATCAAAAACCTTAAATTTTTGCATTTTTTTAAAAACATTATCATTCAAAAACTATTTAATATTATCTATTGGAACTTACCAGAAACATAAAATGCTTAATTTTTAATATTTTATTGTTGATATTTTTATTAAAAAAGGATTATTTTAAAATAATATTTAAATTAGAAAAATTTTTACTTTGAAAAATTTTACAATTATTTTCAGCTTACAACTTTTTTACTGAACCTCCTACAAATTTCAGCTTTTGTAAATATTTGATTACATATTAATAAAATTTACTTATTATTAAAATTTTATGAACGTGTTTTACTTCGTTTTTGAGATATAAAATATGGAAATTTTATACTTAAAAAGGTTATTTCTAAAACTTGAAGTTAGTATAGACCAAGTTCACATCGCTCTATTCAACTTGTAATTCAAATTAGACAAGCATTATTACAACCTGCCTAAAGTTTAAAATATCAATTGAAAAATAGAAATCTAGATATTTATACCACCAGTTCTTTTCCATTTTCTCCATTTGTAGGAGGTTCCACAAAAAATTTGTAAGCTGAAAAGGATTGTGAAATTTTTTGAAGTAAAAATTTTTCTAATTTAGATATTATTTTAAAATAATCCTTTTTTAATAAAAATATCAACATTAATATATTAAAAATTAAGCATTTTATGTTTCTGGTAAGTTCCAATAGATAATATCAAATAGTTTTTGAATAATAATGTTTTTAAAAAATTGCAAAAATTTAAGGTTTTTGATTAATAATTACATTATAAGAAATACAATTTACACTATAATATTATGACCAATGAAATCAGGAAATATTCAAGTTTCAAGTGTTGTGGAACAATTTTTTTTAATAATATGTCCGCAACAGTCCTCAGATGAAAGTCAATGGACTTACATAACTATAAAATTGGTAAATTTTTAAAATAAACTAATAAAATTTTAATAATAGGATTAAAAAAGAAAACAAGATTAAAATATATACATTATGCAGGTATATAACCTGCTTTGTATTTAACATTTTTTTACAATTTTAATTTAATTTATGTTAAACAAAATTTATTTAAGTTCTTATTATGTAAAATTAAGTTTTTCTTAAATATTTTGAGTAAATTGAATATTGGTTTTTTTAATTCAGAAAATCTAATATTTCTATGAAATTTCATAAATGATTTGAAGATATGAAATAATAAAATTTTATTATCATTTATTCATTCATTCAGTCTTTGATTCTGTTTACACCTATTTCGAGCTTTTAATTAATTCTAAAAAATACAATAAAAATAATAATAAAGAATGAAATATTATGAATTATATCATTGAAAAATAAGCTATGCACAGGTTTTAAACATTGCTTAAGGTTTTCAATTACCTTTTTGATTATTTGCTTTCCTTTTGAGAACTTTTTTTTCTTTAGTTTAAGGGTCAAACCACTGACTTTCGACCAAAGGTGGTCGCTTACGATAATGATTAATTTATGCACTTTAATTATATTTTCATTAGATTCAAGACAGATATTTATTTTATTGCTAAATAATACCACCTTAAAATTCCGGAATTAACCCCAAAACACATTTTTAATCTTATATAAGTTTCTTCTGGATGATATTAAAAAATTAACACTTTTTACATATCTAAGTTTTTATAAAATATTCAACATATTAAATTTTCGCGAGGGTAATTTGCTCAGTTTATGAATTATTAAAGTTTAAAAATGTAATGAAAAAACCATATTTTTCATTGAACAAAATACACTCTTACATTTGTCGTTAAAATTATTGACAAAAATAATTTTGAATTTAAAATAAATAACAGATTGTCAAACTTTAGAGTGTATTTTGTACATTTTAAACTTGAATAATAATTCATAAACTGAGCAAATTACTCTCTCTAAAATTTAATATGTTGAAGATTTTATAAAAACTTAGATATGTGAAAAGAAATAATTTGTTAATTGCATCCAGAAAAACTTATATAAGATTAAAAATTTTGTGTTTTGGGGTTACTTCTCAAGTTTTAAGATGGTATTATTTAGTAATAAAATAAATATTTGTCTTGAATCTAGTGAAAACATGATTAAAGTGTATAAATTAATAATTATGGTAAGTTTGAATAATATTTATTAAGAAGGTTTCTAAAAAATAGATTTTTAAAAATGGTTAAAAGTGACAGCCTTTTGATCAACTTTAAATTGATTTTATTATTATTCTTATCATTATTCATTATATACAAAATAACATTAAATAAAATAAATATTTGGATGTTAATTAAACATATTTTCTTTACAATATGAGAATGAAATGTTTTCTTTCTAAATAAAAAATATTTGAAATATGCATTAAAAACGCCAATTTTTCTTGACACTTGCTTCTTTAATTACAATTTACGGCTGGAAAATAAAAAAATTATCTAAAACAACTTCAGAACTTGAATTTAGACACATCAATAATACATATAATATGGGTTTTAATATTTATTAAAATATGTCAGCGACGAGCTTTAGTTGAAAGACAGTGGTTTGACTCTTGAAGCTTTTTTGCGCTATTAATTTTTAAAGAAAAATGGGTACTGCATTAAATTACTTTTGAAAACATTTAGTATTTTTATCTAAAAATTATTATTTTTTATTGCGTGAGTAAATGATTAAACTGCTTTAATATTCAATTTAATTATACATTTAAAATTAAAGACAATTATAAATCTAATTATATAGTTTAACTAGATTAACAGAAAATGAGATAGACTGAAATACAGTTTTTACTATAAAAGAATTAACTTTTTTTGGAAAGACTAAAATTATAAAATTAATCAGAAAATTTGGATTTATATTAGTTTTAATGTATGTAAATTTTTTACAATTAAAACGTTTTTAGAAATTGGTTTAAGTTTGAAATTATTTTAATATGTATATTGTTAGAATTTGAAATTATTTAAAGTTGATATAATAATTAAAACATAGAATGATTAAAAATTGAAGCATTAAAAGTTTTTAATAATAATTGAAATTTATTAATAATAAAATTCAAATAATTCCAAGTTCCTAATAATTAAGAGGATGTGATAGATTGATCATTGACCACATGACCCACAAACAAAATTTTTCAGCGGTTTTCTCTAGAACTAGGTACTGAATATTTTTCAATGCAATTTTGTCGAATTACCTAAAATATCACCTGAAAGGTCTGCGTACCCCTAACTTATTTGGAGTTTGACCCAAAATTAACTGTTTGAGTTTTTTCTAATTTTGAACAATTTTATAAAATTAACTTTTTAGTCAAAATGAGAACACACGCTAGAGTCAGAAAGATCTTCCGGTTGATATTTTATATAATTCTATACTAAGTTTTATATAAAAATATTCATTAGTTTTATACAGAAAAATCGCTGAGAAATTTTGGCTTTGGGTCATGTGACTATACTGACATCATTCTCCATCACAAGCTCTTAAAGTTTGAAACACATTTTAAAATTGCATTAATAAAATTAAATTTAAAATATTTAGTTTATAAATATATAATAAAGTTAAAATACATTTTGTTTACATTGTTGAGAATCAAAGTGAAACTGGATTATATATGTCTCTTGAAACTTTGGTTAAATATTAAAATTTTGCTTAATTGAAGTTTAAAATAATTAGAGTTTGAATCTATAAAAGTTGGAAAATATTTTAAATTTGGAAAAATTAAAATCTGTGTTGATAAAAGTTTTGACGATTAATTTGCACCTAGAGAAGTTAGTAATTGAAATTTATATTGTTTAAAGAAAATTTAAGAATAAGAAACTTTGATTAATAGACGTTTGGAACAATTGAAATTTGAATAGAATTTTGAATATAATGTTAGTATATTTCAAAATAAATAATTCATTACGTTTTTCTCGTTTCCTTTTTGCTATAAACTTTTATTGTTTACTTTTTGATTAATCATTTTTTTGCATTTATGGGTCAAGAAATGCTAATAAACATTCAACTCAAAAAAATCATACCTCTTTTAACAAACCTTATCTTTCTTATTAAACTGGACTAAAAGAATAATTATATGTTAAAATAAAATTTTTGTTTAATTTGTTTAGGATCTAATAAAATTAATTTAAACTAAATCGGATTACTTTTATTATTTAAAAATTTTTTATTATTATTTTATAATTAAATCAATTATGTATTAGGATGTATATTAATAATAATAATTAACTTTTAAGAAATGCATTTGACGGAACAAATCATAGTTTAAAGAACAAAACTCTTTTTCTGATTTAATAAAATTTAAATAATAATTATGTAACAGTAAAAAATGAGTTATATTTTTATTTAATTTAATAATAAATTATCTAATATAAAAAAGTTCATACTTTTTATATTTAAATTAGTAACAAATGCAAAACGTCATTCTCGCGCGCTGTAGCGCGCGTATATTTTGCTAGTTAATTAATTAATATTTTAAGACAATTAATTAGCTATTGTTAACAATTAACAATTAATTAATTAAAAACAATAAATATACTTAAGGAAATACATAAAAATTGTTTGATATTTGTTTAAAAAATATTTTATTAATTTTCTTTATTCAATAAAAATATTCAATGTAAAGTAAGATATGAAACAAAAGTTATTAAAACCTATGTACAAAAGAGAAAACAATTTGTTCATTTTTAATACTTTTTTTTAGTTAAGCTAATCAAGTCTTTAAAAACAATAAATATTTCAACTTTAATTTTATTTAATTTAAAGACTTTTTTAATTTTTAGCGTAAAAATATAAAAGCTTATATTAAAAATAAAAGATTCATGATATCAACGAATCTTTGAATGTTAATAACTTATGAATAGAAAAACTGAGAAATTCTCGTATTTTCTAGAATATATATATATTCATATTCTTTGTTAATTAATTAAATTTGTATTCAGAAGCCAAAAAAACAATCACACTGACAGAACTTTCTAACCTATTTAGAATTTGTCACTATTTTTTCGCAATTAAAAATAAAGCAGATAACCGAAGTATGATAAGAAGTATGATTATACTACAAAAACGTAAAAAATATGTTTTCTCTTTTGCCTTTAATAATTTTAAAAGTTTTTTATTGAATTGTCATAAAAATCACTTTTTATTAAAAATCCCATTATAACGTAATGTAAATTTGGGTCCGAGCCTAACCTTCTTGACAAAATGACCTAACCTTCTTGACTAGTGACGTCACATTAAAATACTCTATAGTAAAATAAAAATAAATAAAACAGATAAATAGATTAAATACGTAAGGTAACGGTACCTATACTGACTCGATCAGTACCTATCTCGTATCTACCTAGACTCGATAAGTGATGATTTAATTGGATAAAATTAATTAATAGTTTAATAATATTGATGCCAAATATTACTTCGAGCATTACAAGACTTATTATTACCAATGTAATAAAAATATTAATTAATTTTGTCTAATTAAATCATCGACTATAGGTACTGATCGAGTATTGGTACCGTTACCTTATAGGTATTTAAAATTGAAAAAAGTAATATAAAAAAGTTCAATTTTTGTAGATATTTGTACCTTTATTTATGCCTTAAATAAAATAAATTTATATTTGCCAAGAGAATATAAACCGGGAAAAACCGGAAATTTTGTTGATCGAAATTAGTAGACACCCTGATTTAAACAAAAAAAGTACTGTTATCCCTGTAATTAATTTAATATTTCTCGCGTGTATTTAATATTTAGAGGTAAATTATTTTTTAATGATAAAAATGTTTAGTTGTAGCACGGAAGAAGGATGTGGACGCCGGTGGCTCGGCTTAGCTTTACTATCGTTAATTGTTCCTTGCTTGTGGATTTATCCTCCTTTACGAGCCATTCACTGGTGTGGAATGTCCTGCGGAATCTGCGGTGGTCGCCATCATCCAATGGAATAACTGGAGGAGCCCTTTGATATCTCTGGCCCGTTTTCGGTCGAATCTTCGCGTTTAAATTTTTCTCGCAACACCGTAGGCAATGTCTACGAATGTCATGATTTGAACTTGGGACGGTGTCAGAGATACCAAAGGGGCAGGCAGCTACCTGTTCATGCGCTTATTCATCAACGTCATCTCTGAGGTGGCCACGATTTAACGAACGAGACAACCCAAGCACAACCCAACGCATTTAACCCTTCACAGTGAATGTTCCGTACGTTTCGTGTAATTTGTTAGCTTGCTGCATTATGTCGATGTACCCGAACAAAAAATACCCGATTAAGCTACTTGATGTTTGATTCGTTAGTATTAACTGCTAGCAGTGTTCGAATCTAAGATTCAAGTCTCTAAGAAAGTATCGCGCAAAGTTAAGTTTTAATATTGTGAAAATTTTATTCTTAACGTTGATTGTTTTTAGGATTCGTTTCTTGCAAATCTGTGATTCTTTGAGAAAAAAAAAGACTTTAGTTGTATCATTTTAAATTGCATTTGTCTTCCCTAGAAATTTGATTCGATCACTGCTAAGAAAGTAAATCGAGAACTGTCAATTGATAAACAACGCAAGACCTGATAACAATTTTTGAACGAGTAGTTTTGAAAATTCTTTTCTCATTCACATACTCTCAGGTACTTGGATTATTTCTCCAATGTAAAGAGTCATTTCAAGAAAATTTTCTAGTTGAAACTTGATCTGCTTGCTTAGTTAGTCTCGTTATTAGAAACATTGGCTTTTATTAACGTGATAAAAGAGCTAAATAAGCAGACTGAACTGACATAATGCACTTACTCTTAATTAAAAGAGAGCACTGCCTCAAATTATTGCGAACAATTTCAAATCCGATGCAGTGTCTCGATGAAATTTTCTATTATTTAGTTTTTTTAAGTCAATCGAGACACTGCTTCTTTTAATTTGTGGCATTACTCCTGAAAAGTATTTTTTTATTATTCAATTTTCCAGTTCTCTGTTGACAATCGAACGTTTAAGTTTCTCAAACCACAAGCATTTTGACAAGCGCACGCGATTTTTATAAGTTTCGTTTACCTTGTACACATTAATCCTGTTAAACTTGGATAGAGATGAGTACTGCTTGTATAAAATCAAAGGATTGGAGCTGCAGTGCCAAAATATTTTTGCAACGAGTTTTATTTAGATTAAATCGCGTAATTGGAATTGTTTTCCGTCGTAATGTACAGTATTAACGTTTAAAGTACGATTTGCATATTGATAAACAGATGGCTTAACTGAAAACCACTTCCCAATTAAAATTTTAATTACCCGCCTTTTTTTGTTAGTTAAACCAATAATTTTGAGGTGTGAGTTTTAAAATACTATATTTTTATGAAATTAAATTATAAAATTTTAAAAATGTCTTTTGTTTTAAAGATGTTTATGAGAAGGAATTCTAAATTTTATTTTGCATTCTTTTTAACTGAATTTTAAACTTTTGACGAATTTTTTATTTTACTGTAAATAAAGACGATTTTTTTTTAATTAATAGAAAAATATATGTTTTCGCCTTATTTTTATGACTTTCATCTTAAAATGGGAGGGAAATTTTCTGAAATGCCAGTTTCTTATTTGAAGACAAAATTATTCGCTTTGAAGACTTTATATTTTCCAAGGGGTATGGGCTAGGTTCTGCTGTATGTTTCTAGTCTACTAATATTTCTGCTTTAGCCTACAGAAAAACTCAAGGCTGAAGTTTCGCCATCTTTGTATTCTTATTTTATAGTTAGATAATTTAAAAAAAAAAAACAAATTCACGCGTGAAATGCACTTAATACAAAACGTCTCCGAGTTGTAGATTGTAAACTGTGATCATAATTGCTAATGAATTCAAAATTTTAAACAAATTAGCCGTAAATAAGGTATTTTAACGTAAAAAACATATTCGAAGTACATAACCCCAAACTAAAAATTGGTTTTTTAACGTTTTTAAGACAAACAAAAATTTATAACAAGAAAATTAAATTCAAACAATTTCACGAAGTGACTCGATATAGATACAATTGTTTGTGTCTCCATTAAAACGTTGATTTCTTTTAAAGTAAAAACGGTAAAAACGCTATTTTTAATCCAACATTTTGCACTTTCTCATGTTGGCAGATGGCAACCTTAACCTTAAGGAAGTTCTGTCCATTGTCATAACCTCAAACTTGAAAGTGATTTTTTACCAAATCCACCAAATAAAATCAAGTTTACCAAGTTTTGAAAAATCTAGTTGTACATTTTATAAAGAAAAAAATTAGGTTGAGCCAAAATTTGTTGTCAAATAATGTTAAATCTAGTTATAATTTGTAATTTTCATACAATATTGACTAATAACTGCTTATTTGCTCCTTGCTACTTGCTCTACAATTTTATTTATTGGATTTTGTGAATAGTATTTTATTCAAACAACAAATTAATAAAAAAATAAAATTTAATTTTTATAATCTTTCAAAAACAAAATATTATTTAACAAAATTCAACAAATAAAATTGTAGAGAATGTTTCAAAGAGCAAAATTGTCAAAATTGGATGGATATTACAAATTTAATGTTCAGTAAATTTAAAAAAAACACATAATACTGAACAATTATTATTATTTGACAATAAATTTGAGCTTAACCTACATTTTTCTAAAAAATGTATAACTGGTTCTTTCAAAATTTTGTCAAATCAAGCTTAATAAAATTTTTATTTTGTGTGAATAAATTTTCTAGTTTGAGGTTATATCAATTATAAAAAGAAAAAACCTCCTGAAGACCTTAAGACTGTTACCTGTTAAAATCAAAGTTATACCGATCTACTTTTTTGTTTTTTTGGTTCGTGCTGTCAGAATTTTTTTTACAATGTTGTGCCTTTTTCTATCAACTTAGACAAAAATTGCAATTTTTATCACATTTTTATATAAATAGTAACTTATTTTACTCATTGAATCGTACAATTGAATTGTACTAAACATAAAAATTATAAGTCAAAATTTTATATTTTGTTAATTAATTCAATATGAATTTATTATTTATAATATAAATTCTATTGAATATGTAATTTCCTTTTTTCTTATTTTTTTTTTTTACTCAGTACTTTGTACGAAAGAGAAATTTTTTGTACACCTGTTTATGAGCAAATAAAGAAATAAATTTTCAATGTTATTAAAAACATTTTGTTGAAAAATTATAAATAAAACCAAAAATTACAGGGAAAACAAGTGTATTTTGTTTAAAATTTGGAATAAATAATGTTTTTAACAACATTGAAAATTGTACGATTATAGAGGATATTTCAATGAGTAAAATAGTCTATTGTTTATAAAATTTTGATAAATATTGCCTATAAACTAAAACCAAATACACAAAACGCTAAAACACTATTTGATAAATTATATTTTCGTTGGTATTAAAAAAAAACTCTTTTTATTAAAATGTCCGACGTACTGTGATTGAACTAAGTTTTTTAAAAATCTATTTGAAGTTTCGTTAACTAGTGTTTATTTTGTTAAAATGGTGGTTGTTTATTTTTTCTAATGTTTCTTCTTATGTCTTGTGTTATTATTTCATGATTATTGAACCTTCGGAGGCTTAAGACCAAAAAACAACCAACAAAAAAAAAACATTTTTTAGTTGAGGCTATTGCACGATTATTCCTAAATTTTCATAAATTATTATTATGAATTTTTCGCTGTACTATATTTAACAAAATAAGAGATCGTTAATGAAAATCTTATTCTGACCGTTACTGTACAAAAAATATTTGTAATTTAAAAACGTTTGGATACAATTGTGATCACAGTATAAAAATAACTCCATTGCTTCTTTTCTCATTTTCATTAAATTTATCTTGATTATAATATTCTAAATTGAAAATGAAGAAATGTTGAGATTTCGAGTGTGCGACCAAAGAAAGACAAAGAAATAAAAATTTACATATATTCTCGACCGTTAATTTCGAGTTGTTAAAAAATTGTCACCGATATTTTTGAGATAGCACACTTTGCTTTCATTGGTTGTGCAGCGGTACAAGTCATACTTACATTAACTTAGAGCATTAACGAGTGGAAGGAATTCTTAGAGTGTTTATGCAAAAGCTTTTTTAGATGAATATTAGTGTATTCAATTTTGTATTGACTTTTTTACAGTTTTGTATTTTCAAAAGACACCAGTGTCCTCTTACGGGCTCAGAAGAGAACACTGCCCGTCTTTTGCATTAGGATAGCACGTATATAGAGATAAAAGTTATTTTGTACACTCGTGTGCACAGTGTTACGAAAGGACGTTCGGTTCATTTTGGAAACGAGTCAGTCTCGTTTCAAAGGAAAAGTCTGTATTTCACTTGGAGCGTTTGACTATAGTATTAGCTTTGATAAGAGCAGTTGCAGATCACGAATGCGATTCGGTTATCTTTTTGTTTTCTGTGTATGTTGTTTCTGGACTTGAACTCAGGTTGCTCTCAACGATATATGTAATTAATTACGTTCTTCTTTTCTCTATGCCATTGATTTTTAATTTGACTGATTGTCGATATGCGTATCATGACAAAAGAAAAAAAAAAAAAAAAAAAGAAAAATTCATTGCTCCGCCTAAAAACGGAAATTTTCTTAAATCGTGTAAATAATATTATTTACTGCCATAACTAATATTTAGTTTAGGTGTCGATGGTAGTCGCTTACCGGAAGGTTTTGTTTTCAAGTATTGCATTGACACGCGAAGCACATGCTCGGTGTACATGACGAATGTACCATATTGTGACATCTGTCTTTAGTTACAAACAAACAAGTACAAAAAAAAACTATTTTCCCAATAACGCAGTTGTGATGTCTCTTACCAAATGAGAATACGCAAGTTATCAACTTGAAAGGTGCAGCACTGCGAGTTTGCGATGAGAGAATGATTGCGGATGAATGATTGTAAATTAATTTAAGTTGCTTTGATTCGGATGAGAGTGCGCGTGTTGAATGAGTGAAGAAACATTGCAATGTGTCTATAATTATATTGATCGATGCGGAAATTATACAAATATTATAGTGCATGCAACCGTGACGATAAAACACTGACGACGATAATAATTATTGACACGAGTAAATAATACATGTATAAACAAAACAATTAATATACATACACTAAGGAAAACCTCCCTTGAACGAAAAGTCCTGATATTTGGGAAATTTCGAGTAATTCGCCTGCCAAAATTCTACACAATTTTCAATGTTTCTTGGCAGCGATTAGACGGGGGAAGGCGCAACAAACAAAATAAAAAAGATTAGAAACTCGTGGTTTTTCTACTTGCAGCTAATGGCGCTGCAAGATCGACGAGTAAAATTTTAATCCACAAAGTACATTATATCATAAATGTCTAAAACTTGTATCATTGTAATTAAAAAGATATGTACCATAATCCTGATGTATGAAAAATAAATATATTAAGAAATTATGTGAAATCAGAAAATTTGCTATGTACAAGAACAAAAAAGTCTTAGCTTACAACTTGAAAACTTGGAATTTGTTTTTCCAGTATACCCAGTATACCTTCTTTAACACATTTTAAAATGATAAACCATTTAAAGAGAAAAATAAAAATATGTCTATTCCTTTAAATTTAGAAAATTTTTATTTAGATCTACCTACCTATCAAACTCTGACTTACATTTAGAAAACTATACAACTTTTAACAAGATTTTTTTGTCGAAAACTTAGAAGTTCTTAAATAATACTTATGTACAGATATTTGTAAAACATTGAAACGTTTGTAAAATGTTTAGAATTTTTTTGTTAACTTAATGTGGAGTTGGTGTGTGACCATCAACATAAAAGTTCCTTGTAGCTTGTGGCAGTTCTAATTCTATTCCGTCTAATTCCTTTGTTAAAATTATTTGACAGCCTAAACAAAATATATTTTGGTAATAATTTTTAAAATTAAAATTCAATAGTTTAAATTATACTTATAGTCTTACATGTTTATTATTTAAAGACATTTTGATTAAATTAATTTTCATAATTTGTTTACTTTAAAGTTTATAAAATTCTTACCCAGTCTTGAATTTTCTTTAAGAAATGGAGCTATATCTAGTAAATCATCTTCCTCTTCTTTTGCTGGTGGAAGTTTATCTGAATAATCATTATTAACATACACATGACACGTTGTGCAAGCTAGGGAAGCTTCACAAGCTCCTTCCATTTCTATTTCATGCCTATGAGCTAAATATAAAACATTATCTCCAACTTTGCCTCGTATCGGTATTTTTTTACCAGTTTTGTCTATAAACATTACATTAACCCTGAAAATAATTTATTAATCAATAATCATCAAATTTCTCATTGATAAAAATAGATTTTTAATCGCTATTATTCGTACATTGATATTGTCATTTAATGTACTGTAAATGAATGAAAATATGATAAAATTATAAAGTGTGCCAGTAAAAAATATATATGTGTAAAATGTGAAAAGGAATATCATTTAATTAATAAATTTAAATTGTTTAGATAGATTTGAAATCAGAAATATTAACAAAAATGTTAATTATATAATTATTAAGCTGTTTTTAAACTAATAACAAAAAGTTGATACATTTTCTCAAATTAAATCACGTAAATTTAATAATAAAATACGTCTAGTTTTATAAAACAAATTAGAAATAATTTTACCCACACTTCATCCTCCGATTTTGGATCCTGCATTTCATATTCTCCATGACAGTATCCTTAAAACAGATATAGAGAAAATAAAAATATTTCAAATATAAAAGCAAAGTATTTTTTTAATTATTTCTTGAAGTCTCAAAAATTTAAAAACAGTTCTTTATAGCAACTTACTTGGAGTCGTGTGTAAATAAAAATTCGTGACTTTAGCTACATCAATTGTAGGTGATAATTGTCTATTAAATTTCCTTAATAAACGAAAATGTCGCAAAACGAATGTCATTTTGGGGTATATTTTTCAAACTATAGTGAACAAAAATTTGTACATCTAACCTCAAAACAAACTCAAAAAAATTAGGGGATGCCAAAATTATTTATGTCAGAGTTGTATAGTTATACGCACGCGTAAGGACAGGGATGGGTAAATGTAGAAAACTCGAGATTTTTTACGTAGCCCATGGGCAGTGTTGGGCACACTTGTCACGGCAGCCTATCACGTAATGTTTCACTAGCTAAAGGTCCCGTCAGGGTGCAATTACATGCCTGCGTCGAAAGTTGCGTTTTTGCGTTGAATGGTGAGAGCAGGGTTGTGCTAGTAAAATACATACCTTAGGTATAAATTACTTGGTACTTTGCAGTAAAATACCTAGTAAATTACCTCAAAAATATTTTTCATAATGTATTTTTCGGGAGTGGGGGGTAAAATACGGTATTTTACTTATGTAAAATACCTGTAAATTACGTAAAAAACCACAAGTGACGCGTCACTGCACAACCTTGAGTGAGAGTGACAAAGATGTGACTATATTTCTGTCTTTCTCTTTCTCAACATACTACGCAAGAACGCAGCGTTCGACGCAGACATGTAATTGAGCCCTCATCAGCCAATAAGAATATGTTTTACAATCATTGAAACTTTGAAACGTTTCATGGGCTAGGTTAGATCCAACATCTTGAAATTTTTGAAACTTTGAAACGTTTCATGGGCTAGGTTAGATCTAACATCTTGAAATTTTTGAAACTTTGAAACGTTTCCAAAGTTTCATGAAATTTTACAACCCTGGCTCTGCCTCTGGGCCTTTCCGGCTATAAAACATGATTTTTACCGATGGCAATCGAGAGAGCGAAAATCACTGTTTTCTGCGAAGTACACATGCAGATTTGTCCAACAACTGCCACATATATTTAATTAATATTTAAATGCTAAATTTGATTTTTTAGCACCAGAAATAATGTCGCCCTGAAAGTTGAAAGAATCCATTAGTGTCCCAGTGGACAAAAATCCACCCAAATAGCACGTAATATTACGTGAGTATCGCAGTAATATTACATTCAATATTGGTAATATTACGGGTTGATGTTACAGTAATATTACTGTGACATTAAAATGTCCGCGTCAAGGTAATATTACAAATCTCCTTGTAATATTACATTAATATTACAAATATGTAGTACAATATGTAGAAGACTTTCTAAAATATATTCTAAGAGCTAAGTAGCCGAGTGGTTTAAGGCATCTACCTACATGGTCAGCTTACAAGGGTTCAAGACTCGGTCCCCCAAAATTTTTTATACATTATATTTAATTGTAATATTACTATAATGTCTCTGTAATATTACTGTAATATTACTTTGTAACATTACTGTAATATCACTTTGTAATATTACCTCAATATTACCTTGTAATATTACCTTGACGCGGACATTTTAATGTCACAGTAATATTACTGTAACATCAACCTGTAATATTACTAATATTGAATGTAATATTACTGCGATACTTACGTAATATTACGTGCTACTTGGGCATGTTCGTTTTAAAAACGTTTGAAGAACGTTTTTAGAACGAACATAGATTTTTGCCCACTGGGGTTTTTTCTGCTTCTAAAGGTTTTAAACGAATTTCAGGAGAAAAATTTTTCAATGTAAATTCCACATGCGGAATAGTATTTTATGAAAATTCCGCTTGCGGACTAGTGTTTTACGAAATTCTGCATGCAGAATAGTATTTTATGAAGATTCCGTAAATCCGCATGCGGGATGGTATTTTATGTACCTTTCGCATGCGAGATGGTATTTTATGGAATTTCCGCATGCGGAATAATGTATTATGAAAATTTCGCAAGCAGAATGTTGTTTTATTAATTCCGCATGCGGAATAGTGGGGACGTATGAAAGTCGCCCAAACTCCAATTGGCATACACGCCGATTAGCATAATTTTATGAGTCAGAACTTTCATGTATTTGACAAACCATGTAGCCGATACTCCAGGAGACCGATACTTAATTCAACCGAACTTTCATGCGACCGACAAATCATGCAACCGAACTTTCATGTGGCCGACAATTTATGAAACAGAATTTTCATGTGTCCGACATTTAATGTGTTAGAACTTCCATGCGTTGCCGATAAAATATTCAACCGACAATTCATGTTGCAGACAAATCATGTAGCCTACAAACCATGTAGCCGACATTTCATGTGACCGACTCTTAATGCAACCGAACTATCATGTGGCAGAACGTATTTCAAAAAATCATCTCTCTATCCTTTTTTATCTAATAGAATTAAACAAGGACGCATATAGTTTTTTGGTAAAACGTTCTGACACATGGTAGTTCGGTTGCACTAAGAGTCTGTCACATGAATTGTCGGCCAAATGAAATTTCGGCAAAATTATGTGTCGGCCAATATCTTTGTGGCTACATGGTTTGTCAAATACATGAAAATTCTGACTCATAAAATTATGCTAATCGGCGTGTATGCTAATTAGATTTTGGGCGACTTTCATGCGTCCCGAATACTGTTTTATACCGATTCCGCATGGGGAATATTGTTTTATTAATTCCTCATGCGGAATAGTGTGTTATGATAATAACGCATGCGGAATTATAGTAAAACAATAATCCGTAAGCGGAATTTTCATGAAACACTATTCCGCGTGCGGCATTTTCATAAAATAAAATTCCGTATGTGGAATTTTCATAAAACACTATTCTGCATGCGAAATTATCGTAATAATAATTTTTCTTTTTTTAAATAACTTTTTAAATACAAATTTTTGAACCTAGTTTTATTAACAAATTATTTTTTCTTTATGGAATATCTATTTTTGAAAATAATAAAATTGAATAAAATTGTTATATCTTTTTTTATTATTTCAAAAAATAGCTTCCATAAATGAAAAATAATTTGTTAATAAACAGAGGTTCGAAAATTTGTTTTTTAAAAGTTATTGTAGAAAAACTGATTTCGTTCCATTGACTGCAATGCAAACCTTTCATCCAGGTAGCCGCCATTTTGAATTTCTCCCCACCCAACTTGAATATCCTTATAGAATGAATAGAATAGAACAATCAGAAAATGCTTTCCAATGTGTCCAATTATCTTATTGGTTTATTCTATTACCCTGATCCTGTTCCACCGAATAGACTTCACCCTAACACCAAATTTATGTAGCCAATCAAAATTCAGTTAAACATACAGTTAAACATAAAACGAATGAACTTCGTTTAATTTTTGTGTGTCTGTGGACTCGACAAAAGTCGTCCATGTGATTTGGTTTGTTTAAACTTCTCATATCAATTGTTTTTTATCTTTTATTCCCGTCAGAAGCTAGTGTACTTGTTGTAATTGTGTCTTAAAAAATTCCATTTAATTTCTGTTACGAAAAAACATTAAAGAATAATGGCAGCTATCAGTTTATTAAATCCCAAAGCTGAATTTGCTAGAGCTGCTCAAGCTTTAGCTATTAACACTTCGGCCGCAAAAGGTATTCAGGATGTGATGAAAACGAATTTAGGACCGAAGGGCACAATGAAAATGTAAGAACTTTGTACTTATTTTTAATTCTAAAAACACCTTCCTTTCAACTTTTTTTATAAAAGCATTTTTCTGAGTCATGAAGTTTAACATGTGCGCGACTATTCCTTTCTCTTTCTCTCTTCTGGTACATAACCATTTTCCTTCAAAAAACTCCTTTTATGGCAATCTTGCTGTAGATTTTTCTCCTATCTAATTTTAAAGCTTTTTTATTGATACAAATGTGAAATAAATAAATAAAAAATACAAACGTGTTTAAATGCTTTTTCCAAATTTAGTTTAAATAAAATAAATTTGTTAATTGCTTTTTTACTTTCTGTTTTTTGTTTTTGTTTTGAATAATTAAAAATGAATTAAATATTTTTAAAAAGCCATTAAAGAAAAATGGAAGAAAAACTCATTATTTTTAAATCATCATTTGATGTAATTTTACCTTCCCGAACTTTAAGAAAAGAAAACCTTCAAACAGCTCTAATTTTTTCGTTTATTTTTCGACAGGTTGGTGTCAGGAGCTGGAGATATTAAAATCACCAAGGATGGAAATGTTCTTCTGCACGAGATGCAGATCCAACATCCGACTGCTTCTCTGATTGCCCGGGCATCAACTGCTCAAGATGATATGACTGGAGATGGTACCACGAGCACAGTTCTATTAATTGCAGAACTTCTTAAACAAGCCGAGCTTTACATTGCCGAGGGTTTACATCCCAGGATATTAACAGAAGGTTTCGATTTAGCGAGAGTGAAAGCCATCGAAATCCTTGAATCCCTGAAAATTGCCGTTGAACCTTCTCGAGAAATTTTAGTCGACGTTTCAAGAACTTCTCTAAGAACTAAAATCCACGCTAGTATAGCTGATAGATTGACGGAAATTTGCGTCGATGCTGTATTGGCCATTAAACAACCAAATGATCAAATTGATCTGCACATGGTCGAAATCATGGAAATGCAGCACAGAACTGCTTCTGACACGACTCTCGTAAAAGGAATTGTCATGGATCATGGTGCCAGGCATCCAGACATGCCAAAGAAAGTTGAAAATGCTTATATCTTGATTTGCAACGTCAGCTTGGAGTACGAGAAAAGCGAGGTTAAAAGCATAATTATATATAATTACATATCTTATTATAAATTTACTAGTTTTTTAAACATATACAGGGTGGCTACTAGGGTGTTCCAAAAAAAGTAAAGTATGAAAATTAATGCACTCACCTCCTAGGATTGTTCTATTACGAAAAAAAATACCCCTGTTTTTTTGTAAATTAAAAATTATTTAGAGGTCGCTCAAAGCGCTCAAAATTTTCCATGTAAAATTCATGGGGAAAAAACACTTTTTCGTAGAAATGGTATAGACTCCTTGAAAATGAATATTTTCAATCGACAAACTCTGTTTCTCTTCAGAAGACATAAAAGAATATTGATAAATTCTTTATTTAATCATTTTTTAATATTAACTATTTTTTAAAGGGCCCCCAAAAACCCCATAAATTACAAAATTATGAAAAAATCGTTAAAAAATATTTTTTACTAATTTTATTAAAGTTTTTTCATAGATTTTGAATAACATAAATATTGATTTTTAATCATTATTTCATGTAATTGCTAATTTGTTTAAACAAATTATTATTATTTATTTACAACTTTTTATCAAATTGAGCTACTGAGTGGCGATTTTTTCATAATTTTGCAACTTTTCAGGCCGAATGTAACCAGTTACTAACAACAAACTAAGAATAACAATTTAAAATTGTTTAAAAAAATAACTATTTTTTAACTGTCCGAATCCATTTCAAATCACGCAGGCCGACTAACTTCAAGTTGTAGATTTAACTGCCGCTAAAATATATTATTCTATATGAAAAATAAAAGGACACGTATTTTTTTATTTTCAATAAAAGATGTTTTTAACGAAGTTACGAGCATTTGAATTTTGAATGGTAAAACTCAAAATAACAGTAAAAAAAATTTGTTTCGCTTGTAATTTTATTGCTTATTAATATAATCAAATTATATTATATTTTAAATCAGATACTTTTTAAAAATTGCATTTAAATTGATTAAAATTTAAACTTATACATATCAGTTCAAATTTTAATTTCATTAGTAAATAAATCGATATAATGTAGAAATAAGTTAGGTTGCGGAATCATTATATTGAAATAATAGGTTTTGCAACTTTGTTTTAAATACTAGCAGCGAGTTTTCGCTTCTAGTAATAGTAATCGTAAGAACAAATCTATGTTTTTGTACAAAGTATTTGTCTCTTTACACAACAAAAACAAAAAAATATGGGTTGCGAAGAGATTTTTCTGGCGCAGAAGGAATATAGTTTTCCGAAATTGCTGAACAAATTATAATCGCATTCGTAATTTTATAAACAAACAATATATCATTGTAAAAAAATCTGGATTCAACTGTAGGAATCATAATGTTACGCCTAAGGTCGGTGTAAACGTGAGAATATACAATTATTCTCTTTAAATTTTATAATTATTCTTTAATTTTTTTAAATTATTTGGTTCTGTTGTCGATTATTATCGCCAGTTTTCAAATTTTTCTTTCAATTATCAACTATTTTCTTAAAATTTCAATTTAATCCGTCAATCTTTAATTAAATTCTTTAATTTTTAATTATTTTCTTCAATTTTCAACTACATTTTTCGTTTTTCAATTATTTCATTCAATATTCAATAAATCTCAGATTTTCTCAATTCTTAATTATTTTCTTAAAATTCCACTACAATTCTTCAGTTTTCATCAGTTTTTAATTGACAATTTATTCTCCTTCAATTTTATGATTATTCATTAATTAAAATTTTTCTTTGTTCAAATGCCGATTATTCTTCACATTTTTCGAATTTTTTTTCAATTGTTAATTATTTTCGCTAATATTTATCATTATTTTCTAATTTCCCATTTATTTCTTCAATTTTTAATTATCTTCTTCAATTCTCAAATATTTTCTTTACTTTTCAATTATTTTTATCGATTTTCAACTAATTCCTCAATATTCAATAATTCTCAGATTTTTTCAATTATTTTGTTCACTCAAAAAAATGTTTTTAAAATTTAAATTCAATTATTCAATTCTAGAATTATTCTCTTCAATTCTCAGTTAAGGTATTTTCTTCAAATTTAAATTCCACTTTTCAATTTTTAATTATTTTCTTTAATATTAAAAAATTATCGCCTTTTTTTCTATTTTTGTTTTTCAATTATCATTAAGTTTCTTTAATTTTAAATACAATTGTTCAATTATTTTCTTTAATTTTTAATCCCATTCTTCAATTTTTATTTCCATTCTTTAGTTTTCAATTTTTAAGTATATTCTTTAAATTTTAATTCCATTCTTCAATTTTCAATTATTTTGTTCAATTTTCATTATTTTTTTCGATTTTCAATCCAGCTGTTAAATCTGCAATTTCAACTATTTCCTTCATGTATTAATTATTTTCCGCAATTTTCAATTATTTCCTACAGTTTTTTAAATTTTCAACTGTTATCTTAAAATTTTATACTTATTCGTTGATTTTTTAAATCAAGGAATCAAGGAAGGTTGTGTATTTATGTAGACATTTTTTGAATTTTGTTTTCAAATTTCAATTATTATCGTCATTTTGTAAAAGTTTTTCAATTGTCAATTATTTTGTCAAATTTTCAATTTATTTTCTCTTTTTTCAATTATTTTTTTCGATTTTCAATCCAGTTGTTCAGTTTGCAATTATTTCCAACAGTTATTCCTATAATTTTTCAACTATTTTGTTTAAATTTAATATTTATTGTTCAGTTTTTTAAACTATTCTTTTTAATTGTGTAATTATGTAGGCATTTTTTGATTTTTCTGGTCAACTGTTAATTATTTTCGTCATTTTTCAAGTATATTCTTCAATTTTATAATTTTTATTATTTGAATTTGCAAAAATTTAGAGTTTTAAATTACCAACAAAAATGCAAAGTTTGTCGCGTTAATGTTGCTAGTGGAATGATGATACGTAATTCTTTTTAAATGTTTAAGATAAATTATTGTCCAAAAATTTAGATTTTAATATTTTGTGATAATAAAACTTTAAGCTTTAATTATAATTAATGAGAATATAAGAATGTGTAAATTTTAAATTTAAGTGTAAAGTTATATTTTAAATTTATAAAGACAAATTTCGCAAAATTAAAAATACTGTTTTAATTGTTCGAAAATTTGTGACCGGGAAAAACCGGGAAATGATCAGGAATTTAATTTTATAAAAAAAGTAGCCACCCTGATTTTAATAAATAATAAATTAACACTTTTTTTTTTAATAAAAAGACTAGATTTGTTTAAAATATCGATTTTTCTTATTTTCTTTGCAGGTAAACAGTGGCTTCTTTTACAAATCTGCTTCAGAGCGTGAGAAGCTCGTAGCTGCAGAACGAGAATTCATTGACAATCGGGTTAAAAAAATCATTGAATTGAAGAGAAAACTTTGTAATGGAACAGACAAATCATTCGTTATTATAAATCAGAAGGGTATTGATCCTCCATCATTGGACATGCTTGCTAAGGAAAACATCGTGGCTTTACGTCGTGCTAAGCGTAGAAACATGGAACGTTTGGCTCTTGCTTGCGGAGGCCTTGCCATGAATTCTGTTGATGATCTTTCAGAAGAACATCTCGGCTGGGCTGGGCTTGTTTACGAACATGTCTTGGTGAGTCATACAAATTTCAAATTACGCAACTTTTGTTAATTACATGGCCCAAAAATTTACAAAATGACATGTGTCTAGCGATCCGGGAAAATGCCGAGAATTTAATATATCGTGAAAAAACCGGGAGTTTGTAAAAAAATCAGGGAATTCTTAAAAAAATTCAGGAATTTTTAAGAAATTCCGAGAATTTGTAGATGAATCCTGAAAACTTCAACTTTGTATTCTTCAATAACTTAAAAAATTGAATTTAAAATGTTGAAAATGAAATCTAAAAATATTGGGCAGAAAGAAAGTAAAAATAATATTAAATTTTAAAAATTCAAAGTCATTCTAATTAAAATAAATCCCAAACGCCAATTAAATCAAACTATAATTTATTCAAACATTAAATTTTTAAATAATTCTAATTTCATTAGTCAAAAATTAATTTGTTTGCATTTGCATTCGATTTTATTTTACTTTAAATAGTTTACTTTTTTTTTTCTATTTTTCTAACTTCATCATTAATTTGTTATCGAAATTTTTTTCTTTGATTTCTTCTTTTTACGCTAATTATTTTAGTTTATTTTATACACTTTTGTAGTTTAAACATTTAGAAAATTTTATTACTTTTCATACATTGTAGGGAAATCCAATTTTTTTCTTCAATTTTATGATTTTTTTAGGTTTACTTGTTTTTTGTAACTTTATTAAATTTTCTTTATATGTACTATGTATATTTTTCGAAAATTTACTTAAAATAAATTCCATTGTTATAGTTATATTAAAATTATATTTAATGTCGTTTGAAACAAATTTTCTTTCTTAGAGTTATTTCCAATTTATTTTTTTAATTTTCTTCAATTTGGGAATAATTTACCAAAAATTGTTATTTTTAAATGAATATTTTATTCTTTCTCTAGACTTTTAACTTATTTTTTTTATATTTTTTCTTATTTATTCTTTCTGGTTTCTATTTTGTTTCTTTATTTTTCACAATTTTTTTTATTTTTTATTGTTATTAAATTTTTTCATAGCTAACCAAATTTTTTTTCTAAATTTTGTTCATTATTAAAAATATTGATGTATTATTTTTTCTTTAATGTTCTTAATTTTTTCAATTCCTTAAAAAGTTTTTGACTTCGCACTAAATTTCTTTAAATTTCCTTCAGTGTATTCGTTCTTTCATAATTTTGTTAATAATCACTTTTTGATTATTTTTTACGATCCGGGAAATTCAAAATGATCATTCGCTAGACATCCTAGAATTGCAATATTTTTCACCTAAACGTAATTTCACCCTAATGCATTAATTTATATTTTTAATAATAATTGTTAGTTACCTACAATTTATATTTTATACAACAAAGACTAAATTATGAACTAATTTTTTTTCTTTTCAGGGAGAAACAAAGTACACTTTCGTAGAAGAATGTAAAAAGCCAACTTCGGTCACCATCCTATTAAAAGTAAATATAATTACATTTTCTTCAAATTCTGAAAGGAAAATAATTATTTTTATATTTACAATTTATTTTTGTTCTTTGTTAGGGACCGAATAAATACACTTTGGTCCAATTGAAAGATGCAGTTCGTGATGGTTTAAGAGCAATTAAAAACGCGATCGATGATCACGCAGTGATTCCTGGTGCTGGAGCTTTTGAAGTTGCTGCAAGTCGAGCTTTACACCAATACAAGGACGAAGTTAAAGGAAAACAGAGACTTGGAGTTCAAGCTTACGCAGACGGTTTGCTCATTATTCCTAAAATACTCGGTAAGTTCCAAAAAAGTTAAGTACAATTTAATCTGTTTTAATTGGCATTCTTGAAACATCGTATAAAAAAATCTTTTAATTTGTTTGCAGCTGTGAATAGTGGTTTTGATGCCCAAGACAGTATTTTGAAGCTTCTTGAAGAGACAAAGGTTCTTGGAGAGCCTGTAGGTTTAGATCTTTCGTCAGGGGAAGCTTTGAAGCCTGCTGATGCCGGAATTTACGATAATTATGTCGTTAAAAAACAAATTATTAATTCTTGGTGAGTTTTATTTGAATATTTTAATTTTAGATATATCAAACGTAAAAAGTACTATAATTATTAAAAAATAATTAAATTAAAATATGTAATGAAAATAAATAAATTTAGTAAAAATAAATATACTTGATTTTAATCAAATAATAGATTTTAAAGTAAATGTTGTTTCAATTGAATTATATTTTTTAAATTAAAAAAGTATTAATTAAAGATTCTTTTTTTCTTTTCCAGTACTGTAATCGCTAGCAACCTCCTCCTTGTAGATGAAATTATGAGAGCAGGGTTGTCTTCTTTGAAAGGCTAACGAGACTTGTACTAATTAATATGTATTAAATGCGCATTTAATATTTTCGTCACATTCTTTCCCGCTTTACACGTTTAAAAAAATTTAATTGGTAGCCAAACAATTTGTATTATTCAAGCTTAATAAAAAATTTCATATGTTAATACAGATCTTCATATAATTATTTGTTTTCCCATTGTCAGTAAAAGTTTGCTGTGGATATAAAAAATGCAATGAATTTAAAAAATTCAAAAATATTTATTTAAAGTTATATGATACAGTATGTACATCTATCGAAATTTACGTTCTCAAACCGTCATTATCAGAACTTTCCAGTCTTGATGCTTTTTCGATGGTTTTTAAAAGCAAATAATAATTTGTATACAAATTTTAAAAACTGAGATGCGACCCAGAAATCACAAGGGAACACATCAATTACTGCAGTTGA
Organism: Ganaspis brasiliensis; assembly: GCA_037103525.1. Taxonomy (NCBI): domain Eukaryota; kingdom Metazoa; phylum Arthropoda; class Insecta; order Hymenoptera; family Figitidae; genus Ganaspis; species Ganaspis brasiliensis. The sequence goes on along the minus strand of JAZKLR010000031.1, from coordinate 3,437,923 downwards.
TAAAAACTTAAAACAACCCAATCCTAATTAGTAGAAATAATTTAAAAGAAATTAAATTAAAATTTATTTTAAATAAAAATAATTTTGAATATCAACGTCTCTTTCGACCCGCAGTAAATAGATTCTTTTTTTAAAAAAGAAAGATTTTTGTTTAAACTCTTAACACAGAAAGTTTCAAGTTTTTAAAAACTGCAGTTTACATGTGATGTGAAGTTAAAACTATTCACTTTCAACAACTTATTTAATTATAATTATATCCTTAAATAAACGTCAATATGACTCAATTACAACATTTCCAATACTTTTAAATTTACTCTTTGTTTTGCTTATATTAAATACTCTCAAACGAGAATTAAATGAAATTTAACATAATCAAAAAAAAAAGTAACACGAAGATACAAAAATACTACTTAAATATCTTTAAGTTTAAACAAAGTTCAAATATATAGGCGTATCCATTAAAAAATAACGAGAGTTTATAATCTCGAAATCAAATTTACAATCAACGAGTTTGGATCAAAAATATAATCTTTTCTCTTTTAAACTTCAATCCGATTTTCTTCTGTATACAATGAACAAAACAGAAAATTTCGTGTGTAAAAAAAAGCAACTGAGTTATAAAAATAATCTAATAACTAAGGTTTTTCTGGTTTTCAGAAAGAAACTCAGTTGAAATAATTCCATTTCATTAGAGTTTCAAATCAATTTAAGCGTTTGATATCTACAACGATTACTTCAGGATTTATATCCATAAATTGGGAAAGTGTAACGCAGTTGACCTTCATTCTGTGACCACCCACAACCATGTAAGTATTAACAGTCCTTAAATCTATCGGATCAGTCGGCTGTCCATAGTGGGAAAATCCTTCTATCGTGTCATGGAATTTTAGACCTGGCGGATACCTCGGCAACGGATTAGTAGACTTCCTCGCCACTGACTTGACTTTTGTTGGATAAGAGCGAGCTCGCACTGCAGGTTTGGTTGTAGATTTCTTAGCAATGCCCGTAAATTCCAAACTTCCGCGTCCATAATTCGTACCACCAGCTATTTTATTCATCAGCTCTTGAATTAAACCCTCGTAATTTTCTCTGATTTCAATTTTCGGTTCGCTTTCCGGATGTGCTAATAAGCTATGCTGCGTGGTTTGGAAAGATTCTGTGAAGGTTTTGTCGCAGTATTTACATTGGAATTTCTTGATGTGTTTGCCAACATGTCTGAACATTAAATCGTAGCCTTTCGTCTTATATTCACACTCAGGACACTTATATTCCATTGGAACCTGAAACAACAAGAATCTAATTTAAACCTTCGGTAATTTCGAGTTGAGTTCAATTAATTGGATCATTCTACTCTAAAGGTTGCTGTAATAATTAATATACAATTATATTCAGAGTGTCCAGCAAATTGTTTACTTTGAAAAAGACCAGAAAAATTATTCAAAAGTTTTAGAAACAAGTGCATGAAAAAAATATTTACGAAAAAGTAAGAATTTGAAATTAAGCCCCTTTAGGGTGTCCGCAAGTCAGGGAAAAGTCAGGGAAATTGGGTAGTCAAGGCTTTTTTAAAAAAAATCTTTAAAAGTCAGGGAAATTTCCCCCAAAGGAACCACAAATAAAAATTCAAAAATTAATACTTTGAATAATTGAAAAAAATATAGGTATGTGAAGTTAGAAATGTGCAAATAATTAAAGATAATTTTTATCATACATAACAAGATTTAAAGTAATTGAAAAAATTTTTAGTCAGGGAAAATGAATAATTGGTCAGGAAAAATTCATGGAAAATTCAGGGATTTCTGAAAATGGAAATTTGCGGCCACCCTGTCCCTTTCTTGTGGAACAAGAAAAGAGAACATTCAAATAAGAAATAGTAGAAAATATAGAAAATCTTTAATCAAAATAAATTATGAATACAAAATATTAAAAATTTAATGAATGCAAAAATTAAAATAAAAAACTAGGGAAAATCTAACAAAAAAAATTTAGGACCTTCTCATTTATAATAAGTATGTAATAACAAAAGTGTAAAAAGATAAGGATTCTAATCTAGAAATGAAATGAAAAAATTGAAAAAAAGAGAAAAATTTAAGAATAAAGTACATGAAGATAATTTGGAAAGAATAAAAAAAAAATATTAGAAAGTCTAGGAAAAATAAAAAATCATCAAAGAAGTAAAGAAAAGCAAAAAAATCTGAAAGAATTAGAAAAAGTGAGACTAATAATTTTTAATAAAAAAAAAGAAAGAATGATTTGAAAAATGAAAATCTTTAAACAATTTAACAAATTATGAAAACAAAAATTTAATTACAAAAAATTTTGGAAACCTTACTATGACTGCATAACTCAAAAAAATCGTATTAAAAAATGAGAAAATTGAAAAATACATTATCTACGAAAATGTAAAGAGACATTAAAAAACTTACAAAACAGGAATCTGAGAGAATCTACTAAAAAAAATAGAAAAATAAAATTTGAAAGTGTAAACAAATATGTGAAATGTCTCAGAAAGAAAAGGGAATTATCTTTTCAAATAAAAAAAGTTTTAGAAATGGTTCAATAAATGAAGAAAATTAAGGAAAATAAAAGAAAACAGCTTAATAGAACAAAAATCATGCAGCGCAAAATAGTTTATTTAAAAAACAGAAAATAAAGAATTTAAAAAATGACAAAAAAGAAGTAGAAAAATTAAAAAGAATATAAGAAACAAGAAAATGTTTAGAAAATGAAGCTATTTATCCAACACTTTTTTTTAAAATACAAAAATAAATAAGAAAATCACCAAAAAAGAGACAAGGAAATTTTTCTAAACTATAGTACAAAAACGAAAGAAGAAATATTTTTTAAAATTATTAGTCACTTTCTTTCTACCCAAAATATTTGGATTGTTTTCAATTTATTAAAGAATACAAGATGAAAATTAAAATTTTCGGAATTTATCTACAAACTCTCCGAACATTTTGGAAATTCCCGAATCTGTTTTGTTTACAAATTTCCAGGTTTCTTTTTAATGTTATACTAATCCCCGTCCACTTTACAAATCACCAGACACCCTATCATTACTATAGAATTACCTTTAAAGTAGAACATTAAAAATAAAAAGAACGTCTAAATTAGTTGTCTAAAAATAATAATAAAATTTACAACATCAAGAAAGGAGAATTACTGCATAACTTCAAAGAATCTTCATGTTTAAACCAAAAATTTGACTATGTTGTTATATTTTAATTGCATAATAAAGTAATAAAATGTAATAAAATTTATTACATTAAATTAAAAGAAACATAAAAAACACATTTTTTTTTAAATTAAGAAAAAGAATTCATATTTGTGACGCATTATAAAGAAATAAAAATCTTTCATGTTTTAGTTATCATTTCGTCCAAAATATTCAATAAAAACTGATTTTAATTTTACATTTAAGGGATTACATTCAATTTTGTTGAAAGTTGTAAATAAAAAATAGAAAATTAAGATTCTGTAGTTTCTACTAACTAAATATTATAATGGACTTTTTTAGTGGTTTCGGAGAAGAAAATACATACCATTGTTTTATTGAATTTGACATAAAACATGAATTTAGAACGTAACCCTTTTAACAAAACTGATGCGTTTATTTTGCGTTTATAGTTTACATGAAAATTTAAAATGTAAATAAATTTGTTATTATTTACATTATTATTATCATTTTAAATAATAAAAAATATATAGCGACGTGATTAGTACCTAAACTTTGTATTAAATTCTGTTTTTGCATAAAGATTTTGATTAAGAAATATTTTTAAAAATATTTAAAATTTAAATAAACAAATGAATTTTAAATACTTTTGAGAGATTTTAAGATAATGTAAGAAGGTTTCATCCTAACTTTATGCTTTATATCAAATTCAATAAAAAAATTTTGTATTTTAATTTTTTTTCTCCGAAACCATTGAAAAATCCATTATAATATTTAGGTAGTAGAAGCTAGAGAATCTAAGCTTTCTTTTTATACAACTTTCAACAAAATTGAAGTCGAAGTGTTTCGAGATAATTGGATTTGAAGTTTTTAAATACAAAATACAATATGAAAAAATTATTTTACAAAAAGTTAAGTATCATTTTAAAGCTTAAGAAATTTTCTTTCTAAATCATTAATTATATTTTATATTTAGAGTACTTTTAATACACTAAATTGTATCTTAAAAATGTTCTACGCGTGATCATCTTTTCATAGTGCTACGGTTTAAAATACAATGTCCCATAATTAAGAAGGAACTTTTAATCAAGGTAAAACTATCACTGAATATAACCTTTAAGTTTTCGCTGCTTAAGGTCCTTTCTTCATAACGTGTCACATTTGTTCTTGGCTCAGACATGAAGCTTCTTTTTGAAGTTATGTTAATGCAAGCCATGAAAACGAAATTTATTTCTTTCTTTTCATCTCTCTAATCCCAAATAGTACATAATATTGGGACAACACTTGAGAAACATTGCATAAGGGCCTATCTCAGGAACATTTAACTTTTATGTCCCTGGGATATATCTGGATGATTCTGACACATTTTTAATTGATTTTTGTTTTAATATATTAATTATAATATAATCTACCTCTCCTAATTGATATTACATAAATTTGTTGCTTAAATAAGGGCCTATAAAATTTTAAATGTTCGACTTTACTCTTACGAGTCTACTTGTTCCTAACCCTAGTTTTGAATGTTTTAAGTGAATAAATTGTTAAAATTTTCATTTGAATAATAAAAAATAAAAAAGAATAAAAAATTAATGACTGAATTAATGACTACTTAATGAAATAAAGATTAATTTTACACAAAAGAAAATAGAAAATTTTAATTATCCTAGAAATTATGAACTCTCAAAAATTGTCCCTTAATTTTAATGACAATTATTTATATATAAACTTGAAGTTGGTTTGCAACTTACGATCAAAATCAAAGTCAAAACGAATTTTTTTTTCAAATGCCAGTCCAAAATCGGTTTTAAATGATTTTTAAATATATTTTTTTGAATTAAATTTTTTAAATTTTCTATACAGTTTGATAAATAAAATTTTTTTTAAAATTTATATTAAGACATTAATAATAATTCAGACTGTGCTTTTATTGATATATTTATACAAAATATAACCTAAACCTACAAAATTTAAAAAAAAAGAAGATCGAATTCATATGTCATTTTTAAAATTAATAAATATTAAAAATAAATAAGTTCTGTGATCCTTTACAAATTTATGTAAACCAACAAATTATTTTGAAAAAGATTTTTGCTTTATCATACTTTACAGAAAATTTACAAATTTTAATTCAAATAAATAAATTTAAAACTCATTTAAAACCGATTTTGAACTGGCATTTATAAAAAATCAATTCGTTTTGACTTTGATTTTTATCGTAAGTAGCAAACCAACTTCAAGTTGATATAAATAATTGTCATTAACCCCAAAATAAACACTTATTTTTAATCAATTTATTTCAAAAAGTAGTGCAAAAACCAACGCGAAATTTTAACAGCAAGAAGATATTGTTTCAATGTGCCTATTCCAAAAATTTGGATTGGATCGGTTTTCCTGGAAGCAAGTTAGGAACTTTCAAAATATCGATAAAAATGATGAATTCTGAACTTTTAAAGTGAAAGTTTCTATATTTCTAAACTGATTATTAAAAAAGTCTGAATATTTATTTGAATAATTTCAATTTACTGAAATTAAACTACTTTACAGAAAAAAAATTGTTAAATATCATCGATTTTTGACATGTCACATACAAACGTAAATAGCATATTTTACATGTTATTTTATATTATTAAATACCTTAGTTAAGTGCAAAATATAAATGAAGCCTTTAAAAATAAATGTCAATTGGATTTTTATCTTTTTAGAAGTAATTACCGGTATTTTAAATAATTTTTTATTGTCTGTCAATGTGTCATTTTTTCGTGTTCTCTCAATTTAAATAATCTTTTTTTAAATGAAAATTATTTATTTTTTTAAAATCATCATTCATTTCATCGTTTCAAAACATGCAATAATATTTTCGTAAAGTAAGGTAACGGTACCTATAGTCGAGCAGTGATGGTTTAATTGGATAAAATTAATTAATAGTTTAATAATATTGATGCCAAATACTACTTCGAATATTACAAGATTTATTTTTACCAATGTAATAAAACTATTAATTAATTTTGTCTAATTAAATCGTCACTGATCGACTACAGGTATTGATCGAGTATTGATACCGTTACCTTATTAAAGTTTTTTAAAAAGGTGAAAAATACATTAGGCGAAATAAAATGGTTTGACCCCAGTGTATTGTTGCTGCCTCAATATTACCTGCTATTTGGAATCCTAAAAATCAAATTTTCGCTTTCTTCTTGTGTTGATTAAATTGAGTTTCTTAAAAAAAAGTACCAACCTGAAGAGGATCCGCGGATTGTATACACTTGAGTGGCAGATGCGAATGGAAGTTGCGATGATGAAGATCCATGCTTTCTTTACTGTTGCAGAATTCCTTGCACCATTCGCAGATCCAGCCATCGGAAGGCGCCACCAACAGACTCGTAGATTGAGCTTTCACCGGTGAAGGGGTGACTTCTTTTGACGAAGCGGGTGTTTCGTGAATAGAAAACTTGAAGGGTCCAAACTTCCACTTGTTAACCTCATCGGGTCTTATGTCTTTATGAATTCGACTCCAGTGTTTCTTTATAGCAAAGAGCGACTTGCAGCGAACATTACAGTACTCGCAACAATATTGATAAACACGATGTTGATTCTGTTCAGTCGGTGAATCTTCAGAATTTTTCTTTGCACTGTCTTCCTTTGACGCTCGCGACGAAGTCGTAGCGTCTTTTGCAGAAAGTGGAATTTCTTCCACATGAGGAGTCAAGTGTGGATGATCAGTTTTTGAATGCTTTCTCACTTCGCTTTTAACGACTGCATGAAAGCTGCAGTAGGCGCATTTGAAGAGCAATTTATGGGTCTTTTTATGGGAAATATAACCAGCTAGGGTTAAGGCTACGAAGTTACATTGTCGACAAACAAGAGAGGAGAGCTTCGTTTTGTTCTCCACAGGAGAATCATCAAAGTTTGCTTTGCGCTTTTGACCTCTGCGCTCTTTGCCAGGAGGGAGACCGTACTCTTTTTCCCAAAATTCATCAGTTAATTCAGTATCTTGAGCAAATGTGTTAGCGAGTGCTTTAATGTAGCGACCAGGATGCTTTGCTTTAATATGCTGTTCAATTATGGATGCCAAATTCGAGCTACGATCGCAGTAAGTACAAATGAATTTGTAATGTTTCAAGTGTTGCTTTCTGACGTGCATTTGGAATCCTCGTTTACTTGTGAACTTCTGATGGCAGTGCTTGCAGATCAATACTGTCTTTGGTTTATCACCTGCTGAACCTGGAAATTATAATGCGCTGGTGTTAGTAATTACTACTGTTATTTTATATTATGTTGATGAATGGTAAATATTAGCTGTAATTTACTGATGATTGTTACTAATATCTACAGATACATAAATTGTAACATTATTATTAGTACATTATTATAAATTATAATTATGATATTAATTTGTGGATTATAGTATTAACATACTAATAATGATATTTTATCAATTATGGTGCTAATATGAGTCATTGCAAATTAATTATTAGCTAAAACCAAGCGATAAAATGAACCAATAAATGTGGATGATTGATTAGCGAGATTATTAAAATGTTTTCTGTTTTCAACTGCAATAAATAAACAATCTATCGATAAAATGTGTGTTTTAAAATTAGTGATAATGAAACTATTTAACACCTATTGCTTTCAACTGTTCAAAATTCTTACATGCATTCTGAGATTCACTTGAATTTTTAGAGATTTTCACTTCTTTTTCCAAGGGGCTTTTAGCTTGCAGAGATCCTATTTTAAAGAATTCATATTTAAGTTTGCAAACAATCGAGAAATCTGTTAATTTCATAAAATGTTTAATCATCCACTGTTAAAATATTAAAATTTTCGACAAAAAAAATCTTTTCTTTATAAATCAGAATTAAAATAAAGAAACATGAAAGTAATATTAAAATAAAATTTCTCACCTTCCTCGATGACTTCAGAAGCAGCTTCATCTCCACTTGGTGCATCATTTTCCTCATCACTGGCATCATCGTCCGAATTTAAATTAACACTAGATTTAAGGCTCTTGTTTGGTGATTTTGGAGTGTTTAATTTTACCGGTGATCCCGATTCGATTGCTTCCATGGCCATCAGGTCCTGATACTGTTTAATTCTCTCAGTTTGGTTTTTCAATAACGTAAAGACCCACTCTTCAACGCTTTCATTGGGAGGGAGACCTTCATAATTTGGAGTAGTATTCTCGTGATTTTTAGCACAGTGTCTCATAAGTGAAGTTTTGTTAACTGACACAAAACCACAACTCTTACAATGCCACCTGTAAAAAGAAAGAAAAAAAAACAATGTAATAAGTAATGTATTCCAAAAGTAAAATTTTAATTTTGAATTCAAATATTAAAAGCTCTAAGAAAGAATGCGGAAATATACAGAAAAAAATTAACAAAAAACAGACTATGGTAAAAAAAATTAATAAATTAAATTTTTTTTTTAAGTAATTGCAAAAAAATCATAAAAATGTTTAAAATATGTGAAAAGATTAAAAAGTTTTGAATCTATGACAAAAATTTGAAAATTAAAAAACTTTAAAAATCTGAAAGAACAAGGAAAATTAGAAATTTAATAATTAAAAAAAAAAAAGAAAAAGAATATTTGAAAAATGGAATATTTATTTAAAAATAATTGAAGAAATTATGAAAAAATAATGGGAAGACTACAAACAAAATATTTTAAAACATAAAAACTGGGAAAATTCTACAAAAAAATGAGTAAAAAGCCTATAAAAGGAATGAGGAAATTCTTCAGAAATAAATATTCTATGAAAATTATTCAAAAAATTAGGATTTTTTTTTTAAATTTCACTTTTAATAAACGAGAAAATTTTAATAAAATATTAAAAAACTTAAGAAACTTCTTACTACTTAAATTTAAAAAAAAAATTAAGGAAGACTAGTATAAAAACATTACATAAACATTAATTTTTTAATAAGAATAATTCATAAAAATATTTATAAAAATTATTTAAAATTAAATTTTCTTTAAAGCTTATTAAAGTCTGATTTATGCAAATTATTATAATTTAAATGCCCAGTAAAATTCTTGAGTTAAAATCATTAAAAATTTTCAAAGACCATTTTTAAAAAACTTATTTAAAGTTATTTAAAAATAATATTTAAAATTTTAAATTATTTAAACTAAAAGTATTCTCAAGATTTACACTCATACAAATTTTAAAAAGAAGACACTTAAAAACAAATTTTTATAAAAATTACTCAAGATCAATACTTTTAGTCCTGCACTGAGAAAAATCTGTTGCAATTATTGCTTGAAATCATTTTTGCATTTTTTCCATAATTCTATTGATGCTATATTTCTAACAGAACGTATAGTTATTGCTCGGACTTGGCCTGAAAACTAGGCGGAGCGGCCTAATAATTAGGTGGATTCTTGCAATTTTTGTATAGTTGGTGTCTATGCTATATTCATATCATTTGCTCATGCGATAATCGCAACAGATTTTTCTCAGAGTGCTGTGAGAAATTTTTTTAAGAATTTTAGATATTTAAATAAATATTCAAATTTATTTCCTTTAAATTTTGAAATTAGATTTGTGAACATTATTTTAATTTAAATGTCTTAGATCTCTGTTTTGAGAAAATTTTTTAAGACTTTCAGATTTTGAAAGAAATGTTCAAATTCTTTTTTATTTATTTATTTATAATAGTATACGGGCTTACAATTAACACCCTTTCACACAAAAGGGCGATATACGATTATACGATACTAATTTTTGTCAATCTTGTTTTTTGAAAAATTTCCAAAATTTCAGTAATTTGTCAAAAGTTTAGTTTATTTTAGTTTTGTACGATTTTAACTCATAAAAATGTATTTAATGAGGTTCTCTCCATTGATTCACCACAAACTAAAATGTGGTTTTTTCATGCAAAATAAAACTTTATTAAAACTGATTTTGATTAAAAAATTTTGAAAGATCCCGTTTTACAAAAAAATTGGATTGAGCCATAACTTGTTGCTGGATAACAATTATTTAACATTTTGTGCTTTTCCTTTAATTCTAGTTAAAATCTCTAATTTTTATCCAATTTTTACAAATACATAATAGCTCATTTTGCCTTTAGAAACATTTTCTACAATTTTATTTATTGGATTTTGTTAAACAGTATTTTGTTTAACAAATATGTAAAAATAAAATTTTAATTGTTCAATAGCTTTTAAATAAAATGTTAACAAAATCACATTAATACAATTTTTCAAAGAGAAAAATGAGCTGTTATTTGTCAAAATTGAATGAAAATGACAAATTTAACTAGATTTATAGAAAAAACACAAAATGTTAAACAATTGTGACCTTAAGCGTCTTAAGCAGCAAAAACTGTAGGTTATGTTCAGTGATAGTTTAAAACAGGCCCCTGAAAGTCGGTCTATTTTGCATGGGCTTAAGTGGTACTGAGAGTTGACTAAGGCCACCGCGGCGCTGCCTGTCAGTTGGGCTGAGATTTAAATTATTGCCTTGCGTAACACACAAAAAATTAATTTTATCTTATTAAGAACTATTTTATTCCATTTATTTTTGTTGAATGACAAAATAAAATTATTAAAGATATAAGCAAAGAAAAAAAAACCTGACAAAAGATTAAAATATTCAATATATCAGCAATAATAAAACAATATTCTTGACTACACAATTAATTTTAAACTATTATACGCGCGGGAATAACAATGAATAAAATGAAAGTAATCAATCAATCAGGCATTTTTAATAAAATCTCTTCTTTGACAGTTATTCTGTTATAAATACAATTTATTTAATAATACAGCAGTAATTTTAATATTCACTTCCATTATAATATAATTAACATTTGTTCTAAAACATTAAAACCAGGGCTGTTATTGATTTAAATTATTTTGATTTAAATATTGAATTAAATCATGATTTAAGTCATAGGGACATTTGCATTTAAAATCATGATTTAAATAAAAAAAAATTACAATTTTCCGGACGTCTAATACTGCATGTAAAAATTCACAAACATTAAAAAAGCTCATAAATTTGTGGATAAATCTTAAAAATTTTAATTTTTATATTTTATTTTTTATAACATTGAAGAAATTGTGCTAATACTGATAATCAAAATACCTGCGATCTAAAAATTTTTGGTATGAAGATATGGCACAGAATAGTATCAAATTTATATATCTTTAAGTCATTATCATTAAATAAATTCCAAACGTCAATTAACTCATATTCCAGTTTCTTCAAACTTTTAAAATTCAATAAAATTAAATTTAAATGCATAATAATAAAATAATCAGTGCTGATAAAAATCATGATTTTTATTAAAAAATCAAAAATTCATTTTTTTCAAAATATAATCAGTATTTAAAATCTCTAAATGTTTATTTGCAAGTAGTTTATTAAAGAAATAAAGAAAAAATTAAAAACACAACAGAAAAATGAAACAGTGACATAATTATTATATAAAAAAGTAGAAACTCTTTTCAAAAAATTAAACCATTTACGAACATTTTTTAAATTATAATAACAAATAAGAAGATAATTAAAAAAAACGTTAAAATATATTACTGAAGAGAACAAAATTTTAAAGTTAGGGAAATTAGAGAATTATTTGACATATTGAATGAAAAAAGAATCAATTAAATAAAATTTAAAAAAAAAATTTAAAAGAAAAGAAATTCTATGAAATACAAGAACGATGTTCAAATGAAAATATTTAGTACAATGAGTAAATTCATATAATATAAAATAAAAGAATAAAAGCTTTCAAAAAAGTAGAAAATTGGGAAATTTAAAAAATGTAGATAAAAGCACCAAATAAGTGTTTTCAAAAATTCGTAATTATAAGATAAAAACTAAACAATTGAAAAGAAGGAAAAATACTTCTTAGAAATGGAAAAATGATGACAAAAAGTAAAGAATTAATTAAAAAGCAAGAACACTGCAAAAAGTAGGTATTTTAGTTGAAGATACATTTGTAGTCACTTTTAAGATGTTTCCGAAAAGTTAGCAAAAGTATCTCAAAATTCATTAGTTTTCTAATATGGAAGCTGAAATATAAGATACTTTAAACGTTTTAAAAGTGACTACAATGCATTTTAAGATGTTTCTTTTTACAGTAAAAGAACTAAAAATAGTGAAACATCAAGTAAATTAAATAAATAGAAAGAAAATAGAGAAATGTTTTTTTTTCTTAATCTAACAAACTAAAAAAATGTAAAAAGTACAAAAAATAAATATATCAAGGTAAATAAAAAGAATGTCCACAAAAGAAACTTTTAAATCCTTTAAAAATAAAAAAGTTTAAGCAAATTAAACCAAATACATTTTTATAATATTACACTTAAAATAAGTTCAATAATAAAATTAAGAAAAGTAAATAAAATCTGAAAACTTTATGGAAGAATAAGTAAGTTTGCAAAAAATCTCGCAAAATATAGACAAGATGTGAAAAAAAATGGAATAACTTACAAAAAAAAAATTAAAAGTAAAAGAAGAAAAAACTTTTAAATGTTGTAAAAATAAGAATTTATTAAGATAAAAATTAAACAGTTTCGAAAAAATGAAATCTCTTCGAAATCTTGTAAGAATATTAAAAAAAAAGGTGATTGTGAATATGAAAAATAATTAATATTATTTAATTATTTAGCAGTAATTAATAGTACCTATGCACTTAAATTTCAATTAATTGAAATTTAAAAGTTGGACTCAATTGGAATATGACTTAATTGCCGTTTGGAATTTATATAATTATAATGACTTAAAGATATAAAAATGTAATACCATTTTTTGCTATCATACAAAAAATTTGTAAATCGTAGGTATTTTGACCATCTGTATTAGCACAATTTTTTAAATTTTATAGAGATTAAAATATTAAAATTGAAATTTCCAGGATTTATCCACAAATTTCTGTCCTTTTTTTTAATGTTTGCGATTTTTCACATGTAGTATTACGCATCTGGAGAATTGTTAAGTTTTTTTTATTTAAATCATGATTTTAATGCACATTTTCCAATGATTTAAATCGTGATTTAAATCAAAGTGATTTAATTCTAGAACAGCCCTGAAAATAATATTAATTATTTTTCATATTCACAATAATCTTTTTTTTTTAATTCTTACAATTTTTTAAAGAAATTTTTCTTTATTAAGCTGTTTAATTGTTATCTTCTGATTTCTTATTTTTAGAAAATTTAAAAATTTTTTCTCTTTTTGCTTTTGATATTTTTTTTTTTTTTGTATTTGTCTTTTTATTTTAGGATTTTCTTTAATTTTCTTAATCTTATGAAAATTATTTAATATTATTTTACACAATTTTGTTATTATAACATTCACTAAATTTTTTTATTTCGTACCCAGACCTTCATAATTATGTATTTTCATATTTGTAAAAAATAAATACGCTCATTTTTTTGTAAATTTATTCAATTGGTTTTCTCATCTAGCCTATTTTTGCGAGATTTTTTGCAAACTTACTTATTCCTTCATAAAATTTTCGGATTTTCTTTATTTTTCTAAATTTATTGCTGGCTTGTTTTAAGTGTAATATTATAAACATATTTTTGGTTTAATTTACCTAAACTTTTTTATTCTTAAAGGATTTTTTAATTTCTTTTTGTATATACATTCTTTTATTTTATTTTTATTAATTCTAATTTTTTAGTAGATTCTAACCAAATTTTATTATTTTTTCGACTTTTTACTTTTTTTGCAGTTAGTTAGATTAAGAAAAAGAACATTACTATATTTTATTTGGTTTGATGAATTTATCATTATTATATCACCATCATTATCATATTACTCCATTTTCTTCCTATTTATTTAATTTTCTTGACGTTTCTCTATTTTTGTAGTTCTTCCTTGCGTTTTAATTAATTTTTTAATTTTTGTCATCATTTTACCATTTTATTAGAACTAAATATTCTCATTTTAACATCGTTCTTCTATTTCATAGAATTGTTTTTCTTTTAAAATTGTTATTAATTTTTTTTTCTTCAATTTGTGAAATAATTCTCTAATTTTCCTAATTTTAAAATTTGATTCTTTTTAGTAATATTTTTTAACGGTTTTTTAATTATCTACATATTTATTTTTTTAACTTAAAAAAATATGTCCGTAAATAGTTCAATTTTTTTAAAAGAGTTTCTACTTTTTTATATATTTCTATGTCCCTGTTTCATTGATGTGTTGTTTTTTAATTTTTTCTTCATTTCTTTAATAATGTCCATAACATTTTTTATTTATAAGAATTTTCTCATTTTTTTATTAGACTGTTTTCTTATTTTTTTACGTTTTTTTTTTACAATTAATTATTTTTTCGTTGCTTTTTTGTATGAATTATAAAATATTTTTTGGGAATTTTCTCATTTATTCGACATGGTATATATGATTTTGATTAAATGTTTTATTATTTATTATTTCTTATAAATGTTCTCAGTTTGAAAAATAAACTACTTACAAATAAACATTTGGAGATTTTATATACTGATTGTATTTAAAAAAAATCAATTTTTGATTTAAATCAAATAAATTCGATTTAAATTAAAAAAAACCAATTTTGTTGATTTTTTAAAAAAATCATGATTTTTTTCAGCCCTGAGTAAAACTACATAGTATCAAATATTTAGTTCATATATCTCTTTATCAGTCTCATTAGATTGATATTTTCAGTCTAAAGCTTAGAAATAATTAATATTTAAAAATAATATTATTTTTAAACAGATTTAAAGTTTGTACAGTTTAATGCTTATAAATAATTAATATTTTTAAATAATACTGTTTTTGAATATAATTTAAATATTTAATGTTAGACTTTTCTTTAATATAATATTTTAAATAAAATTTTTAACAATTATAATTTTTAAAATATATAAACTTCAATCTGACATAAGTTAGACAGGTTTTTTTCTTTTGCGCATTTGATTGTGTCCTTTGATATTTCGAATTTTAGAAAACTGTCGCATTCGTGTTCCTAAATAAAATGTGATGACTTTTTAATTACTTCTGGATCTTTTGGAACTAAAACGAAATTCACTTTTTCCCGCAACTATATCACAGCCGGAATTGCATCCAAAAACTTTGCATTTCGCACCCATTTTAAATAAAAGCTCTTATTACATTTGTTTAAAAATACTCAATATTTTTAATATTCTTCAGAAAATATCAGTTAAAATAAATACAATTTAAAAAAAACAGTATTTTTCACGATTTGTTTACTGTTTGCCAGCCATTGTCAGCTCGAGTCAGCCCAACTGACATGCAGCGCCATAGTTTCGCTTAGTCAACACTTGTGTCTTTTTCAACTCGAGAGTTTCAGGGGCCTGGTTTAAAATTTAATGAAATTAATTTTAATAGAATTTATATTTGGCGCGAAAAGCTATTTTTAGTTTGACAGGGATGCCACAAATATTTTTTACAATTTTCTCTAACTTTTCCCTGATTTCCATACCAATATTTTTTCCCCTGATCTTTTTGGGTTCTTAGAACTAATTTTTCGTATATTTATTATAAAATTGTCAAAGATAATTATTTTCCAGATTGCAAACATTAATTATTTTTAGTAATGTTTAAGGGGACACCTAAGTGAAAAAATGACCAAAAAAAAAAAAAAAAGATTTTTTTATATTTGGATCGCTGACTTCAAATTTGACATCAGATTTGGAAAATTCAAAATGTCGGATCCAATATGGCGGACGAATTTTCAAAAAGCAGATGGGTTTTTATAAAAATTAGAAATCAGCGACCACAAAAACCCCATTATACCAAGCTTCAAGCTTCATGCAAATTCAAACAATTTTTAAAAATTTTTCCAACATATTGGATCCGCCATTTTTAATTTTTTAAATCTGACTTCAAATTTGAAATCAGCTATCTCAAAAATCCCAACATACGAAGTTTCATGCAAATTCAGTCAATTTTTAAAAATTCGTCCCCAATATTGGATCGGCCATTTTTAATTTTCTAAATCTGACTTCAAATTTGAAATCAGCTATCTCAAAAATCCCAACATACGAAGTTTCATGTAAATTCAGTCAATTTTTAAAAATTCGTCCCCAATATTGGATCGGCCATTTTGAATGTTTTAAATCTGACTTCGAATTTGAAATCAGCGACCCCAAAAATCCCAGTAAACCAAGTTTCATAAAATTTGGATTATTTGATTCTGAAATTCATGACTTTTTCGTTTTTTTTTTAGTTATTCGTCTCTCCTGTAAAATTTTATTTATTTTTTATTTTTCGGTTTAGTAAATTTTTACACTTAGTAAATTTCAGAAAAGTATAATTTTTCATCCGTTTTAGAGATTCTTTGCATTTTTCCAGTACTTTTGATGAGAATCTCTGTCTTTTCCCTGATTTTTACAATTCCCTGACTTGTGGTAACCCTGTTTGAGCTTATGTCAATGTAGAACCTCCTTAATTGTATTTTTCTTTATAAAAATCGAAAAAAGTCTTACAGTCCTAGTTCTATATTTTAAAAAGCATTATTAAATAAAGAGAAGTTACTTTCATTTTATATCTTTCAATTTATTTTTCAAATTAGTTTCCTTGTATTAAAGCTTATTATTCTGGCGATTGAGGTTAAAAATGATCTAAAAACCTGTTACGTAATTTTTGGACGAACCCATAGTTATTTTTATCTTATAAAGAATTTCATCAATACTCTTAAACTCGAGCATAAATCTCTTACCTCTAAACATTAACAATATAAAATAAAAATTTCCAACTTACCTAACATATTTCAGCTCCCTGAACAGGTGATCCCTCATGTCATGTTTGTATTTTGTCTTAAATTGTCCAGTTTTACAGATGGTACAAACATACATGTCTCTGTCTGGGACTCCAAAAGGACCATATTTGCCCATTTCTATTTCAGTTTCATCCAGTCCAACAAAAGCTATGGGCTTTATACACTTGATTTTTCCTGGCTTAGTCGAGATGTCAGAGTCGCTCTTTCTTTTTCCGAATTTGTCTGGCGTAGCCGGAGGACTGGAGGCTTCCAAAGCAGGATCTTCCTCAATAAGTATGCCCCGAATATGTTTGACCCTTGGCATATCTCGTCGCCAGAGTGGTGTCGTATCAAAAGGCTCATCAGGTATTCCCTGTTCAATTGATTCAACAGGTTTCTTCATGCCCTTAATCTTCTGATAAACCATTTGAAAATCAGATTCAGTTTCATTGGGATGTTTCGAATTGAAATGCTGGTCCAACAGAATTTTTCCATTCGTTTTATACACGCAAAGAGAGCATTTAAATTGATTCTTCTCGTCGTGTTCATTTGTGCAATGTGTTTGCATTTCTGCTTTGTAGACGCACTTGTATTCACAGAGGTTGCACTTCCAGTGATTTCCATCAGGATCTGGAGAGTCTTCTTCAACTTCTTCAACAGAAGATGGGGTGGCCTCTGTAGATTCAAACTCTCGAATGACTTTGACAAAAGGCCTCTTCTCTGGATGTTTGTCACCTAGATGACGCTCCACAACGTGTCTTTGGTAATGGAAATAGTTGCAATGAGAGCACCTGTACAGCTTTGAGTCATGCATCTTCAAGTGAATTCCCATTTTCTCAATCAAAATATTCTGCGCTTCCTGGCCCTGTTCTTTGCAATGGGTGCATTTAAAATATGGCTCTTCTGAATGCAAAGCTTTCAAATGATACCGTAACATTCCCTCGTTCACGGTTAAATACAAACACTCGGAAATGCCGCAAACGTATCTTTTATTTTCAGGAACATACTTGGGCAGAGTCTCGTCCTCAGTTTGAACAACGGGCTCTTTTGGTTTGGGTCCCATTCTTCCATTCTGATGAGAGCTGCTCGCGAGATTGATCATTTTGTCAAACATTTTTTCTCTTTTATCTAAACATGGTACTGGGTTAACAGGTCCAGATTCAGGAACAGTTTCATCTTTAGCGTGAAGCTGTAGGTGCCTAATGATATTGGATCGAACTTTGGTCGAGAAGGGGCAAACAGCACATTGCACCTCTCGATTGTAAATTGCCTGTCGAGGAAGAAGATCAATTTCATTAGGTGAGAAAGATGTTTGTTCATGATCAGCAACTTTTGGAGCTTCTTTTTCTGCAGCAGGTTTGAGGGCTTGATTGATTGCTTTTTTCTTCGCTTTGTTGCAAGAGGGTTGAACAATAAAAAGGCCATCGACTGTTGGATTCTTCGGGTCTGCAGGAAGAAGTTTGGCACCTGATTTGTGTTTCATTTTCATATGGGCCAGCGCTTGACTCTGTACAGCATATCTTTCCCCGCAAACAGCGCAGGCGAATCGCTTTAAACTGTGAATCTCCAGATGCTCCATGAAAAAACCAATCTTTTGGAAAGTCTTTTCACAGTGAACACATTGGAAGTTTACACTGTTATTGCCGCTGAAAGGAACATTAAGAACACAGCATTCTTTGATGTGATTCCTTAGAGTCGTCGAATTCGGGGCTGAATATCTGCAATACATTGATCCACATTTGTATAAATCCACTCCAGTATAACCGGTGTCTTTAACATCTTCCAGGGTTAAGAACTTGTCAATTTTAGATGGACTAACAGAGAAAAAACTGGCTGCATCATTTGATACGTCAGAGTTATCAGCACTGCTTAAAAACTGATCTTTAAAATTAAAATCAGATTCTTTGGTTATAATCGGAGCTTTACTCTCTTTCACTCCACAATCCTCGATTATTTCTATATCACTGTCGTCGTCTGCAATTTGACCAATCACTGGTGTAGAAAGAGTAGATCTTTTTAAGAAATCAGGATTATCAAGAACATTCATGTTGATAAATTCATCAGTGCCGCCTTGATTGTTTATGTTTCCTAAAGGATCTACAGCACTTTCAATAGCCTTTCGTGAATTTTGATTTCTGTATTTGAGAACTAATTCAGGTTCATTCAGATGCGATGGTGAAATATTAATCTTTTCTAAGCAAGAAACACTGTCTACTTTGCTGGGAGAAGCTTCATTCTTCGATTGTTGATCGTTTTCCTGGAGACTCTCCGTTGCGATTATTTTAATAGTTGGTGGACTATTAGTCCGAGGAGAAGACACTGACAAAACAAAATTAGTTGTCTCTACTTTTCCAGCTGAAGGATACGCAAGTACAGAATCTGTTTCACTTTTCTTCTCTAAATCCAAAGTTACGGTTTTTTCAGGAAATCGAATTAATTCGGAGCACATTGTGTAATGATCGTCAGCATTTCGTAAAAGTAACTGATCGATGGCGCTCTTCAATTTTGTAGGCTGAAAAATTAAAAAAAGAAAATTAATTTTTGACTGCAAAAAGATGAAAATCAGAAAAATGCTACTGAAAATAATAAAACGTAAAGATAAAATAGGAAAATTAAAAAAGTTATAGAAATTATTACAAAAAAAGAGAAAATTCTGGAAAATATGAAAAGAATTTTAAAAGAATGAGAAAGTCTGAAAATAAATCAAGGTTTATGAAAAAACAAAAATTGAAAAAATCAACGAAAACGTAATAAAAGTAAAAGGAAAAGTCGGAAGGAATAAGAAAAAATAAGAACATAAAAAATATGGAAAAAATTTGAGAAAAGGAGAAAATCTTTACAAAATTTAACAAATTATGAAAGAAATGATAAAATTACAAGAAAAAGATTGAAAACCTTCTATTGATATTAATCCCAAAATAACAAAATTGGAAATGATTGACTAAAAACTGAAAAAATTAAAAATATATTATGAAAATGTGAAAAGTCAATTATGTAACATACAAAATATTGTTTATTGTTCAAAAATTCAGGGCAGTTTAAAAAGTAAGAGAACAACTTTGAAAAAATGATAAAACTTAAAACATTAGAAAATTAAAGAGAATCCTAATAATTTGAGTCTAGAAAAAATTAAGCAATCCATAAAATTTGATGAAAGAATAAATAAATTTGCGAAAAAAACGTAAAAGAAACATTGAATAAAATTAAAAAAAGATGAGCCAATCTAAAAGAAAACAGGAAATTAAAGAAAAAAATTTATTCCCCCCCTTTCCTGCCAATAAAATTGAAAAAAGCAAAATAAAACAGTACGATAATCTACGAAAAAAATGATTCGTTTAATAAAAAAAAGGAATTAGAATTACACGAGAATTACACACGAGAATACAACAACAAAAAAAGAAAAAGTATTGAAATACAAGAAAAATTTCAGAAATTTTTTTTGTTTAAATAATACAAATAAATCAGAAAATCAAGTAAATTTAGAGATTTTATAAGAGTGAACAGAAAATTAAATTTGTGAAAAAATAGACAAATTTTTAGAAATAAAAAATTCCTAAAAATTTAAGATTAAAAAGAAAGAAATAGAAGAAATTTTATGAAAGAATAAATAAATTTATGCGAAAATAGGTAAAAAAGTTTAAAATTATTGAATAAAATTAAAAAAGAAACATGAGATAATTGAAAATAAATGAGAAAATTGTATTCAACCCCATCCACTACCCAGTAAAAACGAAAAAATAAGAAAACTATATAATAATCTAAAAAAAAGGGATAAATTAAAAAAAAACTCTAAAGCTACACAATTAAAACAAAAAACCACAAGGTAAAAAAGAAATAAAAGTATTAAAATACAAGAAAATCTTTATAAAAATTAAAAAATTTGTTACGGATACATTTTTTGTTTAAATAATACAAAGAAATCAGAAAATCAGGAAAATTTAGAAATTTAATAAAAGATTAAATGTGACGCGCTAGGAAGAAAAAAAAGACCGAAGAAACAAAAAAAATTAGGTTAAGTTAAGTGACAGTTTAACCTTAATAATAAGTACTTTTTTTAAATGTAAAATCAAAACCAGTTTTTATTGAATATTTTAGATAGACTTAAATATCAGTAAATGGTATTTGAGAATTTATCCTTTTTTGTGTATTTCCATTCCAAAAATCACAAACATAACCTAAAATTTTTTGCTTCTTAGGTCCTTTTCTTTGTAGTGAGTCACAAACAAATTTGCAAAAAAATAGACAAAGTGTAAAAAATATTGAATAAAATAACAGAAAAATGTGCGAATCGAAGAAAAATCGTCAAATTAAAGAACGAATTTTACTTCCAACCTAATAAAAATGACAAAAATTTATTTATTTTATATAAAAATGGGGAAAACTCCATTATTACAAAATAAAATTTAAAAAAACCATATGATACTCTAAAAATGCAGCAAAAGTGAAAAAAGTACTGAATTTTTTATTAAATGTGAAATATAGAAAAATGATTATTAAATTAAAAAATTTATTAAAAATTCAAAGAATGATGAAAAATTATTTTGAGTTTAATTTAAATTTTCATAAATTGTACAATTGTTACGCGATATGAAGAAAACGGACCTAACAAATAAAAAATTGTAGGTTATGTTTGTGATTTTTAGAAAGAAAACACAAAGAGGATCAACTCTATACCAATCATTGATGTTTAAGTTTCATTCCATTCAAAATATTCAATAAAAACTGGTTTTGATTTTACATAATTAAAAAAAGAACTTTCCAAACTATCACTGAACATAACCTAAAACTTTGTCTTTCTGAGGGCCCCTTTCTACATATCGGGTGACATATTAAATTCAAGAAAATGCAAGGAAAAGTAAAAAAATCTGATGAAATAAGAAAAACTAAGAACGCCTAATAAGAAATATTTTAAAAATGAAGAAAATCTTTTTAAAAAATAAAAAAAAATTCAGTAATAAGAATTTTTTATTTATTTTTTTTCAAATTGAAGAACTTTTTTCGACCAATTTTTATGATACTTCAAAAATAAAACTCCACTCTAGTAAAATCACTCTCTTTTTTCGACTTGTTGTATAATATACTAATTTAGTCACATACCTGGGGAGGCAAAGTCCTTTCAAGTAAAACTGGTTTCTGATTGCAATGACGAGCGCTAAGATGACTATGTATTTCGGTTATAGAATCGACACCATAAGTACAATGCAAGCACTGATACTTGTAGATTCCATGGGTTTTGTAATGCTGAAAGTGTACAATGAAAGCAGTGTTTTAATATAAGAGTTATATTAAATCATTTGTTCTATCTTTTTTCAATCTGCAGTACTTCAGATTTCTTGTCAATTTTGAATATTTTTTTTACAAGAAACTATAGATTGGAAGAAAAAGATAGAACAGATTACAAATTGAAAAGAAAAAAATTAATAATTAAATAACTAAATTAATTTATAATTAAAAAGGAAGCTTACCAGAATTAGTTGTTCCGGAGAATAACTGAGGGTTTTACATAAATGACATTTGAATGTCGCGAGCGTAGAATGCTTCATTTTTAGATGAACAAAGAATGCTTCTGGTACGTAAAAATACTTGTTGCAATCTGTAAAACAAAAAAAGAATATCATCAGTCACAAAGAACTTGAAAGAAAATGGTAACAACAACTTTCTCAATGGGTAAGTATTTTTATTAATTTACAAAATCCAAACATACCATTTTGACAAACGAAGGGCTTCACACGCTCACTACGATTGAATTCTGACTGAGGACGTAAGTCACAATTAACGGATCCTTGCAGAACTGCCAACGGTTTAGTCGAATGAGCACTTGCCTTTAAGAATCAAAATAATCAATTAAAAAGAGTAGAAGACAAATCAAAAAACAGAATAGCAAATAGAAACAAATTCAAAATTAAATTTAATCCCGAATTTCCATCACACAAATTTAATTCAAACACCAATTAATGCATGCAAAAATAACTCGTGCATCGAAAAATTATATTAATTTCCCCACCTGATGAATTTCAACGAAAGATTGAGTAATAGCTCGGTAAAAGCAATAACTGCATTGGAACTTGCAGTAGGCATGTTTTTCCTCGTAATGTTGCTCCATCTGGCCCCAATTTGCCAGAGATGCGTAGCAGTACGCGCACTTTTTAAAGTCGTATGGTACCTTACTATTACTGGAAATATCGCAAGTGAACGCATGCCTCTCAAAGTGCCTTCTAAAATGTTCAACATGATCTGTTGTATAGGCACAATCTCTGCCCATACATTTGTAAATGTTTCGCAATTTTTCAGGCTTCAACATCTCCGAATAAGCATTCGAATTTTTCAATTTGACAGCGACCTGTGGTCCAAATTCATTTTGTTTCAATAGAGTCGCATTGCTGACGACTTTAACAATCTTTCGATTCTGAGTTGGCGAAGTTGTGGTTGTGACAATAGTCGTCGATTTATTAAGAGGATTAATAGGAGTTAGAGTACCAGTTTTACAAATAGGAATTGGAAAAGGAGCCTTGATGGGAGTTAATGTGGCGGTTTTAATGGGATTACCTCCTATCGTGACGGGAGTTAGGGTCGCAGGTTTGGAAACGGTATTGAAGGTTGTAGGTTTGGCAATCGAGACAGAAGTCAATGTTGCGGGTTTATTAAGGAGAGAGGTAGATGCTGTACTGGAAATCGAGACTTTTTTCAAAGTTGCCGTACTCATAACAGGCAAATAATTGCTCTGGGTTGTCAACCCTGAAGAAGTTGGAGTGATATTAATTGGAATCAATTTAACTGTCTCGTTTGATTTTGGATTAACTGCTTTTATCGTTTGATTTGATAGTGTGTGAGCCGCCATTGGAGGCTTATTTATCCTTTTCAATATTATAGGACCGTTCTTTTTCAAGAGAGAAAGAGGCGAGACCTTAATGTGAGAGTTTTCCACTGCTTTTCGAATATCGCTGATCTGAAACAGTTGTGAGTTGTTCTGATATAGAAAATTATTAGAGAATTTTAGGAGAAAAACAGGGAAGTAAATTTTAAAAAAAGGGAAGATTTTAAATACATAGAAGATGAGTGTCACATGTATAAAAAAATATAAAGAACTTACGAATTTATTCAAAGATCTAAAAATATTATAGGGACTGTGAAAAAATTTAAGGATAATTAAAAATACTAAGGGAAAAAGGGAAAATTAATGGTTGCAAAAAAATCGAAAATGATTATTCAAAGAATTAAAAAATAACAGGAGGATACGAAAAAAAATTACAAGTAAGATACTACTAAGAAGAAAAAAAGCGAGAAATATTATAAAAAGATCTAAAAAATATAAGAAAAGATAACAAAAAACACCCAAAAAAGTAAGGAAATTTAAGAGAAAATCTAAAACATTAAGAAAAAATAAGTACATTTGATAAAAAGTAATGAAAACTTATTTGAAACAATAAAATTTGTTTAAATTTTTTTTAACAAAATATGAAAGTATTACAAAATTAAAATAAAATATGTAAAAACACGAAAATTGAGAAAAATCTGCTAAAAAATAAGAAAACGTAAAAGTAAAATAAGACAATGTAAAAAAAAAAACAAATAAAAAGCCTATTAAAAAAATGATAAATTTTTTTAAAAATAAGAAAGTTACGGACATTATTAAAACAAATTAGGAAATTAAAAAAATATATAAAAACAAAATTGAAAAGATGAAATTATTTTTTCAATTTAAATTCTTAGTATTTTTTCTTAAATTAAGAATTTAATTAAAATAAAAAGTTTTTTATTCCTAAGAATTTGAATTTAAATTGAAAAAAAAAACATACGGAATTTTATGAAAAAGTAAATCAGTTATTAAAAAAATAGAACAAACGTAAAAAAATTGTGGAAAATATACAAAAAGCAATAAATAGAAGTGAGAAAAGTAAAACAAAAAAAATTAAAATAAGCAAATTTTTAAACAAATTAAAACCTGGAATAAGGGTTGCTCTAAAAATAACCAAAATTTCGTTAAACGTATTTTTTTAAAGTTATCTAGATTTTAAAAAATATACTTAAATATCCAAAACGTAGAATTTCAATTATAATGTTTAATAATTTATTTTAGTTTTATTCTCGATAAATGTAATTTAAAAAATATTCTAAAACATATAAGTTTTATTTAACAGTTTTCTTTGTATATAATAAATAACATAATTTTATAATAATTATTTCCTGACATAAATTTTATTTTTTTTATAATTAAAATTTTTATATAATTTTTATTTTAATTAATTAAGAAATTGTAATAAACAAAAATTAAATTCTTCAAGTTTTTTAAAAATCAAGTAGTACGTAGAATAAATTATTTGAAAATTATAATAATTGATTTAAAGATAAAATGAAAATTCTAAGATTCTTTGAAATTTAGATGTAATAAAAGTTATATTAATTAAACGAAATTTTATCGAATTTTAGGTGGTACTAGGATTATTTTATAAAAATTATGAAAATATAATAAATAAATAAAAAGAAACGAAAGAATTCGACAAAATAAAAGTAAAAATACATAAAATAACTGAAAGAATTGCGTTAGTTTGCGTAAGCTAAAATTTAGATTAATTGATATTTGAAGTTTATTCAAATTAAAATGAGTTGGAATTGTTAATATTAATCAAAATTTGAATGAAAAAAAAAAAGAATACAAGATTTTATGTATTTTATGTGAATTTTCAGAATTAAAGGGTGAAAAGAAGGGTAAAAAAGGGGAAAAAGCCTGACTGTGATCCTTGACATTGAAATTTTTGAGAACCAAGATTTTGTCCTATTGAAGATTTGGACAAATGAGACTTTAGTTAAATGAGGGAAATTTAATAATTTTCAGTAAATCTAACTCTGTTAATTGAAATTTGAGAAAAATTCTAAAATTACTATTTTTCGAAATGTAGCACCACAAGCCGCATTTTTCAAAAAGAGATATTAAACCTTATACATTAAAATATAATTTAGTACTTTTTATTTTTAAGCCTAGAGAAAATTCATTGCATGCTTGTCAAAATTGTATTTCTCAAGCATGTCTTCCACATACTTCCATGTTAGAAATTTGAAAATTTGAAATTTATTTCGAATATCTTAATAATTAGGACCGCTTCCTACTTTTAAAAAATATCATTGTATTTGTTAAATGTTCTATTATATGATATTACAATTAGAAAAACAAAAATTAAAGAGAAACATTTTTAAAGAGAACTTAAATCTTAAAAGTTAGTTTTTTAAATTTAAAAAGCAACTTAATTGACTTCTTCTCAAATAGGTGTTTAATTCCTCATCATAGTTAATTGACTTCAATAATTTAAGCATTTATATTCGAGCACAAAGTTCATGTCTCTAAGAATGAAAATCTAAACACACATGGAATTAAAACGAGCCTAAATTTCCTTCTTAGAAGACAATTATAAAAAAATTCATATTTCTTACCATTGCACTTTCGTTGCTAGGATCAGAAGTGGCAGCCAAACTCATAACATTTTCGATCTTCAGGAAAGAATCATTATCTGATGTTGAAATATTTGAAATAATCGAAATTGGTTCTACTGATTCACTTCTCGTATTTTCTGTACTTGTACCTATTAAAGAGAAATAATTAAATTAAATATTAAAGAAATTAAATTAAATAATAAAGACAAAATATAAATAAACTAATAACTGATAACTACCTGGAACTGGAGCACATTCCGCTAAATCAGAAAGTTCAGGAACAGAGAGCATATCTCCACTGATTCGTCTAGGCCTCAAAAACAGTTTCGGTAGAGATGACTCTTCTGATTTATTTTCTGAATTTTGTTCATGAACAAAATTATGGTTAATTTGCGTCCCGAAGAAGGAACTCAGTGTTGCTTTCTTCTTAAAAGACGAAATAGAAATAACATTAGGCGCCTTTGGAATTTCTTTCCTCGGGGAACCAATATCCTCATTCGCAGGCTCTTCAGAATTTGATAAATCGGAACTTGAAGGCTTTGAACTCTGAATCTGAGCTGCAAGTCTCTGAATAGTCGTCATCACTGAATCATTCGATTGATTCTTGATATCAGTGGTTTCCTTCAACAAGTCATTAACATCAGTTGCCTCTTCATTTTCAGAGCTGGACTCTGTATCGAATCGCAAAGTTGGCTGTTCATTATCACTAGCTTCCTCATCCTGTGTATCATTACTGACATCCAATGGATCCTTTATTTTCGAAACCTTATCGTCTTCATTTTCAATCACCTCTGAAGCCTCACGAGTGTCGGAAATATCAGCATTGGAAAAGTTTCCCGAACAGACGATATTCAGATCAGATGTTTCATTCGATGAATCAGCTTCCTTTGAACTGGTTTCGAGAAAACTTGCGCCATCTCTTAAGACACTTTCCTCACTTGGTGACTGAGCAGTTGTCTCCATCTTATCCTTGAGTTTATCAATAATCGAGAGTCCCTTCTTCACCTCATTATTGTTAACCTTGATACCCATATTTTTCACTATTTCCTGCATTTTCTTCTTCCTCTCGAGCTCGATTTCTTTGTTATTGTTTTCAACTTCCGGAGGACACACAAAAGCACATAAATTATTCTTTCTCGCTTCCTTATCCGCGTCTTCTTTATCAGCTTCAATTTCCTTCTGAACTGGTTCTTTTGTCTGATCTATGCTACTTTCTGTCAAATCATCTTTATCCAATTCTAGAGTTTCAGCTTCGCCTTCAGTTTCTGACAACTCCATATTACCCACACCCTCAAGAGGCTTTTCAAGAGACATATTTATCTTGATAATCTTAACTTTGGAAGCATTTTTGTGCCAGTTTAGAATATGTTTCTCGACATTGCTCTTGTTGAGTTGTACAAAATTACACTTACTGCACAAATAGCCATAAACTCGATTAGCAACTGGAACTTTAACTTCCTCAAATGCTTCAAACGGAGTTACCCCATGCGGTCTGTACTTCTTGTAATAATGTAGCTTCATTGTCGTCCTCGTAATGGATTTATAAGGGCACTTCTTACAGATAAATCTATATTCTCCCGTGTGAGATGAGCAATGCTCGTAAGATGATTCCATTGACTCTTCTCTTCTACCGGAACTTTTGAACGAGCAGAATCTACAGTAGAAAATAAACTCGGTACATTTCTCTCCATCTTGGGATTCATTTTCAAAATCTTTCTCTTTAGCTTCTTCAATCACCTCTTTCGAATTTCTAGCGTCGAATCTAGAGATCGAGATCTCTTTATCCGGATGCTTTCCTGCATAGTGATGAACAATACTCTTTCCATTAAATGAACAATGTAAACATTTGAATTTATCTCTTCCGAAGAAGTTATACTGAAGCAGTTCACTGAGATTCATTTTGAACCCTGTTTCATTCAATTTATCATCTGAATCTGAATCCATTATCATTTCTTCCTTTTTCACAATGTCCTCTATCTCCTCAGATTTCATATCATATTTTATAACCAGATCAGAATCACTAGATTCCATCAAAGATCCAGTGTAATCGTCATCAGGCTCGGTCTTCACTATGGTTTCAGTTAAACTATCGTCTTCTTTATCTTCTTTATCTTCTGTATCTTCTTTATCTTCAACAGCTTCAATCGAGGGTCGTCTAAATTCTTCCACCGATTCCTCAACATCTTTTGGTTTAACATACTTCGCACGAACCTTTTTCTTTTTCGCTTTAGATACAATTCCCAAACGCCAACTACCTCTCTTCTTTTTTTTCTTCAAAACCTTTGTCCGGGTATTATTTTCATTCGGTAAACTTTCTTCATTTTCAGCATCCTCTTCGCCAGCCTTTTGAGCATTTCTAGCCGCTTCGTCCGTCTTTTTCGAGGCAATACTGCTGGACCTGGAAATATCAGAAACATGACTCTCAGTGTCAGTAAGTGCTTCATCGTCTTTAGCAGCAGGGGCTACTTTCTTTCGTCTCCTGGCTCTCGTCCTTGGAGCTTTTCGTACTTTTTCCGGTTCCTCGTCATTAACTGGACTGTCTGGCGTCGAAATTATGTCCGAAATATCTAATCTGAAGCTTTCATCAGACGAGCTGTCAAGTTCCTTAGGTTCATCTAACTTTGAAGTGTCAGTTCTTTGAAGAAGAACCTTTGGTTTCATCATTTCGATCATTTTATGCTTCTTACTTTTAGGACCGACAAATCTCTTCTTCTTTACTGCAACCTTTTTCACGATTTCCTTAGGACTATCTTTGTCTTCTGAACCAGACAGCTCATTTGGAAATAGTTTTTTCGTAAACATAGGTCCTGGTTTGACTTTCAGTTTTGATTTCACTTGCTCATCCTTCTCAGGAGACTGGGTCGTGTTTCCAGTTGTAGATGCAGAAGAAGTCGGACTTGTAGAAACTGCCGCTGCTGACAAATTCGACTCTCTGGTCATTCTACAAGTCCTTTGACCTGCTGTTATAATCCCATTACTGATATAGTCCTTCAAATCTTCCTGCAACCTTTCGAGAGAATTCTTTCTTCGTGGTTTGGCTTTTAACTTCGGAGCGGCTTCTGTCGGCTCATTCGATTCTTTGGTTTCTTCTGCAGTTTCTTCTACAGTTTCTTCTACACTTTCAGTCACATTTATTTCTTTAGCTTTCTTCGCTTTTGTTTGCCTAGTTACTTTCGCTTTCGCTTTCACTTGTTTAGGTTCTTTCGCCTTCACTTGTCTAGTTCGTTTCCCTTTGACTTGTTTAGTCTCATTTACTTTTTCTTCTTTATCTTCATCCTCATCTTTACTTTCAAGCTCTTTACTTTCAACTTCTTTACTTTCAACTTCTTTACTTTCAAGTTCTTTACTCTCAAGTTCTTTACTTTCAAGTTCTTTACTTTCAAGCTCTTTACTTTCATCCTCTTCAATTTCTTTTACACTCGCTACTTTTGATTTTTTTTCTTTGGCAATTTTTGTCTCCTTTTTCGCTTCCTCTTTATTCTCTTTCTCTTCACTACTTTCTTTATCTTTAGAATCATCCTTTTCAAGCTGTTTTTTCGCAGCAGCA
Organism: Ganaspis brasiliensis; assembly: GCA_037103525.1. Lineage (NCBI taxonomy): Eukaryota > Metazoa > Arthropoda > Insecta > Hymenoptera > Figitidae > Ganaspis > Ganaspis brasiliensis. The sequence continues at coordinate 3,408,072 of JAZKLR010000031.1, read as the reverse complement.
GGCTTCCTTCTTGATCTCGTGACTTTTTTCTTCTCTTGGTCATCAGCTTTCTTCGTTTCTTGATCATCAGGTTTTTTTGTTTCTTGATCATCAGCTTTTTTCGTTTCTTGATCATCAGCTTTTTTCGCTTCTTGTTCATCAGGTTTCTTTGTCTCTTGATCGTCAACTTTTTTCGAATCTTGTTCATCGGCTTTTTTCGGCTCTTCTACAGATGTCTGGCCCATTCGTGTAGCAAGAGATTCATCTTCAGAATCAGAAGAATCAGAAACAATGGCACGCCTCCTGGGTAAGGATTTTCGTTTCTTTTTTATTCCCTCGCTGGTATCAGGTTCGGAATTGTCAGAATCCATTTTCACTAATTCCATAACATCCTGCAAATCCTTATTTTCAAGCGCTTCCTTGAATTTATCCGGTAAATTCGCTCTCTTTAAGAATTCTTTTCCGCCCTCTTGTGTTAGAATAATACTCAAAAAATCTTTCAAATCCTGAACTGTGCTTGAAGAAGTTTTTTCCGGTTTTGAATTCTGGTCCTTGCTCTTTCCACTCGTAGAAACATCCTCTTGCTTCTTTGACTTCTTTTTCTCCTTGACATTCTCTTTGTCTCCGTCTTTAGTTTTTTCTCTGTCTGTAATTTTTTCCTTATCGATAATTTTGTCCTTATCGGTAATTTTCTCGGTACTTTTTTCCTTATTGGTGCTTTTTTCTTTATCACTAATTTTTTCCTTGTCAGTAATTTTTTCCTTCTCAGAATCTTTAGTTTTTTCTTTATCAACCTCTTTACTTTTATCCTTTCCTTTATCCTTATCTTTCTTTAGAACTTTCTCCTTATTCTGTAAAATCTTATCGCGTCGATCTTTGATTTTCACATCATCCTTCTTGCGGAAATCATCAATTTTCCCACTACTTTTTAAATCATTACCTTTGGAATGTTTGGTTTCGGGAGAAGCAGATTCTGGTTTCTTTAGTTTGGGAATTTTAAACTTCTGCAAGACTTGCTGACCAGCAGCTGCTTTCGTGTCAACAACACCATATAAGCTTTCTAAAGAAGTTCCTTTCTCTTTATCGGAAGCCCTCTTTTTCTTAAATTCTAATTTTTGCAGTTTTTCTTTTCTGCCCTTTTCTTTAATCTTGAGTACGTCAAATTTACTTGGGCTTCTTGTAACTGATTTGGACTCAGAAGCATTTTTACCACTTTCCTTGCTCTCTGATGATAACTTTCTCTCTTTAGTCTTCTCTTTCACTTTCTCCTTTCCTTTCTCCTTTCCTTTCTCTTTCTCATGGTCTTTCTCTTTAATTTTCCCTTTTTCTTTCTCCTTCTCCTTCTCCGTCTCCTTCCCTTTTCCCTTATCTTTCTCCTTCTCCTTTTCCTTCACCTTTTCCTTATCTTTCTCTTTTTCCTTTTCCTTTCCCTTTTCCTTATCATCTTCCTTTTCTTTCTCCTTCTCCTTTTCTTTCTCTTTTTCTTTCTCCTTTTCCTTCTCCTTTTCCTTATCCTTGTCTTCAACTTTGGCTTTGTCTTTAGCAATCAGTCTAGGATCTCTGGATGGGGCTTCTTCCATCTGGCAGTTGATTGAAAGCAAAGGTCGGGGACCTTTATTAAACTGATTTCGATTATCCCAATCATTTTGTCTGTCTCGATCCCAGTCGTTGGGTCTGTTTCGATCCCAATCATTCGGCCTATCTTGATCCCAATCGCTTTGCCGTTCTCGTTCCCAATTATTCCGCCTATCTCTGTCCCACTCAGTTTGTCTGCTTCTGTCCCACTCATTCTGCCTGGTACTGTCCCAATCATCGGGTCTTTCTCGATCCCAATCGCTTTGTCTGTCCCGGTCCCAATCATTCAGTCTACCTCTGTTCCACTCACCCATTTGCCTGTCCCATTCGGGCCGATTGTTGTCCAAACGAATGTTCGCAGCTCGAGGATCTCGAGCAGCAGGTCTTTGATTTCTGACAGCGTCACCAGGCCTATTCCACTGAGGAGGATTCTGTTGTCCGTAGGCCAATGGGTTGCTATTAAAACTTTCCGACCCAGGATATTGCTGATTGGGATAATGCGAATCAAAATTCGAGTAGGAATTTGCAGGTCTCAAGTTATCATTATAACAAGAACTTGGCTGCATATTTAGATTTGAACCCGGAACCATATTAGGGTTTATATTAGCATTTATGCTAGGGCTCATGTTCGAGTTAACATTTATATTTAGGTTTCTTTCCCAAGAATCTTGATTCAAAGTAGAGTCTCGTGGCATTCCGAATTGGTTAGCCACAGTAGGGATAGGATTCACATTGGTTCCGAAACTCCACTGACTGCCGCTGGTAGAAGAAGGATAAGTACTCGCGGGAGGAGCGGGTGTTGCGGGAGTTGGAGGTGAATCGGAAATTGGGTTGACATTAAAGTCGTGAAGAGAATACAAGTCTGTACCCAAAGGAGTTCGAGGGGGAATAATTGCTTTGTCTTTAGCCAATCGAGGATCGACGTTCTTCTCTTTCTGCAATCTTGCGCGAATTCTCGGATCAACAGGCAATTCTGGAGAAGGGGTTCTCTCCTTTCCGCCGGAAATGAAGGCATCGAGCTTGAGAGTCATCGGGGCAATTTTCACATTACCAGTTTGTTTTCTACGAATGGGAGTTACAGTTTCGAGTTCTGGGGTTTTTGCAACTTCCTTTTCCTTTTCAGCATCCTTCTCAGTGGTCTGCTGCGTTATTCCGTCTTTCAAAATTTTATTTTGATTAAGAATCAAGTCTTCCAGATCTTGCATAGAAATGAGAGGTATATTGTTAGCACTTGGAGGATTCACAATTTCCTGAGGCGGAGGAACAGGTAATGGAGGTTCTTCTGGCCTCTTTGGTGAATTGGATTTATCTCCAAACAGCTCAGGATCTGGTGATTGGAGGTTTAAGTCTGGAACGTTTAAAGGAGAGTCTGGACGAGAGTTTGATTCAGTTAAATCGTCGTTGTCACCGTCAAAGCTATCTTCGCTGAAGGCTTTGTTAAATTCTTTCTCATCCAGTCGTTTTGGAGGAGGAGTAAAAGCTCTCGGGGCAGAGCTTTTCTTTGAGATGTTGTTGCCAACTATTTGCGCAGCAGTAATTACATCATGGCCAGTGACAACCATTGGTCTCCACTTCGGCGAACTAAGTTTAGGTGATGTTTGCTTATTGATAAAAGAATTCCACTCGATGTCGTCGTCGTCGTCAATACTCATATCGCTATCACGTCTTGTGCGTTTTGCCAAGACATTCGGGTAATTAGAGCAATAAATAGAACCGTCGTTTGAATTTTCATCACAGCTATCTGAACAATCAACGATCTCTCCCTCCTCGGGACTGTGACTTTCCAGATGTTCGATAATGGCATCGTTATCAAGGTCATCGTCAATTACAAGACAATTGTCTCCGGGACTGTAAGGGGGAATTGGACTATTTGAGGGACTCGACATTGGACTCACACCTCCTTCATCAATAGATGCATCGAGATTTCCTATTTGATGAAATTTGGTTTTTCTAAGAGATCTGAAAATATGAAACATAATAGTTTTGTGAAAGTTGTTAACTGATGTTGAATTTAAAAGAGTTTTCTTTTCTCTTTGTTTAATACTCTAAGAGAAAAGATTTCTTTTACATCGATAATAATTGGCACTAAAAAATTACCACCGCAGGCAATGAGGCGCCACTTTTCTTAAAACAAATATGACCGACATGAGTGTTTATTCAGACAATGCAATGTTTGAAATTTATTTTTACAATATAACTTATTATTTTTTAAGTGTTATAAATTAGAAGCATTTTAGCTTTAAGTTTAAACAGATGGTTTTCTTTCTGCAAAGTTACTCGGTCATCTAGAAATATGATAAAAGATGACTTTGGAATTTTTATTTAAATTCCATTGTTTTCACACAAAATGAATAATTATCACTATTACAAAATTATCAATCACTTCTAAAAACTCATCAAAATCTTTTTTTTTTTTTAAATACTAATCACTGTATACAAATAACGTAAATTTTGACTCTGATGTCACTCTTATGTCGGCCATATTAAATAGTTCCTACATTAAGCGGTAGGGGCGTTTCGTAAATTAAAACTGCCAATACTTTTTGGACACAGAATAATGATTCTTAAACGAATAATAATTCTTGATCTTGGATCAATAATAAATTAATAGATAATTTGTTTAAAAATTGGATAACGACTAATTTGACAATTTACAAATAATTGTTTTGATCGTCAATGATTATCAGTAGAAAATGTAATTTTATTTGGTCGTAAGGTCTTTTAAAAAACAGTTATGTTTACAAAAAACTGACGTTTCAGCACTTTCTTCAAAGTTTCGATCTAAAAATTATGAAAACTAAATTTTAACAATAACAGAAAAGTAAAACATTTAATAACTCGTAATAATAATTTTGACTGCAATAATAATAATTTTCAATTATTCTTAAAGCATCAATATTAAGGTTAAGTTTTTGACAATTTCAGTTACGGACATTTAAAAACATAAATTTAATTTACCTTAACTTCGATATTGTAAGTATGATTGCAAATTTGTTGAGTTATAAAATGTTTTACTTTTCTGTTATTGCTAAAACTTCGTTTTTATCATTTTTAGACCGAAACGTTGAAGAAGGCACACAATTAGTGCTGAAACGCCAGTTTTTTTTAAACAAAACTATTTTTTACTTGATCGTACGACCGAATAAAATGAAAATTTGTAAACTGACAATCATGATGATAAGAACAATTCTTTATAAAATTTTAAATTGCTCATTATCTAATTTTTGAAATTACACATATTTAACGAGATTTTGAAAGAACTAAATACACCCTTATCAAAAATATTGTTGTTGAGTGAAAATTCTTTATCAAATAATGATTTTTTAAAAAATGAATCTTTCTCGCATCTCAGACAAGAAGAAACAATTTTTATTACATTTTTATAAACAATTGGTTATTTTACTCATTACAATATTCTCCAGAATCGTGATCATTTAAAAATTGTTTGTTCAAAAAATATAAACAATAAAAATGTTATTTTTTATATAATTTTTTAAGGCTCCAAATTATTTCCTAAAATTAGTGAACATTCAGAAAAGAGCCGCATGATTAGATAATATTCACTATTTAGAAGTTTTATTTTAAAGTTTTTCATTAGATATTATTCCCTTTTTGCTGAATTAAAATTTTTCTATTTTGTTTTTAAGCGAATTTAAATAAATCCAAATTTTTACTTGACGTAATTTTTTGGTCACTGAATTCGCATTTAAACGAATTTTCATTTTACATTAATTCATTTTTAATCGAATTCTCATTTAGCAAAAACTTTATTTAACACAATTTTAAAGAGGTTAAACTGTTTAATATATAATCTCTTAAATTAAAAATTGATTTTTAACAGCGAATGAAAACATGTTTAAAATAATTTCACCAAATTTTAAAAGATTTTGTACAAATACCAGAAAAAACTAGACTATTCAATGTATGCTTTAAAAAAAAAAACAGTATTTTAAATTTTTTTTAAAGATTTAGTTTTAAGAATAGGAAATTTTAGTCAAAAATAATACTAAATAAAAATGATTTAAATTTTAAACTGCAATCTTCTTCTGTTAGTAATTTTCTTTTTGAAAAAAAAAATCAGATAAAAAATGATGCTCATTTATGAATATTATTTTAGCTAAAAATTTCCATTTTCAAAAATACCTCGATATAATTTTTTTTCTGATCATAAAAAAAATTCTTGGATAATAACAAAAAAAAATTCTTAATTCATTAAAATTTTGGTTTTTTGATATAAAATCTCTTTTTTTTTCTCTTAACAGAAAAGTATTTTACATTGAAGGAAAAAAAATATAAAATCGATTCTGCATGAAGTTATCACGTGTGAAACTACTACATGTCTATATACATAAAAAATGACTGTATAAAAAGACAACTTTTGTCGGATTGTTAAATTTTAAGGTATGAAGAGAAGTCAGCTTTTAGATCCAAATTTCACATGCATTTAGAAGTCATTTGTTTTCCCAAGAAAAAATTGCTTGAGTTATAAGGTTATTTTGTCAAGAAATTTCTACCAAAGTTTTCGGTTAAATTAACTTTTTTTTTCAATGTAGTAATATTATGCTCTAGCATTGATAAAAATAATCATTACATAAACTAAATTCAATAAAATATCGATTATTTAATTGCTAATTATGTTTACAAATGAAAAAAATTATAAATAAAAGGTTTTATGTATTTTTCGTTAAGTCGTTTGGAGTGGTTGTTTTTCTTTTAAACGATAAATTTGAAAATTAAACTATCAAAGTTACGTAAGTTTTAACACTATTATTATTGAATTGAAATGTAAAATTTCTGGTACTTACGATTGAAAAGCAAAATTATCATCCATTAATGTTTCTGCGGTTTCTGCGGCTGCTTCTTTACTCAGAGACTAAAATTAAAACAATAGAAGGTATGAAGATAAATAAATATGAGTGTCATTAAATCTAAACTTACAATTAACATTTTTGGAATTGAGTTCAAGAATGCAAAAACCTGTATTGCAGTATTAAATGACGTCTTAAAAAAAAAAAGTTAGATTAATAATATATTATGTTTAATATTAATTTAATACATTATGTAATAATGAATAAGGGATTTTCTACACGGTTTAAGAATTATTTTCTTTTTTTTCTTTTAATTAAAGCATACCTACTGTCACAAACTGCAAGTATAACTACTTTTATTCCAAACGATATTATAAAATATAGATAAACCGTATATTTTAAGACAAAAAAAAATTTCACTTTAAAATGAAACAGTTTTTCTCTTCATTTTTCAAAAATACGTTTTTCAGGACTTTACTGATTTATGCATTCACAGGTTGAATTATTATATTATAATACATTTTACATTTAAATTCTACCATGTTTAAGGTACGTAAGAGCGATACACAATAATTTCAAATAAAAACACAAAGGAAAAAATTGCCACTGTTTTAATTAACAATTATCAATAATTTAAATTATTTACTATTACCCAAAACTTTGTTTTAAAATTCGAGTATTATTAGTTTCTTTTACATTTTTCTTTTATTATTCTACTATTATTTCTTCTGGAAATCGTCATCAACAGTTTTGAAATTCTTTTTTACGATTCTAATCTCAAAAATTAGTTTTACTTTTAAACTATTTTTTAAAATAATACATTTATTACTTTTTTTATGTAAGTATTAAGAACTTTGAAATGTACCAGAATTCTTTCATTTTCAGAAATACGCTAGTCAGAAATCGTTAGTCCGAACGATTAAGTGGATCAAAAAAACAAAACACAAATTAAAACACGATTTCTTGATTAAAATGTAAGATAGAGATTTAAAGATTAAAAATATGGAAATCTTATTAAAATCCGCGTTAGATAATTTATTGAGCAAATTTTTGGACATTTCAAAATTACTATATTTTGTTTGATAAATTGTAAGCAAAAATTCTCAAATTGTTTAATTATCGTTCAATATGGCTGGTCGCCTGATCCACAAAAATTATAGGAAACATTTTTTATTCACATGATTTTTCCAGCTGAATTGGCAGCTTTAATTTAAGCCAAGAAAACTTAAAAATAATAAATAGTTTGCGAGATATGACTAAAAATATCTTAGCACGTTTTCCTTCAAGTTTCATTTAATATCAAGTTTTCCTGACTTTAATTAAAGCTGCCAAAACAACGAAGAAACTAGAGTGAACAGCAAATTTTTCCTATAATTTTTCTAGATCAGATAACAAGCTAAACATATTGAACGGTTGAATAATTATCCTAAATTTTTCAATTTCAAAAACCCTTAAATCTTGAACTGATTCTAAATAAAACCTCTCATTTGTTAAAACTAAGATATTTACCTCTCCGACTTTTTGATATAATTTCTTCAGAACGTCCTCGCATCTCTGTAAAGTTTCCATTTTCAATCTGTAAAATGAAACGAATAAAAGAATATTTATAAAAGTAGTAATAATAATGTTACAAAGATATTTTTCCAAAAGTAATAAACTTTCTTTGGGACAAAAAAATAAATGAAAAGCAAATTTTCAAAAGTTGACAATTTTCTAAAAACGTAGAGATAAACACAAATTTAGCATATTAAGAGCCTTACAAATCGATCTGTCACTGTTAAATTTAAGAAAAAAATTTAATAACAAATAATTTTTAATTTAAAAACATCCAAACATAACCAAAATGATTTCTAATTTTTATATTTGTTACTAGCAAGAATTATAAAATCCTTAAAATTCCCTAATTATGATAGACTTTAATTTAAAAAAAAATCGTCTTAGGGCCGAAAAACATTCTTAGATAAATAATTTCATATAATTCTTCTTTTTTTATAATTAACTTTAAGGGTATAAAACTGAACTTGTTTGCTTTTCTCCGAATAACAAAATATGGATTTTGAAAACTTGATGATCTAATGTTATACATTCTCTTAAAGGGGTTTCACCACTGTAGAATTTTCAAAAAATCGAAAAAATTTTTATTGTCATAAAATATTCTTTGACATTAATAGAATAGAGGAAAAAAGGTTTCATACCGATCTAAACATTTTTTCGTTACAATTTCGTGCACTTTCCTCAGTTGTGCCTGCTGCTCCAAAACGACAATCTGCGGTAAATTGTTACATGCCAGACTTGTAAAGCATTATAATGTCTTACTTTTCAATTTTTAACTTCTCTAATACACTAACAGATGTCATTAAACTTATTTCATATTAAGTTTCAAAATTTGTAAACATAAAGCACGCCAATACACCATCATTTTCAAAACACATACCAAAACTTTAAACGAGTCTTTCCAAAATGTACGATTTTTCATATTTGGGTCAAAATTTCTCAAAAAAATCAATGTTGGTCTCGGGTCTTTTGATTTTTATGAAACTTGGTGAAAATGTAGTATTATATGACAGAAGTTTTGCCCAAAAATATCTTTGAAAATTTTCAAAATTGTGGTTTTTACAGGGTGTCAAAATTTTAAGTAACGTTTATTTCAAAAACGAATATCTTTGTGGCATTTTCATCAATTTTGTTCATACTTATGGTGTTTATAAATAATATACCAAACACTTTAAACGTAATATAAGACCAAAATTTTTTTCAAAATTTGCCACGAAAAAAGTCAAAAAAATTTTTGATTTCATTTTTTCGATCAAAAGCACCCCTACGATTTCTTTTTAATAACGATATTTCGTTTCCTTATTTTTTTCTGAGTTGATTAAAAAAAAAAAAGTTCTGGAGACTTTAAAAACAACCGAGATATTGGACTTTTTGTGACGCGGCCTACGCTCTCTGAATTCAGGCAAGCTTAACGCCGGGACACCGACGCATTTTTTCAAGCATTTTCAAAGTTAATTATTTTTATTATTAGGCATGTAAATTGGTTTTCGTAATAACATTTTATTACGTATTTTTTATCACTCTTTCATAATCTGTCATCAAAATTGCAAAAAAATAAAATTCCAAAAAGCTATAACCACTTTTTTGGAAAAAAATGCAAATTTTTTAAATGTTTGTTTCAAAAATAATTTTTTTTTCACATAACCAGTGATCAGAAAATTTCTGCCCCTAAAAATATCGTGTCCACAATATTCAAGCTTCAAAAGGATGAACCATACATTTAAAAATATTAAGATGGCGGATCCAAAATGGCGACGACAGTATTTTTTTTCAAAAAATTGACACTCAGTATATACTTCTTTTAATTATTTCTTTATTTGTATGAAAATGAGTACCTGAATGTTTCTTGGGTCGCTGATTGTTAATCTAAAGTCGGATTTCAAAAATTCAAAATGGCGGATCCAATATGGCGGTCGGTATTTTTGGAATTGATCGGATTTATTTGAAACATTCTACTTAAGGGTTTTTAGGGTCGCTGATTGTAAACCTAAAGTCATATTTTAAAAATCCAAAATGGCGGATCCAATATGGCGGTCGATATTTTTCGAATTGATCGGATTTATTTGAAACATGTTACCCGAGAGTTTTAGGGTCTCTGATTGTGAATCTGAAGTCGGATTTAAAAAATTTAAAATGGCAGATCCAGTATGGCGGTCGATATTTTTGAAATTAATCGGATTTATTTGAAACATGCTACCCGTGGTTTTTTGGGGTCAATTCCAAAAATATGGACCGCCATACTGGATCCGCCATTTTTAATTTTTGAAATCCGACTTCAGATTCACAATCAGCGACCCCAAAAAACCCCGAGTAGAATGTTTCAAAAAAATCCGATAAATATCGACCGCCATATTGGATCCGCCATTTTGAATTTATGAAATACGACTTTAGATTAACAATCAGCGACCCCAGAAACATTCAGGTACTCATTTTCATACAAATAAAGAGAGAATTAAAAGAAGTATCAACTGGGTGTCAATTTTGTGAAACAAAAATACTGTTGTCGCCATTTTTGGATCCGCCATCTTAAAATTTTTGAATGTATGGTTCATCCTTTTGAAGCTTGAATATTGTGGACACGATATTTTTAGGGGCAGAAATTTTCTGATCACTGGTTATGTGAAAAAAAAATTATTTTTGAAACAAACATTTAAAAAATTTGCATTTTTTTCCAAAAAAGTGGTTATAGCTTTTTGGAATTTTATTTTTTTGCAATTTTGATGACAGATTATGAAAGAGTGATAAAAAATACGTAATAAAATGTTATTACGAAAACCAATTTACATGCCTAATAATAAAAATAATTAACTTTGAAAATGCTTGAAAAAATGCGTCCGTGTCCCTGCGTTAAGCTTGCCTGAATTCAGAGAGCGTAGGCCGCGTCACAAAAAGTTTAATATCTCGGTTGTTTTTAAAGTCTCCAGAACTTTTTTTTTTTAATCAACTCAGAAAAAAATAAGGAAACGAAATATCGTTATTAAAAAGAAATCGTAGGGGTGCTTTTGATCGAAAAAATGAAATCAAAAATTTTTTTGACTTTTTTCGGGGCAAATTTTGAAAAATTTTTTTGGTCTTATATTACGTTTAAAGTGTTGGTATATTATTTATAAACACCATAAATATGAACAAAATTGATTAAAATGCCACAAAGATATTCGTTTTTGAAAAAAACGTTACTTAAAATTTTGACACCCTGTAAAAACCACAATTTTGAAAATTTTCAAAAAATATTTTTGGGCAAAACTTCTGTCATATAATACTACATTTTCACCAAGTTTCATAAAAATCAAAAGACCCGAGACCAACATTGATTTTTTTGAGAAATTTTGACCCATTTGCAAGCAGCAAAACTTAAACAATTTTCATTTTTTTCACTTAAAATTTATATCACATCTTTAAAACAACATTCCGCACAGACACACTTAAACGATTTTCAATAAGTTATCATTTTTAATTTTAAGGTACTATTTATTTACCTTTGATTCAGAATTTTACAAAATTTCTCAATTTGTTATCAAAACTACATAAGTCCCTTCTAAATCTGTAACAATCTGACCACACTTAAACAAAAGTTGATAAATCCTAAAATCCATTAACATCTAAATTTTTTTAAAGCTCAAGTATAATTATTATATTTATGAATATAGGAAATTATATATAATAAAAATAGAAGATTATCTGATAGATTTTAGTAGTTCAGAAACATTTCAACGAATTATATTTGTTCTATTAATTTATTTCAATATTTGAAAATCAGGTATGCTGAAACAAAACTGAATAAATCCATTTTTGTTTTTTAAATAACGGGAATAATAAATAACATAAATTCTTTTGGTATACTGATTATTTATATAGTCGATTGCTTCGATGCAAAATAATTTTGAACTCTTTTTTATCACTTCTGGCAATAAAGATACGTTTGTCGCTTTTCTGAAAAACTTTTTTGAATGGATTTATCAAGTTTTGAAAAAGTGCTCCCCAGTTATAATCGTTGCATTGGTTAGAAATTTTCGTGGCCATGCAAATAATTCCCCTCCGTAACCGCAATAATTTCTGATTTTTACAAAGTAAATAATAAATTTTATTAATAAATGCAAATATTATTAATAGTTTGTTTATAAAATTTATTTTTCTACTATTAGAATCAATATATTTTAGAGCTGCCCAAGTGAATCAAATTTAAGTTTTTTTATAACAATCAATATATTTCTTTAAAATATAGACCGCCATATTAGATAAACCATTTTTAATTTTGTAAATTTGACTTGAGATTCTTAAATAGCGACTCCAAAACCCTTCGAATAACAAATTGCAAGAAATTCAATCATTGTATCTCCTACAAAAAATTAAATAAATATTTTAGTTAAAAAATTAGTTTTTAATTAATAATGTTCATGAAAGTTTGTAACAACGTATTTTATTCGTTTATTTAGGTCCTCCCCTTAACATAATAATGTATGTGGTTTTTAAAAATTTCAGTTTTAAAAAATGTTAGTTTTGAATTTGTCCTTTTTAAGAGAATGTCCCAGCTATACTAAAAACCGTCTGACAAGAGCGATTATCACGCCGCCATTTTGTATATTTTTTTTTAATAAAAAAAACTTTGTTTTTTTGGTAACTTCAAAACATGCCTAACAACATCCTTGAATACAATTACCCTCCTAGTTTTTCTTTCTTCCCCAAAAAATGTTGAATTTTAACTTTCTACAGTGGTATAACCCCTTAAAGTTGAGACAAGTAAAAAGTAAAATAAAAAAACCTACTTCTTCTTTGATTGTGTGAGGACTTCACGTAGACTCTCCATTTTCTTCAATGACTTGTGATCATTCATTTGACGATGTCTTTCAATCATCATCTCCAAGAAAGGTATGTACCTTTTAACATCTGAGAATCTTTTATCGTATTCTTCATTGTCACTTTCCAAGAATTGTTGGGGATCTAAGTCACTGGTGGTTGGTTTGGAAAAATCTATACTTTCTCTCATGAAACTCCGTCCGGTTTCGATTGTCAGAAGGTAGTCATTATCATTGCCACTTGCTAAATGTTCATTATCTGATGGTGTTTCAGTGCTACTTGCAGGCTCAACATTAATGTCGGAATCCTCTACAAGACTATCGTTAAGTTCAATTATCTCTGGTTCTTTTCTCTGCTCTGTACCCTTTTCATTAGACGTAGGTTCCGGTGGTAATTCTATATCCGATAGATTGATGGAATCAAATCTCTCAACTACGTCACTTTTGGAAGCTTCCTTCTTCTCCATAATTGTGTCTTTGACAGCCGTTGAGGGCAAAATCTCTATTGAGGGTTCGGGGGGTTTTGCTGGAACTTCATGAGGATCTTCAAAAATTAATAAATCAGAATCCATCGTTTGTAGATTTGGTATTATTGCAGACGCATCTTCTGAGCAATTCACCTCATCTGGCTTACTTACTGCGTCCAAACTCTTCAACATGTTAAATCTTCTCACAATGTTGCCTGGAACTTCTGTAATAAAAATGTTATTCAAACTTTAATTAAAACAATTTAATCACAGATCTATTTACAACATTAAACTTAATTATTAATGTTCCAAATCTAGGTTAATGCAACTTTTGGCTTTTTGGTAATGAGTTTGAAAGATAGATGTCGGTGTCGTTACCAAGACGAATAAAAGGAAATTTTGTATTTATTTCAAATACATTGGTATAAAAATATTACATGTAGTGTTGAAATAAGTGGTAGGTATTTTCAGTGGAATAATATAAACATAATTGAGCAGGAAACGAAGACTTTTGATGATCTTGAGTAGTTACGATTTGGTCATTTTTTCCCCTGGGTTCCATATTTTTGACGAACAGCGGCTAAAGTTCATTTTCGGTTTCTTCAATAATGTAAGTCTTATCTGTACAAAGGTGATCATCTTTTTTTAACTTATTTAAACTAACAAGAACTTATCGATTATTTATAACGTTGTAATACTTTTTGTTATATTGTAACTTTACTTGAAACATTACGCTCATCGTAGGTATGTATACATAAAAACTTAGTTGTGAATAATACTTTGCACTTTTTATGTACTTGTCCTGGCACACAGAGGGAATGAATAGAACGATGGAATATTATTATTTTATAATAAATTATAAAAATTAAAATTCCATAACGTCTATTCAAATAACATTTGAACTATTATTATAAGTTTTGAGAAAAAACTTTAACTTTTAAAAAGTTTTTATTTAATTACCGCAGCTTAAAAAATTTTATCGACAAAAACAGCAAATCAGACGCCTAGTGGATACTATGGAAAACTCGGTAGGGGAAAACCGGGTAAATTGCCTTATGAAAATCAAGTTGGCAATTTACCCAACTCTCACCTTTTTGTACAGCATTATACATAATTTCAAAATATACAAATAACTATCTACTAAATGTGACGCGGCGCGAAGAAAAGCACCTAAGAAGCCAAACGGGAATTTTACAGGAGAGTGAAAAGAAGCGGCGCGCGCGCCATTGGATTCTGTACAAATCGCTGATGCTTGAGTCTTAAATACGTGAAAAATATTCAACGAAAATTTTTTCTGACTTCAGATAATGAAAAAGGGACATTTAATTAACCTAATATTATTAAAATCCGAAAATCGATTTTTTGCTTCTTAGGTGCTTTTCTTCGCGACGCGTCACAAATACATAATAAATAATTAATTATGTATCGACTATAAATGATAATTTCCATTCAGTTTTATTTTATGTTAATAAAACAAAAATAAATGGACTCGATAAATTTTTACAACCTATTATTAATCGTTCGGACTTTTTCATTGAAAAATATCAAAATATTTAACTGAGGATATCAGCTGATAAGAATTCTTTTATGTAATTAAAAGTAAAAACATCTTTTAATCGAATCATTAGTACGTTTAAAATTTTTAAACATATTTTACATTGCATATATGAAAAATTATGATTTGAATACATTATAGAAGCCTTTTCATTCAAGGAAAAAATATGAAATTTTACAAAAAAGTTTGGTAATTCAAAGTGTATTCTTTTAATTTTTCACACGTGGGCAAGTAAAAACACAACATTTTCTGAAAAATTACATCCCACACAGCACCAGAAATTCCCTGAATTTCCCCTGAATATTGGTCCACATTTCCTGAATATTCGAACCTAATATTCAGGGAAGTTTCGTGGAAGCATCAAAATGTCCGCAATAAAGAATATTGGACGCTAAATTTCCCTGAAAATGTATTTCTAATTTTCAGGGAATTTCCGCATCTAATATTCCTTCAATATTCACAGTATTCGTAAATCTTCTGTACATGATGCGCAATGGTCGAACTTGGTTTCTGTGACACTTACGGCTGCACAGTAGTTTTTAATGTTCTAGAATCCTACGGGTGCCAAATATGACATACAATTTTTATCAATTACCAGATCAAAAAAATTTTGAAAATTATTTTTAACTTTCCCTGAATATTCTAGGAATATTAGATGCGGAAATTCCCTGAAAATTAGAAATACATTTTCAGGGAAATTTAGCGTCCAATATTCTTTATGGCGGACATTTTGATGCTTCCACGAAACTTCCCTGAATATTAGGTTCGAATATTCGGGAAATGTGGACCAATATTCAGGGGAAATTCAGGGAATTTCTGGTGCTGTGTGGGATTACTCGTCAAAAAGAGGTTGAAGGAAATAAATAAAAACGTGTCGTTGAATTTCAAGCGTTTTCAATCCAATCGAATTTCGATTTTGAACTTTCACATTTTAATTCTTTTGGGAAGCATTTAACTGGAAAAATGTATTTTTTTTAATTCCTAATGAATAGTACAGTTTTAGATTTCGGTATGGTATAGTTAAAATTTGAATCAATTTATCTTTTGTTATTCCTAAAAACTTTGAAACTAATTGAGCCCCCACGTACAAACGTATATTCCATTCAAACGATATGTTACTTATTCCCAAAAAAATTGAAGACCTAATATTACCACAAGTTTGGTAAAATTATTATTAGCAAAATGTTCTTTTTAAAATAGAATTCAAATATCTTAATGTATTTTCTTTTTTATTGAAAGAGCAATTAAATCTATTTTTCATAAGATAAGACATTAAAAGTTGTCATTGGAAAATCAAATTGTAAATTTTTTTATAATTTCGATCACTATATTGGATCCGACATTTTTAATTTTTAAAATCTGACATCAAATTCTTCATCACCGAACCCGAATCCCCCATATACCATGTTTAGTAAAAAATCCACAACTTCCTAATTTTGATGTCCGCCATTTTGAATTTTGATAATCTGATATTAAATTCCTTATCAGCGAACCCGAAACTCCTATTTTACCAAATTTCATAAAGAATGAACAATTTGTAAAAGATGCTGTCACTTTTCATTTAAGGATTGTTTTTTGCCCCTAAAAAATTATTTAGTCGCGTGATGAGAAAGTGTAAAGTTTGTTTCATCATTCTAAAAGTTTGGTAGTTTGTTGTTTCACTTTTAATTTCAGTCTACGCATTTTAACTTCTTCAAGTTCTTGTAAACCTTAGTTAATTGTGTAAGCTTTGCTCCATTCATAATTTATTTTTATATGAAGCTACAACTGTATTCACCATAGTCTCTAGTAGATGGCAGAACTGTCGATTTTCTCGTTAACACTCAATACTGCAATTATAATGCGAATTTGCAAAATTTTAACACTAAAACACCCTTAAACTTTATCTTCGAATACTGCTATTGTTTTACTGACCTTGAGCACAGGTATTAACTCCTCATTGTGACGCTCCACGGTGAAAGGTATCTAAGGCGACAAAAATCGATTTTCAAATTTTTATGCCACTCGACACTTTTAGAGTTACTGTTTCGTTTCCAAAAATCACAAAATGCCTCCGGTAATTACATTTCGTGTTATTAAGCAACAAGGGTTTGCATACTGAATTGATTGGAATGCATTGCAACCTCAATTGTTCGTTTTTAAAATTAAATTTTTATGCATTAGGTACCTTTCACCAAGGAATATCACAAACACAGTTTCTAAAACCGATTCACAAGACACAGTCACTTTAACACTAAGTTCCAAAAACACCAGCGAAGATAAGTCATCTGTGGTCACTGCAGCCTAAACCATAGGAGGTAGTGCTTGCATTCCAGTAGTCGTCCTTCATTCCAAATTCTTAAATTTTTGACAGCAGCCATTTTGTTTGTTCACGCACAGCACAATCATATACATTTTTTCATCTAACTATACGATATTTGTCAACTCTCAAAAAATTTCCAACTTTGATTATCTATATTTTCAAGTTATTTTTAACAATATATAATAAACACTGGTTATAGATACAGAATATATACTCTTTTGAGCCTCGGGGTACAAGAAACGGGGGCACTGTTTGGCTTAAAAATTGCTTGTGACTGTAATAAACACTAAAGTACTTAAAATTCATTTTAATAAAAAGTATATACCCAAATGTTTATAACGCACATTCAAAATTATAATTTTTATCATGCTATTTAATTCAAAGCTAGTTTCAGAAAAACTTGATTGACAAAAAAATGTCTGATCCAGCTAATGATTGGTTGGATCAGGCATTATTTTTTGTCAATGAAGCATCCTGAAACTAGCTTTATATTAAGTTGCATGATAAAAATTAAAATTTTTTATGCACTTGTTATAAACATTTGGGTAAAGGTTTTATTTAAATTAAATCCTCGATTACTTTTGGGCATATTCGCATTTTCAAAATTGAAATTGTTTTAATATTTATTAAAGTCCCGAGCTATGCTTAAGTAACATTTCGATCACTTAGATACAAAAGATTTAGCTACGCCAAAAACTGAATATCAGGACAATAAGTAAATGATGTAAACTTAGTGAGAATTTTTAACCCTCCCCCCTCAGCTTGTTTTACAGTTTTTTACAACTACAATTTTTCACGTCACATAGACCCCCAGTCCAATCACATAAAAAAAAATTATGACATCATTTACGGGAAACGCCTACAATTATCTTATTCATAAAAAGTGCAATTGACAAAAGCTTATTTTCATTCAATAAAATAATCTTGAGCTATAAATAATATGGATAGTACTGATATACTGTATGAACATTACAGCCAAGAATTGTTATACTGTATATCAGCCATACTATCATTCCACACAAACTTATAGTTGAAACAAAACATGAATTAATAATGGATGTTGATATAATTTTCAAATATCTACATGAATTAATGTTAAAAGAATATGATAAGCATCCATATTACATGTATGTAATATATATAGCAAGATAACCGCATTCTGCATATTATGCTGAATTTAATATCACAGTAGTATTACAGGTAATTACAGGCGTCACTCTTCAGATTAGTTTAACTTGTACTTAATAAACGTTTCGCGATCCCGACTAAGTTATAAACGAAACTTCTAATAAATAATAAAGCAGTATAATAATGGTAGCAAGTAGTATAGTTGTAGTAATAAACAGTATAGTAGTAAGCAGTAGTATAGTTATAATAAGTAGAATAGCAGCAAGTAATATAGTAGCAGTAACTTAGAGCATTTTTTGTGAAGCATGGGATAATTAACTCTGGAAAGATAATCTACTTCGCATCGACGTATATACAGTCTTCAATAATATATTTTTTCTTCTATATTGTGATGATATGATATAATATGATAAGTAATATATGTGTACGTCCGCATAAAGAGGACACTTTTTCACTATTGGACTTTAGCTTTATAGGTGTACTTCCGGTAATATTTGGAACATTTCCTGTCATTAGAAACCTCTAGTTAAAAATCTCGCATAATTACCGAGTTTCACAGTTAAAACACTCAAAACCTTGTTTTGATAAAAACGCAAAATTCGAGATTTCATAATACATTTTCTTTTACCTGTAAATAAAACTAATGGAATTAATTTTTTTTTATAACGATAAAGCCAGAAGAAACACGTAATTTGACGAAGATAAATCTATAGTTGTTTTTAGAAATTATTTTGGAAAAATAAAACTTTGGATTTCAAGAATTTGAACCGTAATTTTAAAACTACGACTATGTATATTAGAAAATAAATTGACAAAGTAGACCTTTTTTATGCGGACGTATATAATCTATAATAGTTAATTATCAACATATAATACATAATATAAAACTTTTTACTAACTTTAAAACACTACAAAATTATCTGTTAAGAATTCAATCAACCGTAACAATTTCTTAAAAATTAAAAAAAAAATTTTGTAAAAAATGCCTTGTGGTTTTGATTTTACCAAGTACCGATCCTTTTGATAAGAGAACAAAAAATTTTCACAATTTTTGAAGTGTCAAATGTCACTACAGCATATTTTTCAATATTTCTCTTCTGTCCATTAAGGACTAAATTACTTGACTAAAAATGTCCGAAATTTGAGTTTTTCATCTTTTAGTATAGCAATCTAAAGAAATAAGGATCATTTTTGTGATAAGTTTTCCACAATAAAAGAGCTGTAAATCCATTTCGAAAGATGCATTTATGTATACAATATACACAAGTGGTCATACGTGAATAATTTAATGAAACGCTGCGATATTTCCGTTAAATATTCAGATACCTGAACTCCCCACAAGAGAACAATAAACTCTCCCACCTGATTTGCTATAATAAATCCGGCAATGTTATTTTTCACAATTCTTGGCCTCTTCTAAACTGAAAATTCACACGAAGCTTTACGAACTGCAGACAACGACTAGTCTCTGTCAGTCGCCATTTTGAGAAACAAAAGTCGTGTCGTTGGTTCGATAAAAACAAAATAGAAACGACAAAAGATAGATAAATTTGCTTCGTTTTAAAAAATAAATTATTAAAATTTCCGAGATAAATAAGGTCCGTAATTAATAGTGCATTCCAAAATAATGATGCTCGAGTGCGTTATAAAACTTTTCACTTGTTCCACTGACCATAACAATTTCAAAAATAAAAATATTATTGAAATAATAGCTCTTAGGGCATGCAGGAAATATTAAAAATAATTAAAAATACCTGATTCACAATAATTGCACACATAGGTGGCAGGAGAAAAAGATCATTCTTTGTCCGACGTCAGCAACGATAGTTCAGTTTTTGTACTTTCATTTGGTTTATTTAATTGTATTGCCCTTAGCTAAAATGCAACGGCCGGTAGAAGTCATGTACTAACGTTAAGAGACACAAAATGGCGACTATCAGTGACTTAAAGCCTCTCCTTAAATTGGCATTTTAGTTACTTTAATTATACGATTCTTGACAAGTAAATGCTTCAATTTTAATTTACTCTTTAAAAATAAAGAATATTTAGACATATTTTGAAAAAAAAAATTACTTACATAAACGAAATAATGGTAAAAATCACACAAGTCGGTTCCCGCTTTGAGCCCGGGGAACGGCAGCATAAAAACACAAAATCTCACGTAGTATTTAAATTTACAATAATCTAAAAAAAACTTTTTTTTTCAAAAATGAAATTTAAGAGGTAACTCTTAAATCTGACAAAACTTGTAAAAAAATTAACACGGAAATAAAAATCTTGAGTGATGAGACGCTTCCGAGATTGCGCGCGCATAAAGTGAAAGCCGACCAATAGAAAATGGTCGTTTTTCTTCCGCCATCTTGTCTACACCTTACTGTACGAAACTCTCATAAAATTAAAATACTGAAAATACCCTCACAAAAAAATCACACTTCCAATTATTCGTTTTACATTTTCTCACAATTTTTCAAAACAATCGACACCTATTTGAAGGATTCGAAAATATAAGCCCGGAAATTATCCAGGAAAAAGACAACCCAAAACCAAAAGTTGCATAAACCAGGGACTTTTAAAAGCCTTACGTACCGCAACAAATATGAGGAATATCTTAAACCTAATCACAACTCCACTTTTTGCAATCCGAGTTTAGTCTTAAGAGACAAAAGCGCATTTTGCTGGCGATATTTAATAAAACACCGTGATCAATGACGTCCCGACTGCAACGTTTTCAATGGAGGCTCGCAAGACGCATTGTTGCACTGCTCGTTACAAAACCTTGTGAGTTTCGAACAACCCACTTGCGTATTTATCCCTAATCAACCGTCTCAAGTAATTACGTAGAAAAATCAACAAATAATGGCTTATAAATGGATAAGAAGTCTTGCATTAATGTAATAATGCTCAGTAGTAAAACGAACGCTGTCCTCCACTGGTACTATTTCACTGCGGCGTGGACGGCGTGGTAGTTGGTTACTGCACTAGTCGTTGCTCGTTCGTCGTTCGTCTTCCTCCTACCGGAAGCAGACATGACTGTCCGTTGTCCACCGCGCAACAGGAAGTTGATCAACCACCATATTCTAACACTACTACATACACGAAAGTTAACATAAATTGTCATACAACATTATTTTGGCCTTGCTTTATAACATTTACAGTTAGTTATTTTAACTTTTTTTAATCCGTGGACGAATATTGTTGCCCAATAACAAATTTGTGTACAAAATTCTTGGAAACAGAAAAGGAAAAGAATGGGGCTGTAACCTTAACCTCTAATATTTGTAGAGCAGTGTTTTGAACCCGATTTCGAGTTTTAAGCATTAATTATTGATCCTATTTTATATAATTAATTTTAATCATTGAATCTTTTATATGACATAAATATATATATTTTTTTATTCTACGGTATAAAAGTTTGGGGATGCCACATTAAAGTAGACCCACTAATAATTGACCCTTTTTTTGTACGTATAAACAGGTTTGTAATTTTCGATTTAGTCCTAGTTTATTTTTTTATTGTTTAGAGTACAGCGAAATTAAATGTTGATATCGTACATAGTTTTAACTCTATATATATATATATATATATATATATTTATTATTCCAATAATATTTAAATAAGTTTATTTTAAAAATATGTATATTTATAGAATTGTAAGAGGACAAAATTAAAATATCTAATTTTATACACACTTTAACTTTACTGACAAACCGTTATGGAGACTTGATAAATAGTTGCATTTAGAAAAAAAAAGAGAATCAAGGAAAAACTAAAATGCAATTAGGACTGCTGAAGTCATAAATGTATTGATTAAATATAACATTTTGGTTATTAGTACACTAGTAATAATTAACCTGTTCTATTTTTAATGCATTCTACTTCTCAAAATCAATTTTTATCTGCATACAAAATATTTTTAAAATAAAATTACTTTGAAATTAATGTACAAAAATTTAACAGGATGTCACGTAGGATTTCAAATTTATTAGCGAGCTATTTCGTTTACTAAAATAAAATCTAGTAAGTCTCAAACTAATTATTTACCGTCAATTAGAAACAAAATATTTTGCATTTACGAAAAGTAGCACACATTTTTTATCTATGTATAAATAAACTATCTAGCATACTAATTTCCCATTGAAAGGTGAACGTGGAGCAACGTCCGTTTACGACGGGTAGTTCACTCAATTCTGATTGGTGGATTAAGAAATTCCTAAGAAATCGATATTAGTTATTTAATCAGTACATAACAAATTTCCCTTAAGATAATAATTTTTTTATAAAAATAATTAGATTTTCTATTATCTTTTTTATTAAATAATGCTTTCTTTTGGTAAATAAATTGTTTTCAAGAACGTCAGATTTTGCCAGGGCCGTCTCTAAATTGGCAATAAAAGACCACCAGTTTAACAACCTACGGAATCAATATCTTGCATAAGATATAACATTCGCATCGATTAAATGGGGAAAAACATTTAATTATTTATGTTTCACGAAAGAGTGCAAAGTCTTTGAGGAATTCTTTAAATTTAAGGGACAAATGTTACACCCTTAAAATGATACTCGACTGCTTTGTCGACAGGTTCTGACTGGCAAAGTAAGAGGCAAGCTGGGCAGGGCAGATTGAAAAACATACTGCATACATATTGAGAGATTGTAGAAGAAGGAACTGAATCGTGCTTCGTTTTCCTCGTTTTTAAATAGTAGAATATTTTGCCCACATCTCTTTTCTCAAACGTTTATAAAATCGATCTGTTCGGTATAATGCGCACGTACAATAAATGCATTTTTCTGTAATACATATGTAATAAAGTTTGTCAATTTACTGTGCGATATGTCTCCTCAGTTTATTCGACTTGAGGTCAGCATGTAGAGTGCAACTTAACCACCAGTGTTTTAAATCGAAAGTACCATCTTTTCTTTCGAAGTCTTAGCAATATTAAATAATAAAAATTAATTCATGTATATTCTTTATTAATGTAGACGATCGCTTTTATTACTACGCAAAATTATTTTTATTTTATCAATAATAAATTTGTCGATTTATTTAAGAATGAGTTTCGTGTCACAAATTACAAATATTTAATCGGTTTCGTTTCATCTTTTATGTTGAGAGAGTTATTCATATTAAAAAAGGTTTTACTACAGAGAATTTTAAACATGTGTCTAAAAAGGAAAATTTTATGTGTGACTTTTGTTTCTCATTTTTTTATTTAGAGCATCATAATATTTATACTGATTTATTGCAAACTTCAATCATTTCTCCATTTTTGTAGGGCAAATAAATCAAAAAATTCGGAACACAGCTGTGTGTTCTAGTTTATATATATTTATTGTACATATTTATAAAGTTGTGTAAAAATTGTTTATGATTTCCTTAAAAACATCTAAACGATTCTTGTTTTTTTATTCTATTTAATTTTAATCAACATTTCTGAGTAAAAAAAAAACTATGAAAAAAGACGTATTCGCTAAAAAAGTCTGTCAGATGGACCCTGTACTATAAAAGAGCACATGACTGAGTCTGGCTAAAAAGTGCATCTTGTGACACTACAATTAAATGTAATCATTTTACTAATAAAAATTACTCCTTTGAGATTCATAAACGATAATTGGGCTTTTGTACATTCTCTGCTGAAAAGAAAA
Organism: Ganaspis brasiliensis; assembly: GCA_037103525.1. NCBI lineage: Eukaryota > Metazoa > Arthropoda > Insecta > Hymenoptera > Figitidae > Ganaspis > Ganaspis brasiliensis. The sequence goes on along the minus strand of JAZKLR010000031.1, from coordinate 3,384,267 downwards.
ATCTGGAAAATTGCAAGCTGCACGTCAAAGAATTTCTATTGCAAAAAAATGATGGCTGTCCAATAAGTTCAAATTCTCTTTTTACCTACATATTCCTTTATCAAATCAAATGAAATAACAATCTTTTGTAAACTTCCATTGGCGAAGAAATGTTAAAGTGCTACTTAATCTATTTTATCTTGTGCTCAAGGTTGAAGGCTTTTAACTTACACAAAATGGCGTCGATATTATAGATTGCAAAACAAAAAAATATTATTTACCGAAACGTCGAAAGTAGTTTTTGTGTAATTGTTACTATAGAAATCAGTTGGTTTCCACTATACACTTTTAGGAGGAAAGTAGGGAAATAAATTTTATTAATATTAGTTTTGACACAGGGGGTGCTGAAAATTTCGGAAAAACCGTTACATTCATGGAAGTATCTCGTGCCTTTTCTATTGGAAGATGATAAGACACATTTTTCCAAAGCTTTTTTTCATCGTGGACAATAAGTGAAATCCTGAGGTTGATATACTTATTTTGATGTTCTTTCCACAATCAGTAGACAATTTTACCGCATTACCGATATAGTTATGGATCCATATTATACGCAACTCTTTTTTGTGTTTCCTTTTAAAACACTAAATTAATTTATTCTGAATTTTGTTGTCCATATTTATTTCATTAATTTATATTTTATTTTTGAGCAAGTGAAAGATTAGAAAATTTGACAGGCTCGTTCTTCCTCTGCTTTGCTGTAGCTTGTCAGTAAGGCTGGGTGTCTGGGTAGCAACAACTTCTTGTGTCGTCACTTCCGGTTTATCTAAAGTTAGGTCAATGACAGTTTTCCGGTCACCGGACTCATAAATAGAATACAAAAAAAAATATTTTCTCAATGTCATTAAAAAAAATACTAATCTATTAATCATCCTATATGAATTTTTTTTTACGAATCCCTTTTTAATACAAAGCGATTCATAAAAAAATTGTTTTATTCAGTTCGTGAATATACTACAGTAGTGTAAAAGATAATATTCCCCCTTTTTACCAGTTTGGCACAGGCTTTCAGAAAAATAACCTTTCTAATCAATTCTATAATACTTAATACTTAAAATTAATTATTAATTACATTTTCTAATAAAAAAATGGAAAAACACTGTCATTATCTGCCCGCGTTTTTGAAAATATTTGATTGGTCCTACTTATTTGTAACCGTCAATCTGATTGGTCCACGAACAAATGTATCTCTCAAAATGATTGGTTTATGCACCTTCTTTGTCCAGAAAAATCTGAGCCCGGGAAAATTGAAAGTCATAATTTAAGTGCTTATTATGAAACAAGGCAGAATATATTTTTTTATATTCGTGTAAGCATTGTTATTTATTTTAGTTCTCTAAAATATTTTCTAATTATTTTCTTGAATAAAAAATTAACCACAGCTGCATCCACATGACGAATTACTTTTTAGCAGTAATTTTTAAATAAATAAAACTCATAATATTTTTATTAATCTCTTTCTAAATTTGTAAACAGGTTAAATAGAAAATTTTGATAACCTATCACTGTTCCAGGTAATAATGAATAATTTCCTTCCTTATTATTTACGAAATTGTTTTTTAATTTGTTAAATCCACGAGCCAAATATTTAAAAAAAATTATTAAAAAGAATTGAACAAATTGTTATTAACAAGTAATCTATATAAATAATTTTTCTTGTTTTACTCGTAAATCTACCTTTTTTCTAGAAAGTACGAAACTTTACTATTTTTGAAAAATGTTATTTAAGAAATTAGATTAAATTATTTGAAAACTTCGAATATTTAATGAAGAATTCAAGAAAAATAATTGCAATCAGTAAAAGAAATTAAAAAAAATATATATCATTAAAAAATAAATCTAAAACAACATAAAAGTTTGTTTTAATACGCAACAAAAAAATGTCACATATTTTATTTTTTTTTGCCATTCACATCTTAAAATAAGGGTAATTGACGCATTTTTAATTTTTCTAGTAAAAATTAAAAGCAAAAATTATAGAAATTAAAGACACAAAATAACTAAACAGCCTTTGTTTCACTTCGACTTAACTCTTAACATCACTGAAGTTTGTGTTTAATAACTTTATTTACAAAACATTGGATCTCGGTTCTTACATCACTAATAAATTTTTGTTTTTTTTAGGGTTCGAATTATTTACAAAAGTTTCCAGATTACAGAATCGCCTCAGATTAGCAAATGAGAGAGGCGCTTTTTCTATAGTCGCCTAATTAATGACTATAGCAATTCTCTCGAGTTAATAGAACAGAAACGTTCCGATTATTCTTAAGCCGACAAAAATGAATAGGTACTTGCGTTTTTTTTTATACAGCCGTTTGTCCTTTTGAACGTCGTTCTACGATCACTATGTCTTACGAAACTGACACTTATTTTAAATGCAACTTGCATAAAAAGATGCTTCTAAAGTCTTTAAGACTAACAGTTTCGTTTCACTAAAATCTTTTTTTTTGCGAGTGCTCCATCAATAAATATACTCCTTTAAAGAGTAGTGCTAACTGCGATTTTCGCTTCACAGGTCAAGGAAAAAACAAAAAATTAAGCTCAAGTAACAAGTTTAAAAAAAAAAATTAAAAAAAAGTAACTTAAGACTTGAAAATCACGAAAAACATAATATTTTATAAAAACATGACATTCGAGAAATTATATTGTAAAAATCACTAAATAATTAAATCAGACTGAAAATAAAAGGGAGAGAAAGATTGATGAAAGTAGTGCATTTTTCCAAAGTTTTGTTTTGACACAAGAAGAACATCTCTTACTTTTTAGAAAACAATAAGATATTTTCTTCAGTTCCACATTTTTCTGACATTGAACGAGAGTTAATTTCTCAATAATCGCTTTTAAATTCATTTTCCTTAAATTGTTTCACCGTACAATTATTTCATCTACGATTATTATTTTAAGTTTATCAATATACTTCTAACAGTAATCGTCACGATAAAGTTAGTAAAAAATATAGACTGTGCACGTGTGTTTCTTAAGTTGAGAATTTTAAAAACTTCATCTTCAAAATTTTCTTGACAATATCGAAAGTAAGTTTACTAAATCGGATGAATCTCCTTTTTTACAAATCAGTTTCACTTCTAGTTTACAAAAACACATTTTTAAAAACCTAATTACAGCCGCTTTTGATAAATGAGATTCAAAAAATGATTAATTTACTATGCTTAAAAAAGAAAAAATTCCCCCCTCCACCAATTATAAAAAGAAATTCAAAGTTGGAATCTTTTTCATGAAATCAATGCTGACGAGACAATTGTGAGAATCGTTTAAAAGTTACAAATGATACTTGATTATAAAATTAAATGATCGAAATTACGTAATTAAATGACTGAAGTTCTTTGTGGAATGTAAATTTACTCATAATATTGATTTTGCATGCTTTGACTTTTCCCTATCAATGATACTTTGAATTACGATTATAATTATTAAACTTTGACAACGGTAGCACTGTATTCTCATATCTATAAAGTATATATTAAGTATTTATATTAAACGTTGAGAATAACAAATACACACACTTCAGAAGCCAGGGTTTTTTTTTTTTTTTTTTTTATGTTAAAAACAATTTTTCATCAAAAGAGATCTTATTCTTAATTTGTACACCTCCAAGGTGCGTCAACAGTCTTCCTGGGAACTCACGAGGAAAGCACCAAACGCCAAAACACTGCGTTAAATTTACCTCTAATTCGACATATTACACTCATGTAGCTCGAAAATACAGGGAAATAATTTCAAAATACTATTGTAGAAATAAAATAATAATAATAATTAATAGATAAATAATAATAATAATTAATGATTTAAGGACACAGCGAATAAATCTTATCGCACTTACACAATACATCAGTCTCGAAGATAAAAAGTTTCACGCACGTCATTCTAATTTCCTTCTTTTGCCAAATAAAATAATTTGGCAGACATGTGAAGCGATTTTAACATTTACAGGTAGCTTACTTCCACTTCCCTTGAGAATAGTGAATAACGGACAAACAGTAGTTTGTCATTTTGTTACTGACAGTATACAATACTTTTTAGGGACAGAGTGTTTTTTTTTTTGTTATTTTATTTTTTTCTCTTTCTTTGACGGGAGCGCAAAAATTAAGTTTGAGAATTCGCCATACTTGCCCCATGGAATTCGAGAGAACGCGTTCATTAAAGGAATTGCAGAAACAAAGTCTTGCACAGTCTTGATTGCATATTCTTACTAATATTCATCAAACATTTTCGTACACTGAATTCGCATTTCAGTTTATTAAAATCCGCCTAAAATTTTTCGTCTTAAGTCAAAAATTTGTCTTGAAATAACTTGTCCATAAAACTGACAATCACAAAAGCAAATTCTATTAAAGACAATTTTAACGAAAGATTACAAACGATTCCACGAGCAGAATTTACAAAATTTGTCATGGTTTGATTTCTGTTTAAGAAAACTCAAATTAGAAAGTTGTGTAAAACTTCGATTCACGAGAAAATATCTATTTCAATTATTGAGCAATATAAATTTTTTCTCGAGTCGATCAAACTATTGTCTCAATTAATTTAACATGAAAACAAGCATCTGATTTAAAAGACTGTCTTCAAATTAATATTAAATCGCTTACAGACTTTCTGAAAAGAATCTTTGAGATCTAAAAGGAGATTTTTCAATTATCGTTAAAAATCTGGGAATCAAGGTCACGATTAAAGTCTCATATCGGTATAAACGTCAATTTAATTGTGTACTGTCGTTGATGCATGCTGTAATCTCTCGAGTTCTTCCACCGATAGAATAGAATTAGTTTGACCCAACTCTGGTAATTTACCAGCTCGAGCTTGAGCAAGAAGCTCTGGACTGAACCAACGAGCTAACTGATTTGACGTTGGCGAAAGTTCACCTCCAGTGCTACTCATAAATCCAAGTCCTGGTGACGTTTGACGTCCAATGCCAATATTCAATTGTTGAGGTCGTATTACTCGTCCGTCTAAAAAAAATTTATAAAATTAATACCAAATAGTCCTAATTTTCATTACTTTTAGAAAGAATCTAATGATTATATGGAAGAGTATTTATAAGGAAACAAAGGATCAAGTTGACAAATTAAAAAATAAATTAATTTTGTCTAATATAATATCAGGGTGAAAAGCAAAACTACAATAAAAAAAATCCAGATCTTTTTCAGGTTTTTAAGGTATAAAATTAGTGGCACATGAAGATCCACTGAAAAAATATTTTTTTAATTATAATTATTCTTATTCTTTTTTCTGACTCATTAACAAAAAATTCAAGAATTAAAAATCGATGGACTATCTAAATTGCAAAACAAAAAAAGTATAATAAAATTTCTGAGGAAAGACACTCAAAATTGAAGAAAAAACATAAATGAATATTCAGAAAGAGTTATCAACTTTTGAACTCATATTCTTCAAAATAAAAATTGTTTATAATTTTGTGTAAAACAAATTTAATTTAACAGATGGCTATTTTTAAATTTTAAATATTTTGCCTTTTTAATTCTTCATTAATTATAAATCTTAAAAAAATGTTTAAAACAAATTAAATAAGAAATATAAACACATAAAAGACAAATTTTCAGTTTTAAATTGTAGCATTAATTCTATTTGAAGATAATTTACATTATTTTTTACATCTATTATTCAATTAAAAGATTTATTTGAAATTGAAATTAATAACAAATTATAAGTGGGATTACTTAATTTAATTTTATGGACTTTTTTTGTGGATGTTGGATAGGACAGGTTCTGTTATTCCGATTTCAAAGCTCCGTTACTGACAGAATGGTTAAGGGCAGTCGGGTAACCTGGAATTAGGATAAAGTATATTTTATTGTTTTTAATATAAAACTGGGTGCAATTATTTCAGGGATCACAGTGAATTTTTAGTTTAATTATAGGTAAAAAGGGGATTTTTAAAAAATTAAATTTAAAAAAGTAATTCAAGAAAGTGTGCAACAGTCAAAAAAAGAATGGTTGTATTAAAAAAAATAATGCATTGAAACTACGCATAAATAAAAAAATACAAATATAAAAAAAAAAAGGAAAAAAAAATATTTTAAAACAATCTAACCAACATAAACTGAAATAACTACCAAAAATATCTACAATTTTATGAAAACATTAAAAGAAAATGTAAATTGGAAAAAAATTATTAAGAAATAAGAAAATGTAAAACAAAAAAGACTAGACAAGAAATAAAAAAATTGTTTAAAAATAAAAAAGGTAGGGAAATTATTTTAAAAATGAAAAACCTAACAAAAATATATGTCTTAACTATTTTTAAATAGCTCTAGCTACTAACCAACAATTTTTAATTTGTTTAAACAACCTTAGCTAACAAATAAATAACTTCAAAAGTTTTCCTTACTTTTATTTCGTTTCTTTTGTGAAACTAACTAATTAAATAACTATTGGCTTAAAGTTACAATACAGTTTAAAATGTTTACAGACAATTTTTAAATTGTTTAAACAATCTTAGTGATAATTCAGTATTTTAAATAACAAATAAATAACTTCAAAAGTTTTCCTTACTTAGATTTCGTTTCTTCTGTGAAATTAATTGCAATTAGCCTAGAGTTAATAAGTATTCTGAGTTAAACATTTTTATGAAGTTATTTTTTTGTTAACTTTTTTTTATTTTTTTGTTTTGTTTAAACAATTTAAAAATTGTTCGTAAACATTTTAAACTATATTGTAACTTTAAGCCAATTACAATTAATTAATATCACAAAAGAAACGAAATATAAGTAATTAAAACTTTTGAAGTTATTTATTTGTTATATAAAATACTGAATTATCAATATAATTTTTTAAACAATTTAAAAATTATTTGTAAATATTTTAAACTGTATTGTAACTTTAAGCCAATAGTAATTTAATTAGTTAATTTCACAATAAAAGCCTGTAAATTTTTAAATGTTCAACTTTATACTTGTCCCTAAGCCTAGTCTTGAATGTTTTAAATGATGAAACATAAAAAAGAATACAAATTAATGACTCTGTGTCAGATGAATTTAAAGTTAATGAAATAAGGATTAATTTTACACAAAAGAATATAGAAAATTTAAATTATTTTAGAAATTATGAACTCTCAAAAATTGTCCCTCCATTTTAACCATTTTCACTATAATCATTTTATTTATTTAATTTATTTGAAAGAAACTCGTGACACATCAAAAACCTTTCGTGACATTAAATCTTTTGGTTTTTATAAAGACTTTAAGATAATATAAATGAATGTGCCTTATATTTTCTTAAATTAATTGTAATTTAAAGAACTAAAAATACCTTGTAATAAAGCTAAAGAACGTCATAATTCATTAAGTTCTCAGGGAAAATCAATTTAAATTATTTCAAACCTCCTGAATTCTGTGTAAAAAGTGATTATTCGATTTCGTGTTGATGTGCTCGGAGAAAAAATACTCTATTGATAAGATACATTTAAAATTATAAAATTTTACTTCGATATTAAAAAATAAATAAATTTTTTCTTTCAAGTGAAATTAGCTGCCTAGTTATTGGCATCACTATTTTGCTCAAAATGTCACAATATACAAATATGGGGTTAAAAATATGCAAAATTATAAAGTTTTAGTTTTGTATTGGGATTGGCGGTCGTGACATCACAAAACAAAAATGGCTAACAGAAGTAGGTAACTTTAGTAACAAAAGCACGTAAACAAAAGAAAAATTTCAAAATATATTATAAAAATAATAAAATACGACTTATTTTAAATAAATTTTTTTAATTTACGCAATCAAATTTACTTTTTTAACTGCTTCTTTTAATTCAAATTCACACCACCAGATAGCGTATCGAAGTTTAGCCATTCCCAATTAAGAATTATAGTTTGGTATATAAAAACTGAAGAGAGAAAAAATAAATGTTAACAGAAAAAAATATGCTGAGAAAAGAAAATAAAAAGTAATCGTTTTGCGAAAATTAGTTTAAAAAAAAAATTTAAACTGTGCGTGAAATTGACAATTGTTTCTTAGCTTAATAAACTACCACTTGTTGATTTTTCTTTATTATAGGTTAAAGATGTGTTTATTTTTAAACCATTAATAGCTAATTGATGATAAAATCTTTTTTCTGTGGCATGAATAAAACATAGAAGTTTGGAATTAAAACTTTACTTGAGTAAATTTTGAATAGTGTGATTAAAAAAACTTCCAGCCTTTTTTTTCATTAAAAAGTTAAAGGTTTCTGAGATACGCCCATTTGTTAACTAAGGTTGTTTAAACAAATTTAACATTGTTGCTTAGCAGCTACAACTATTTAAAACAATATTTGAGACAAGTTTGTGGGTAAAATACATAATTTATTTTGGTGTTGGGAAGACCGTCCAACAGTAGATAATTTTAATTTTGTAGAGAACGGTTTGAAAATTGTAATTCTACTCATCAAAATATGATTTTAGGAATAAAATAAGGTTACCTAACCAAGTTTTTTTGAAACAATATGAATAATTGTCGTTTATAAATGGAAGAAACGTTTTTTAAGATTAAAAAAAAATGTACTTGACATATATTTACGATTTTTATGAAAACATTTTTTTTTCCGTAAACGTTATTATCAAAATTGGAATCTTAAGAAACAATATGGGTCATTCCCAAGTGTTAGTTTTCTTTATATTTATAAATATTTTATAATATAAAGTTTCTGTTATCCAAGAACCTTGAAAGGGACGCATGATTAAGTTCTAAAATTTATTATCTAGAAATTCCATTTTATAGAATTTTTTGTAGCCGAAATTTCAAATTTTCGAACTTGTTTTCAATCGAATTTAAATGAATTCGAATTTTTACTAAACAGAATGTTTAGGTCGCCAAATTCATATTTAACAGAATTTTTATTTAAAAGAATTCCAATTTAAACGAATTTTAATGTAGAAAAATTTTCATTTTACAGAATTTTAAATTAATCGCATTTTTAAGTGCCAGAATATTTATTTGACCGAATCTTCATTTGAGCGAAATTTTAATAGAACGAATTGACATTTGATAGAAAACTTAAATAGCAGAATGTTCATTTGTACGAAATTGCAAATGGCCGACAAAGCATCCGACAGAAATATTTTAGCGCGAATTTTGAAATTGACCAATGGGGATTTTATTAATATTTTCTGATTGGTCAATTTCAAAATTCGCGCTAAAATATTTCTGTCGGATGCTTTGTCGGCCATTTGCAATTTCGTACAAATGAACATCCTGCTATTTAAGTTTTCTATCAAATGTCAATTCGTTCTATTAAAATTTCGCACAAATGAAAATTCGGTCAAATAAATATTCTGGCACTTAAAAATTCGATTAATTAAAAATTCTGTAAAATGAAAATTTTTCTAAATTAAAATTCGTTTAAATTGGAATTCTTTTAAATAAAAATTCTGTTAAATATGAATTTGGTGACCTAAACATTCTGTTAGGTAAAAATTCGAATTCATTAAAATTCGATTGAAAACAAGTTAGAAAATTTGAAATTTCGGCTACAAAAAATTCTACCTTATGAAATTCTATAAAATGGAATTTCTAGACAATAAATTTTAGAACTTAATCATGCGTCCCCCTTGAAACCACTTCCGCAAAAACCAATTTTTTTACATTTTTAAAACTTATTAACATTTTTTTTAGTTAATTAAGAAAATCTTGATTTTCTATCAATTAAGCGTTGTAGGACAAACAGTAATGAGTATTTAAAAAAAACAACAGTAAAATCGGTTCATTTTTGAGTTGTCGGCAGATTTTTGTCCAAAAATAGTGACTTTGAAATAAGGCTCGACAGCTTGAGAAGCAAAACAAATTTATTAATTATGGAGGAGAAATAATCGATTTCACCGAGTCAAATAAAACAAAAAAACTTCAAATTTATCCTATATTTGTTGTAAAATATATTGATAACAAAATTTGTAAAAATCACCTAAGTCGACTTAGGTGGTTCTTTGAGCGAGCGGCTCAAATGCATATATAGGTAAAATAGGAGTACACTGTGATCCCTGTTATTTGTCAATATCTACTCATTCAGATATTTACGGGATCAACTGCTAAAAGAAAAAATATAGATAAAACAAGAAAATTCATACCATTCCGAGACGAATTGTAATTTTGGTTCAAGGCAAGCTGAATTGGTTGGTTGGCAGATCGTTGTTGTTGTTGTTGTTGTTGTTGCTGCTGTTGTTGCTGTAAATTTGCAAGATGTGACTGTACTTGCTTCATTTGACTAGTCATTTGATTCGACCTCTGTCCCATTACAGGATTAGAAGCTACATTAAATTGTGAAACATTCGGATGAGCAACTGGGGCTGCCATTGTATGTTTTGAACGAGGAGGATTGCCAAACATTCCAGATGCAGTTCTTTGTTGTTGCTGTTGCTGAAGTTGCTGCTGCTGCTGTTGTTGTTGTTGTTGTTGCTGTTGAAAATCTATGTTTCCAGCGTACTGAAATTGACTGCCTCCACTTCCTTTTACAATGGGTCGTCCTGTAATAAAATCCCCAAATTTTAAGTATTTAAAATTTAAAAAAAAAATTAAATTTTCAGTCAACATTTATTACAACTCTAAAATAAAACATACCAGGATGCTGTTTAACAGGATTTTGCCAATTGGGATGAATTTGTTGTTGTGATCGAGTTGGAGGCACACGAGATTCTCCAGCCGCGAGTGCAACTTGATGAGCGAAATCAGCAATAATTGAAAGATCGTCCCGTCGAGACACAGGATTCGAAGAAACCATTTTCGATGGATCATTGTTACCTGCAGATTAATCAGATGTTAAATTAAAAACAATTTTTTCAATCTTTGCGATAAAACATGCAAAGCACCAAAAAACCATTTACAGGCAGCTTTTTTTTAGATAAAAAGCACTAACTTGTAAGTAATGAAAAAGCCAAAAAACCTTTTAAAAAATTAAAATAAATTATTTTCTGAAATAGACGTTAAAAGATTTCTATTTCCTTAAAAATGTATTCAAAAATTTAATCAAATTCATCTGTTGTTTATACTGAATCTTTTTATTCAGTTTTATTTTAATTAACAATAAGTGTACTTACCGAATAAAAAAAGTTATTAAAAAAAAAAAATCTTACCTTCTACATTTTTTAAGGCATTATGTTCTCACAAAAGAAAAAAAAGTAAATACTCGATATTGAAGGCGTTTTTTAATATACAATAAAAAATGGAAGCTAAAGAAAACTAACTCACAAATGAGAAGTAGAAAAAAAACGTAAATTAATATCTAAGTCTTCAAATTATTGAAAATATTTCATTTTTCTCTCGGTAATTGAATACATTTGATAAATATATAAAAATCAAAAACAAAAGTAAAAAAAGACATAAGAAAATTATTAATTAAGTACTCTGAGTAAATAAATACAAATTTATGAACCTGTAATTTTAGTAAATTAAAGAATACTTGTAATATTTAAAAAAAAAAGTGTCAGCTAAAAATTAGTTTCTTAAAAAAAAAAACTTTTTTACTTTCAATAATTTGAGACACTATCTACATTTTTATAATCTTTAGCATGCTAATTATGCAATGAAGTTACTGCAAATATCTGAAAAATATTTTAAAACACAATTTTTTATTAGCGTCATTTGCCATTAACCAAAAGCATCAAACGGTGCATAATAATAAATATTCTATCTCTAATATAAAAGAAAATTAAATGCAATCAAAGGAAAGTCCGAAAAATATTCAGAAAACCGTTTAAGAAAAATAACTTCAAACTAATTTCAATTCTATTAATTTTAAAGTAACCCATTAACGCTCAGGCGGTTACGCTTTTAGAACAATTTTTAACAGTTTTTTATTATCTATTGCAAACCAAAACAATACCAATTCCATAATTTCTAAACATTTATAATTATTATTTGATGTATTTTAAATTTTTATCTGCAAAGATTGCAGTCTTTTTGCAAAAATCTTTTCAAAACAAAAAACAAAAATTATAAAAATAAGAAAAACTGAAAATGTACCCATTAATGTTCTCAGAAACTATGAGACTGATTTTCTAAAATTGAGAAATAAACAAATTTTTATTTAACAGAATTTCTAATATAAAGAAGGAATTTTCGTAAAACACGTTTTCTAGTTAAGCAAATTTTCATTCAACATAATTTTTATCAATTTTTAAATGCTACGCTCTATATTTTCCGGATAGTAAACTACAATTTTTCCCGGATTTATTTCTTAAATATTTTTTTCATTATTTAAATATTAAGTGATTAAAAAATTTTTAAACTTTCGTCATTTTTATTTAGGAAAAATATAAAATTACTTTAAAAATTAAAAAGTAAAAAGAAAAATATAAAAAAGAAGAAAAACCCAGAACAAAAAAGACAAAATATTGAATATATTTTTTGAGAAAATAGAAAATAAAAGAAAAAATTGAAGTTTCTAAAAAGTGAAATTTCTTAGAAATTAAAAAAAAAATGAATATAAAATTAGAAAATTGATTAAAAAGTCAAAAAATAATTTAAAAAAACATATTATGAAAGGACGGATAAATTAATAATAAAGTTCAAAAATTACAAAAAGGGGGAATTTTGTTAAAATGTCAACTTAAAAATTGTACCAAGAATAAATAAAAAATTTTACTTCCTTTTTACCCAAATTTTTAGATATTAGATTTAAGTTTTCGCGATTCCTCTTTCTTAAATTCTGCTAAATAAAAAGTGGTCTGAATAAATCACCTTTATGAAATTCGGCTCACTATAAATTTAAACTAATGAATTTTAGTAATATTTTTTAAAAAATATGTCCGTCTGAGCGTTAATAAGTGACTTAAAATTGATCAATAAACAGTTTCAGACAACATGCAATTTTCAAAAACATCCAGTTTTTGTTTCAAAAAAGATTTCTATAAAAAAAATAATAATATTAAAGAGTTAATGTTTCTAAATAAAGTGTTTTTATTATATAAAAGAGTGTTTCGACATAAGATTTGTAATGGCATGATAGAGTGTATTGTACGCGACATCGAGCCGCCAATTTTCCGATAGTCCTTAAAAGAAAAGAGCAATGTTTGTCGCCAAATTTTATAGCGTTAAATATTTAATTAATTGCTTCGAATATTGTCTTTAATAATAATATCAGTTTAAAGCAACTACATATTAAAACAAAATAAATCAAGAAACTAAACCGCGTGAATTATATTTGAAAAAATAAAAAAAATACTTTTCTGCCCTTTATGAAAGATTGCTCGTTAATTTCGAGTTTTTTTCTTTTCTTCTTTAGAGTTCCTTGTCTTGTAAGTAAGTTATATGACATGCATATAAACGCTAAATCTAAACGTTTCACGTGAATGTTTTAAGGAACTTTTTAAATCACAAGTTTTTTTTTTAATCCAAGGATTCAAGCGATGAGCTTTTTTGTAGTGAAATTGGAATTTCGGGTTCACAGTTCATCACTGTATTTTTAGTATTACCAATTTCTTTCTCAACATTTTTCTTTAATGAATCTTCAGTTACCACTGGATCATGCATTATAGTTTCCTTAACAGAGGAAACTGAAGGTTCTGGACTGAAATCTACGGAATTGGAAATCGAACCAGATTGTACATTAGAATCTACAACTTCCAAATCAGAACCTGAACTTTTAATATTTAAAGTGTTTGAAACAGAGTTTGGATCAGAATCCAAAACCATTTTATCAGAAATTACATTTTCACTCAAAATCAAAATTTCATCATTCTTGGAATTGAAATTCAAATTCTGATCCGAAGCTGCATTCTTGACATTAGAAACTTTTGGATCAGAATCCAAAACTTGAACATCAGAATCCGTATCTTTAGAATCAGAAACCAAAGTCTTTGATTTAGAATCTGAACTTTGCTCCTTGGAGGACTCGGATTCCAAATTAGTTGAAACAGAATCACGAGGATTTTCAATCGTTACTTTTTGTGATTCAATAATTTGTTTATTGTTAGTACTGTTATTATTATTATTATTGTTTATAATTTCGTTCGACGAAGAACGAGCATTTTTCGATTTAGGTGCTTTTTTCTTTGGACTACCTTTGTTAGCGGACTCGATGCTTTTGTGATTTTCCAAATTTTTGGTATTTCTACCCTGACCCTTAGCAATTAAACCATTCCACTTTTTGCCCTTAGGTGATTGATTTTTATGAGAAGTGCAATTTTGAGAAAGAGGAGAGACTACAGAAGCATTAATTTTAGCCTTAGCTTGATTAGCAGAAGCTGAGGAAATGATAAGTTCTACTTCTTGAAAAGACTGATTCGCACCGTCGGGTTCTTTTTCGGCAGTCATTTTACGCAATACCGAGGTTGGCGTGAAAGCAAGCGGCGTTGGACTTAAAGTCTGTTTTGCCGGTGAATTCACTGGACTAGGAGCGTTCTGATGACCCTGATGCTTATGCTGCATCTGATGATGCTGCTGCTGTTCTTGTCGTTTGCGAAAGTTTTCTCGCTGTTCTTCCAATTTCTTTTTGATCAAGGCATTCTGGATTATAGTTTGTGTGTGCACTGCAAGCTCACGGGGCGAAGGAACTCTATGTTGCATCACTAATAAAAAGTTGGAATAATTAAAAGAAATTTTTAATTAAACAATTTTTTAAAGTAAAAAAAATCATCGTTACAAAACATTTGCTTATAAACGTTATACACAACTTTGAATGTTGGAATTAATCAATTAAAATTGAGAAAGAATATAAAGGATATGCAACAGTAATAATCATATTTATCGTCACTTTTTAAAAAATTCAAGAAAGTATTTTGCACAAATTATTGTATAAACGATGTTTCTGCTAATAAAAGTAACATTAAAAAAAAATTAAAGGTTTCTTCGGGAACTTCTTATTACAAATTCTTTATATGTATTCATAAAACAGACTGTCATTTTCATTTGTTTTCAATCGAATTTATAAATCCGAATTTTTATTTAGCCTAATCTTTAGGACACTTTAATTTCATAGTTAACAGAATTTTTACTTAACATCATTTATTTGCCAACGTCTTTATCCGTTTTTTAATTGAAAAAAATTTGGATTTAAGCAAATTTTCATTTAAGAGAATTCTCATTCAAGATTCGATTAAATTCGAATTCTTTTAGATAAAAAGTCATTTAAAAATAAATTTCGTAAAATAAAAATTGAGTTAAACATGAATTCGATGACCTAAAAATTTTGTATAATGAAAATTCTGATTTATTTCGATTGGAAACAAATACAAAAAAATTAAAATTCGGTAAAAAGAAAATTATATCAAATAAAATTATATAAAATGAAAATTCTAATTGATGAATTTTAGAACTTAATCATGCGTCCCGAATCGTAAACTAGAATTTTTCTGGATTTCTTATTTTAATGATTAATAACATCTATAATCTTACCTGTGTTTTATTAAAAATTCCAAAAGAAAAAAATATTAGGGTCAAGAGCTTTATGCATAGTTAATAAATTGTGATTGTAAATATGATTACCAGTGAATTCATCGTATTCAAAGACGCGAGTATAAATTATTAGAATTATTTTGCAAATTTCCAAAATCAAGGTAAAGTAACAACTTTTAAAATTCTCTTCCATCATTTATATTATGCACTAAAATTCAAGTTATCAAATTAGTTTCTTAAATTACGTAGAATGGTAAAAAAAAAAAAACAAGTCATAAAGACACAAATTTGTAAAAGGCCCAGTTGTTAATTTTTCAGAAAAAATTAAATTGAGCCAAAATTTGTTGTCAAATAATACTTATTAAATCTTTTTGTGTTTTTTCTTTAAATATAATCAACGTATAAAATTCTCATCCAATTTTGACAAACAATAGCAAATTTTGCTCTTTGAAACGTTCTCTACAATTGAATCAGTTTGTGCAGAAATCTTACACGTCCTTTTTTCTTTTATCGAAAATAATATTTTTATGGAAATTTTATCTTTAAATGGAGCTTTACTTTGACGTGTTTTAGACGTTGTTAAATAATTTATATTATAAATAAAATCTTCATAAAACTGTGATACTTTACTTGATTCAATAAATTTTCTGTGTTTTTCATTTCATTTTGTGCAGCAACCGCACAAGTTGCAAAAGTTAATTTATTATTTTTATACCTTAAATATTAATTAAAATATAAATCTTTCACATTAAATTTTTAAACTTATGAGTTAGTAAAAAATAATGCAAAAAGCATAATTGAAAAAAATTCTCACATTTACAAGAAAAACAGATTTTATTGATTCTTAAACAATTTTGATTTATGAACTTGTGCGGTTTCTGCACAAACTGATTCAATTCTATTTGTTGGATCTTGTTAAATAATTGTAGAGAATGTCTCAAAGTGCAAAATTAGCTATTATTCTTTGTCAAAATTGGAGAAGAATTACAAATGTTCACTACTTAGATTTAACGAAAAAATATAAAATGTTCGATAACTCAGACTAATTTTTTCTGAGAAATGAACAACTGGATCTCTTAAAATTGGGTGAAATAAATTTGAATATCACTGTTAGAAAAAGTTTGTGTACAAAAACTTGCATGTGTAATTTAACACAAGTGATTAATACGTCTAGCGTGTATATATACTTCGTCTCGAATATTTTTTAACCTAAAATTGTTCATTTACATCGTCCAACGTATTAATGTTATGAGACCTGTGTACTTTTACTACGCCCGAAGGTGTAAATTTGTTTCATCCCGTCTGACGTAGTAATTTTACTTTGATTTGTAAATGAACAGTCGGTTTGTAATTTTACTTGGTTATGGTAGAACTACTACCGGTGTGTATTTTTACTTTGTGGGCAATAGTACCGTAACTTGCCGTCTGTTTGGCGCAGTCTCTAAATTTTCTGAGTTTCGACGCGTTCACTTTGTGTCATTTTTGTATACGCTTGTTTGCTCCTTTACAGCCTTTAACTTTTAATTTAAACATTTGTGTTTCTGAGAGAAACAATAGAAAAGATTACCACACAAGTTTTACTTCATGTTATAAAGTTTTAAATATATTTTACGAAAAAAGATACTCTACCCCCACAGCATCTATAAACTTGACTCAATTTTGGCAACCTTCCCTCAAGTTTATAGATTTGCAACAAACTTTCTGAAAGTTCACTACACTTAAAGAAAGGTTGACAAAAAGAAATATATTTCTTAAAATAAATAGATATTTCTATATTTAAAAAGGATGTAAATTGGCAGGCAAATTGGAATATCATATTTACATAAATTTTAGGTTATGTTGCTCGATAACTCGACCATAGTAAAATTACACACCGTATGTTTCTTAACTACAAGGTTGTGTTAAATCACTGCCGGTCGGTAAAATTACTCCGTCAGGCGGGATGAAACAAATTTACAGATTCGGACGTAGTAAAAGTACATTAACTTTTTTTAACAGTGATGATTTTAATAATAGTATTTTTTGGTTTGTGGAAAATCACTTTCTAATTTTAGGTTATGTCAATTGAAGGAATCTCCTTAATAAAAAGAACTATTAGATTAAGTATTTAATTCAATTTCAAAATGGAAATAAAATATTTCAACTGAAAATTCTTTCAGTTATGAACTAGAAAATAAAATACAAAAACTTACCATTATTCATCGGCGACGGAATTCTTTGTTGTTGCTGCTGCTGTTGTTGTTGCTGCTGTTGTTGCTGTTGTTGTTGCTGGTACAGCATTTGTTGTAGCATATGATCTTGAGGAGTGGGCACGTTAGAATGTGGACTTGCGGTTCGAGGAGTAGTTCCTCCATAGACTTTTAAAATGTTAACTAGAACCTCTCGGTGTCTGTGCTGCATTACAGGATTCTGCAATAAATAAGAAATCAATATTAAATATTCCCTTATAATTCCTTCATAAGTTTTAAGCTACCTTTAAATTTTAATACGATAAAAATTTACTCACAAATTACTTCCTACTAACAGTAGATAATCTTTTCTTATTTGAAAAATATAAATTTTGAAACAGCTTTTTACGCGTATTGCATTCTTCAAAATTAAACCAATTTGTCATCATAAAAGTTTGTACGCTCCAATAATTAAATAAAATATTAGAAATACGTGAAATCTCTATCTAAACAAATCTAGGAACTAAGACAGCGGGAATTAGTTATAACTTATTTAGAAGTTTTTAAACTAAATTAAAATGTTTTTGAAAACAAGAAAAAGCTATTAAAATTTAACCTAACTTCCGACAGTTCTGTTATGGATTATCTAAAGTTGGAATTCACACTGGTTCATAAAAAGTGCTTAAATAATTACGAATAAAGAAAACTATCACTTCGTGGTGTCATATATTATTTTTTAAGCCTTGAATTTTGATCATAGCGCGTTTACGATCCCTAAAAAATGTGTATTTTTCACGAAAACTATAAATATATTTCGGGTTAATTTTTTTCAACGTTCAAAAACGGTTTTTTTCATTTCTACACATTAAGTATTTGGCTGATTCCAGAAAAAAATCGAAATTGATGTCCTTAATGATTTCTGAAAATCAGGATTGTTGGTTATGAAAAGTTATTTTTTTTTAATAATACTACTATACTAGATGTACGAATTTATGAAACAAATTTATTTCTTATATGATAAACAAAGAAGATATGTCCAAGAGAGTACCCTGAAAATCATTCCCTCACTATGTCCCAACTGCTGAATTCGAAGAGAATCATTAACTTAAAACGTAAAATTCCTTACTAATTGTTTGTTATTTTATTTTTTATTTATATAAGATAGTATTAACTGTATCTACACGAGTTTATAATTTAAAAACAGCGAATGGAAGTATTTTTAAATATACTTCAAAATTTGTCCTTGAAAAACTTATCATTCCCTCACCGCTTTGAAACAGTGTGATTGCAGCAAAGTTTTAATGCCTACCAAGTTCCACCTTAAGTTTTTTGAAAAATGGCAACATTGTTATTGACAACCTATACTGCAGCGAACGTTTGTAGAAAGGATATTTTGTTAAAACTAATTTATCAATGAGATTTTTAAAAAATACATTTCTTCACGTCATTCCCTCATGTTGATTTATAAATAGGTAAACACATTTTAATTTACTAATCATAGTGTATTTGCACATGTTTCCAGTGTTTATATCGCATTGTTCACAGTGCATAGGGAAGTAAGGTTATGTTTCTGAGGTTATGGTCATTTTGTTTCGATTCGTCATTCCCTCATCATCATTCCCTCACTAAATTTTACCTTTATATTCCATTGAAAAATATCAAACTCAAAACAGTTGGGGACCATTATAATATTTTAATCAAATAAGCCATAAAATACGGCTTGTGAAAAAAAAAATTCAATAATGAGTAAAAAAAAAATTGATGAACTTGGTGAAGCCATTTTCGATTTTTTTCTGGAATCAGCCATTTATATTCAATCGAAAAAACATGGTTAGGTTACCTATTTTATTCCTAAAATCTTATTATAAGCTGAATTAAAATTTTAAAACAGTTTTTTAGAAATTTCAAATTATCTACTGTTTGACAATATCTAACGTAGGGTAGTCTCCCCTATATTGATAAATGTCGTTTTGCCAATAACAGGGATCACAGTGGTTTCTTCGTTCAATTTTAGGTGAAAAAGGAGATTTGGATTTTTAAAAAAGGGGATTTTGGAAATTAAGAAATTAAGAAGAAAAGGTTATAGGGTAAATGCGGGGGTAGTCGGACACTTAAGGATTCGATCTTAAATAATGATATTTTTCTTAAAATTGAAAAGTATTTTAACATATTGCTTTGCATGAACCGTTAAATGAGTCATCCATGATTAATTTTCATATAAATTTGCTACAAACATGTCAATATTTAATAAAAAATCAGAATATCAGCAGTAGTCGGACACTTGCTTGTAAAGTCGGACACAACTGTATCAGTAGTCGGACATTTTTCTTTTTTAAAATAATAAAATATTTCTTGCTTTTATGTTATAAAATCTATCAAATTTAGTTACAGAAATAATCCTCAGGCTGCACGATTTTAATTTGTAAACCCATGTGGTGAATCTTAAATAAAAAAAGAAAGTTTTTTAGTTTTAAAATTATATACCTCACTATGGCATTTTGAAGACAATCTGTCAAGTTCTGTTGTGATCCTTCAGTGAAAAGGAGGAATTCGTATAAAATCAAAATTTAGGTTATTTTTCTTTTGATGCAGAAAATGTTAGAAAGTTAACAAATTTATAGGTTATAAGTAGTTGTTTTTATGGTATTTACTTTTTCAGCATCTAAAATAATACGATATAATACAAGTAATATAGTGTCCGACTATACACAAACACTCTAAAATCTGACAGGTTAGGTCGGACACGTCAATTACGTCAATTATTTGTAAATTTAAAGTCATTTTAATATTATTTTCGTTTTTAAACATAAAATTAGAGTTTTCATAATCACTTTGTAACATTTTTAAACATAATTACAACATACAAAACGTTATTTCGTACTAATAAAAATCTCTATCTCCTTAACGGCTGGAATAAGAAATCAGACAAAATGTCAAAACAACGCGGTTGAGTAAATTATTGTTGCATTTTAACTAATTTACAAATCACCAGAGGGCGTTGCAGGTAATTTTTATATTCTATAATTCTGACAAATTTGATAAAATAACTTTGTGAGAAGATTCCGATAGTAAATAATTATTTATTTAACTTCAAAACTGAAAGTGTCCGACTATCGGTACTGTCCGAAATTACCCACATTTACCCTATTAATAATTCAAGTTTTTTTTTACAAAATTTAATGTTTATTGTTTCAAAAGAAAGAGCACTTTTGAAAATACAAAAATGTATCTTTTAATAGGTTGTCTGTTCAATGACGAGAAGATAGTTGTTGCAATTAAATATTTTTAAAAATAATTTTTAACTTCAAATAGTTTATTAAATTATTTATTTAATAATTCGAATTTAAACAGGAAACATAAAAATCTGTAATGTAAAATGTGTAATGA
This sequence comes from Ganaspis brasiliensis, assembly GCA_037103525.1. Taxonomy (NCBI): domain Eukaryota; kingdom Metazoa; phylum Arthropoda; class Insecta; order Hymenoptera; family Figitidae; genus Ganaspis; species Ganaspis brasiliensis. Next base: position 3,363,337 of record JAZKLR010000031.1, on the reverse strand, counting down.
TAAAGAAATTAAATGAAAAATCTTTCAGCGAAATATGACAAAATCAATTCAAATTATTTTTATTAATCGCTTTTATTGTATTTTTATATTTTCTAATTCAAAACAATTAATTTTTTTTTAAATAAGTAAATATATTTCATAAACAATTTTTTTTCATCCAATAAAATAAATTTGATGTATTTCAGCAAGAATACATGGTTTTATTTTATTTATTTTATTTTAAAATCCAAATAAATTCAATAAATAATAATAATAAACCATTTCAAGTTAAAAATTATTTTTAAACATTTAAACAATTCAATAACTAATTTCTCATCATTGTACAGACACCCTAAAAAAGGATAAATTTTTACATTTCCGAAAGTGGAAAAATAGAAACTTTTTGAAAAAAAGGTCAAAGAAGAGAAAAATGTTGATTTTAGGTGTTTTAGGTTATAAAATCTTGATTTTACGTGTTTTAGGTGATTTTTCTAAAAAAGGGGAAAATAAGAGGAAAAGGGGAAAAAAGGGGATTAGGTGAAAAAGGGGAGAAACTGTGATCCCTGCAATAATTTTATTGAAATCAAAATACCTGCAACTGTTCTATAATGTGTTGTTTTGTTATATCGCCATGTTGAAGTCCATGAATGATAGCACGAGCTTCTGGTCTTTGGAGGAGTTCTCGAGCGGCAGGTGCACAATTAACCATCATCTGAACATCTGGTGGAATAGGACTGATACCCATCATGCGCTGATTTCCCATCATCATCGAGAACATCTGCTGCTGTTCCTGTCTTTGCTTTTGTTGCTATTGTTATAATCAGAAAAAAAAGAAGTTAGAGAGAAATAATATAATTTCTTTATAAATATAATATACATGTAATAATAATAATAGAAATAATAATTTTTTTGTTAGGTATTAATAATAACAATATAAAATTTATTAATATACCTGTTGAACTTGAAGGACCTTCATTAAATTTTCGTGTTGCAGTTGACTCTGATGAGGATGCTGAATCGGACCGAGAGGACCAACATGATTGAAATTTGGAGGTCGCATTTGCTCATTTTGCTGAGATTTCAATTGTGTATTGAGTAGCTGAAAGCAAGTTAATATCAAGTTAAAAAAGTAACAAAAATGTCTAAATACATGGTTTTCTCTAGAAGAAATTAAAATATTGACAAAACGAATCCTCGTCTAATTTAAAATTCATTGTAAAACACTTACTTGCATCAGCGTAATGGGTTGTTGTTTCTGAGGAATTGGTCCATTTGCAGCAGGCACAGCCTGTCCACCAGTGACTTGAGCAAGCAATTTCTTAAACGCAGAAAGGTCCTCCTCGTTTTTAGTGACTCGAGGAGGTTCATTGGGAACAGCAGAAGGAAGTCCACCGCGCATTCGTGCCTCGAGCTCTTCCAAGCTATGAAAAACCTTCCCACTTTGTTCGACATCTTTGATCGCAGAGTTTTTCATCATTTGAATAACCGGATTGGTGGTATCACCCTGGCCGTTCTGATTGGCCTTATTGCCTCGCTGCAACATTTCAAGAAGTTTTGTTCCTGTCGCGGATGCCACATTATTTGTGGTATTGGCTGGAGAAATCGGAGCGAAATAAGCATTGGATTCGGTAACAGAGGGAATCTTGATTTTGGGTTCTGAAATATCATTTAATAGATTGTTGAGTAATTCATCTTGGATGGATTGTCTCCGACTATCAAGTTGCTGAACGGGACTCTCCCTCTTGAACCATTGGCTGAAACGGGAGCCTGCACCTCCATTAGAGCCAACTCCATTGGTGAGTAGACCAGAAACTCCAGGAAAAGTGTCCGATTTGAGGAAATCGTCAAGATTGAAATCAGGATGCTTTGTGTCATGACTTTGATTTTGACTAACATTGGTGTTCAATTTCTCAGCGTCCTCGGAATTCTGTTCGGTGGTAGTAGTGGATTTGCTGCTATTTTGCTTTTCCTTCGAGGTAGCAGGTTCTTGTTCATTTTGCTCTAAAATAGGAGAATGAGGTCCGGCAACAACATTTGTCTGCGGTTCCATTGAGTTTGGTGTACTTCGACCCTTTGGACCAGCAGAATGATTTTCCTCCTTCTTGTCTTCTTTCTCGGCAGCTTTCTTCGCTCGTTTCTTTTGAGCTGGTGATTGTTTCTTTCCCTTGGTTGTGTTGTTATTATTGATCTTTTCCTCGGGAATATCTTCAAAGCCTCGCAATTCAATGGTGTCATGCTGAGATGTTGGTCCAGAGCTGAACCACTCTGGTTCTTCAATTTCGCGACTGTCGTTGTAATTTCTTCGGCGATCATTCCCGTATCTTCGGTCCCGTCCACGATCCTTGTCCCGATCATTTTGTTGGTTTCGTTCCATTCCTCGATCACGATCGCGATCACGGTCACGATCGCGATCTCCGAAATCTCTGCCGAAAGAGCGACGCTCGAAACGATCACCTCTGTCATCCCGATCTCGATTATCCCTGTCCCGCATCATATCTCGATCTCTTCCCGAGTCTCGATTATCCCGGTCTCGAAGAGAATTTCCGCCTCCAGGTCGAAAATTGAATTCCGACCGATCCGAATCGAGTTTGTCATCCGATCTAAAGTCCCACATGTCGCGATTTAAGATGCGACCACTGCCAATTCGACGAACCGGCTCACGATGCAAGACCTGAAATATTTACAAAACGTTTTAAATTTTTAAATAAAAATTATACATATTACGTCGTAATTTTAATAAATATTGAAAAAGTCAGGATTGATTTAAATCAAAAATGCTTTAAACTTTACGGGGAATTTATAAAAATTGAATTTTTAAAAGATCTGCGAATTTGCAAAAAGTACCAGGAACTAATAGACAAATCTACAATTCGATTAACTTTGATAACATTTTTAAATTTCCTTTAATTTTTTACAATTGTTGTTAGGATTATTTTAAATCATACCTATACAAAAATTTTTTGGGATGCATAAATCTTCCACTAATCTCATTTGACATAATGCAAAATTTATCTAAACATATTGCATCGAACCAGCAGTTGTCATAATATTAATTTACTTGAATTAATATTTATAGTCTAATTTTTATTCTACGGTTTATCTATTAGCTCTAATTTTCCTTTTGCAGAACTGTTATTAAAGATCTCCATTTTTTTTATTTATCTAATTTATTGGTAGACATAATTTCGCATGGATCACAGCGGTTTCTTTGTTTAATTTTAGATCAAAAAAGGGAATTTTCCTTTTAAAATAAGGGGATTTTGTTTAATAAAAAGGGGATTTTTAGAATTAGTAAAAAAAATAATTATATTAATATTTCAAGGTTCCTCTTACGAAATTTAATTGTTTCTTTACAAGTTTAGAGCACAGATCATGGCAAGACTTTATTAAATTTAACTCAAAAGTCCAATCACTAAAAGTTTCTTAACATTCATCAGTTAACTGATTAATTTAGAAGATTTTAAGGCTAAAATAAAAAAAATGGGTAAAGAAATAAAAAAAAACTCGTTTTTCAAAAATTTGTTGTCAGTCAATTGTTCTGTCGTTCTTTTTAAAAATTTATGCTTTAAAGGTTTGTTCTTGAGTTTTCTTCCTTGAAATTCCTTTAATTAAAAGAAATGAGGGGAAACATTGTCTCGAGAAAAACAAGTAGATAATATACTTTAATACACTTAAGTCAAGTCTAGTATTTTGTTTTATTTGAAAAGTTCGTCAAATTTAAGTAAAAAAAAAAAAAAAAACTTTTAGAAGTCTGTTACGGAATCAAGGATATTTAAAAATTAAGTTCGATATCTCTGTATCCGCAAATTGTTAAGTCTGTAAATTCTGAAATTCAAAATCTATGACAAAATCTAATGTTCAGAAAACAATGAAAAACAATTTCACTTCGAATTTTCGTTTTTAATATACATATTTGTTATTAAAACGTAATAAATAAAACATGAAAAGTAGAAAAAACAGATACATATTAAAAAAGAAAGGTGAAATGGGAGAAAAATCTTGATTTTATGTGTTTTAGGTGATTTATGTTAAAAAAAAAAAGGGGGGGAAATAATGTTAAAAGGGGGTAATTAACAGAATTTGTAGGTCACCGAATTTACATTTAACAGAATTTTCATTTTACAGAAATTTTGTTTTTACCAACTTTTCATTTAAAAGAATTTCAATTAATAAGAATTTTTATTTTACAGAATTTTAGAATAATCAAAATTTTAAATACTAGAATATTCATTTGACAGAATCTTTATTTGTCCGAAAAAGTATCCGACAAAAATATTTTGGAGCGAATTTTGAAATTAACTAATTAGAAAATATGAAGAAAATCGCTATTGGTCAATTTCAAAATGTGCTCCAAAATATTTCTGTCGAATACTTTTTCAGCCATTTGCAATTTCGGACAAATGAAGATTCTGCATTTAAAGTTTTCTATCAAATGTCAATTCGTACTAATACAATTTCGGACAAATGAAGATTCTTTCAAATGAATATTCTGGCATTTAAAAATTCGATTTACCTAAAATTATGTAAAATAAAAATTCTCGTAAATTAAAATTCGTTTAAATTGAAATTCTTTGAAATGAAAAGTTGGTTAAAAGGATTTCAGTAAAATGAAAAGTTGGTTAAAAGGATTTCTGTAAAATGAAAATTCTGTTAAATATGAATTCGGTGACCTAAAAATTCTGTTAGGTAAAAATTCGTATTAATTTATGTTCGATTGAAAACATATTCGAAAATTTGAAATTTCGACTAAAAGAAGATTATTCCTAATGAAATTTTATGAAATAAATATTCTAAATAATTACTTTTATAACTTAATCATACGTCCCAAAAAGGGGATTAGATAAAAAAGGGGAGGAACTGTGATCCCTGAAATTAGAATAGATTTAATTTTAATAATTATAAAATGAGATTTGTGGAAGATTCATGCCTTTTTAGGATTATTTTTTTTTTTATCCTGATATAGTAAATGCCTTATAAAATCCTACATAAAATTAGAAAATACAAAGTATTTCGTTAATTTGTTTGAGAGTTTGATAGCTATAAATACACAATCAACTCGTATCTGTAAACGATAAGGAAAAATGTTTATTCTCCTACCTCGTTTTTGCCTATCGGACTTTCTGGTCGTCGCGGTGGGGGTTGCGTTACGTTGACAAAACATCCGGAGTTAAAACTCCGCCGCTGCGGACTCAAGACAATTCCGTCTTGCTCTTTTCGAATCCTTTCACGAGGATCTCCACTGCGACGTTTCGCATGATTTTCCGGTGCAGGATCACTACGATTAGCCGCCTCATCGTCAGGAGGTGTTTCGCTTCGCTTCCTATCTAAATGCCAACGCTCAGGATCCCAAACGCCGTGCTTGCTGCAATAATTACATTAAATACAATTAATAACAAAATCAGTAGCAAAACGCATAAATGAAACATAAATAGTACATATAACTTAAGTAAATAAAATTTTTAATAATAACAATACAATAAATGTAATTTTTAAACAAATTTTATAAAGTGAATTGATTTGAATATTTTTAAGGATCAAAACCTAAAATTTTTTAAATTGATCCTTAAAAGTTTTTCTAAATAACAATTTCCAAAACATTTCTTAAATTTACTCTCAAAAATATTTTAAGATTTAAATTTTTATTTTATTTTTTAATTAAAATTTATTAATCTATAATTTGGTAAAACTGTCCCATTTTCTTATAACTTTAATATTTTTTAAATAATTCAATTTTATAGAACTTAATCAACTATTTTCTAACTTAAACATTTTTAAAATATTCCTTAGTTTTTATAAAATTATCTGGTAAATTGGAAAAATTCTATTTTTTTGTAGTAATTAAAAATATTGTATTATCTTATTAAAATTTTAATACTAACTTTAAAAAATTATAATTCTTATTTTAAAACATAAACGTACTTGTTGTATGCCGAATCCAAACAATCGGGTCTCAGTTTGGATAAAGTCGTCTCTTTTATGTCCATAAGTTCTTTCTAAAAATGAAAACAATTTTCAGTCAATAAATAAATAAAGAATAAATTATCCGGCCGAATGTTTTATTGATAATGTGAAATAATTGTAAGGCCTATTATACAAAATAAAGTTGAAACCTCCAGTGATTAAGATAAGGATATTAAGTGCAAAAAAAAATACAGGTGTATGCATTAAAATGATTAAGTAATTAAACTGTAAAATGTAGATAGGATAAAAAAAATTTTAAAGAAAAGGTAACTTGAACACTTTTAAATTTAGCACAAAATAAAATATTTAATTTAGCTTAAAATCAAAGAAATTTTTCTTTTCTTTATTTATGTTTAGAATTTTATTTTATTTTTTATGAGATAAACTTCTGATAAAAATTTCTAATCAGTTAAAAATATCTCTATGATATTAATATTAAATTATTTGCTTTTTTAATTTTTTGAAATTGCATAGAAAATAAAAATCAAACAAACCCGAGAGTATTGAAATTGAGGCCTTGAACGGCCCACTTCCAAAATCGAGGAATCAGTCACCTCTCCAGCAACCGACATGGATATAATTGCTTCATCTCCTGAAAAGAACGAAAAAATTATAAAATTAGCAATTTTTTAAAAAACTGAATTACAGTTTATAATTTTGTTAAGTTTTTACAAAAATAATGTTTTTTGGTATAAAAATGCGTAATAACATTTTCACAAAAATTTAGTTGCAGTATTTTGTAAATTTTAATTCATATTAAAAATTTCAGTATTTTTTACAGTTTTTACGAATATTTTTAAATAAAAACAAAATAGTTGCGTAATCCCAATTATCGTATATAAACCAAAATAAATCTTTAAAAATCGAGAAAATTTCAATAATATTCTCAATTCTACAACATAAAATTTAATTACAATTTTCTAAATTTTCATAATTAGTTTTAAGATATGACAATATTCCGAAAATTTTGAAGGCCAAACAAGGGTCTTCTTCGAAATAACCTTAGCTAAGAGCTTGTATTCATTCAAGTATAAACAGTAAACATTTGATTCAGAAGCAACTGAATTTTCAAATATCGCACAGATATTAAATTAGTTCACAGTTGAGAATTATTTTTCATTCTTAAACTTGTACTCGTCAAGTTTTAATTAATTAAATTATCCAATTTCGTTCAATCATTTAAATGATTAAATTAATAAATTTAAATATTAAAACAAAATTTTTTCATTTATTGTTTAAAATGTGTATCGATTTTAAATTCTTCTTTCTTTTTATGAACATTGTGATTCTATTAATTAACCATTTTTTAGTAAAAGAAAAAAATTGTATTTGAACAAAATAAGTACCTAATATTTCCTTAAAAAAAATGTTTAAAAATTGATAAACTTAAAAGATATGACTTGATTGAAAATATTCATTGAAACTTACGAAAAGGAACTTTTTTTATCACGTTCAACGGTTTATTTGGTCGGAACCAAGGAACGGATTTTGTATCTACAAGAAGAGTAGAATCGAGATACGGAGAGCCTGTAGGACCAACAAGAGGTCGACGACGTGGTCTTCGACATCGGTTAGAACTCACCCTGGCGATATTTGAGTTATTGAACTTGGTCATTTTTAGAACCGAAAAAACAAATTTTCAATGCATCTAAATCTCTCTCGGACAGGAAAGTTGTTTTTAATTTTTTTTTTCACGAGTAATCAAAGGTATGTTTACACTTGAAGGACAGGACACACAACTCTGATACGATAGATACAGAAATACTAATGCTAAATATTCCTTGAGAAGAAATATTTGAAATTGTCTATTAATTATTATTTGCAAACTAAATCGACCAGCGATTTAAAAAATAATTTGAATTTTTAATGAACACGGTAAAATTCGAAACACTAAATTTTTCGCTTTTCACAATTATTTTCACATGAAAACTGTAAGACGTTCTGCACAATACAAGGCTCCGGCATAAACTGATTTCGATAACTTTGAAGAATATATCGAGAGAAATTTACCGTCAGAAGAACTTTTCCTTTCACGTGATGCCAAATTAAATTTTCTATTGGTCAGATTTCTTGAGACGTATTTAATTCTCCAATTCTTAATTTCTTGTTTGTTTATTAATATTAAAGTATAAGTAAATAGATTTATGAATAAATTATTAGAGTTTATTTAAAACAATAAATAAATATTCAAATTATTCAAAAATATTAAGACAAGGTGAATACAACTAGCCAGAAAAAAATTCCCTTAATTTTAAAAATTTCAGAGTTTAATTATTATTATATAATAATATATAATATTATTATTATTTTTTTTATATATATTTCTTTTACGAAGAAGGAGTTTTAGAAACCAATACTACATCTATGTAAAACATAGGAAATTAAAAAAAAAACTACAAAAGAAATATAAAAAAATTATAAAAATATTAGGAATTTTGTATTTATTTACTTATTTACATACATAAACGGGCGCGCAATTTTATGAAAATATCTTCGAAAAATAAAAGATATTAAAAATATCTAAAAGATAATAGAACACTTAATTTTAAAAAATGGAAAAAAATGTTTGAAATTTAAAAATTACGAAATTCTTAGATAAATATCCAAATAATGCATGAATTAAAAAATTATGAAATAAATTGAAAATTTTAAGAATAAATGGAAAAATAAGAAAAACGGGGGAAAAAACTAAAAAATGAGAAAAAAAATTCTTTAAAATACAAAAGGAAAGAACATTGTTTTTAAAAATGTGGAAATTAAAAAAAAATATAAGTAAAAGCTATTTAGAAAGAATAAAAAAGTTTAAAGCTCGAAAAGAAAATTGAAAAAAATGTCAACAAATTAAAAATAATTTTTTAAATTAAGAAATTTTAGAAATTATAAGGATAAATTTGCGACAAAATTGAAAAAAAAATTGTTTAAAAATTGGAGAAAATATATAAAAAATTAAAATTTCAAATAATTAATAAGAAATGAAACTTTTTGTTCTCTCCCAGTAAAAATGTTTAAAAATTCCTAAAAACCATGCGCATTAATTTACGAAAAATGACCATAATTAAAAAGTAGAGAATTAAATTTACGCACAAATAAAAAACAAAAATATAAAAGGGTGAAAGCAAAAGAAGAAATCATAAAAAATGAATGAAAAAAAGAAAAAATATCTAATAATTTTTTTAATGAATAAGAAATTATTAAAAAAAAAAAAAAAAGAATAAGGTCCGGGAAAGGGAAAACATGTTTTAATGCAGATTATGGAAGAAAAATTAGGATAAAACTAGAGAATTTATTAAAGAAATATTTTTAGATAATAATAATAATATTATTATTTTTAGATCTATTTTTTGTACTTTTCTTATCTTTTTTGTAATTATTTAAAAAATTCTTATTAACTTTATAGTTTTAAAAAAACATTTTCCGATTTTTCAACATTTTTCCATTCATTTTTCTCGAATTTTAATTTATTCAAACTTTTTAATTTCAATTAATTCAGTTTAAATATTTAAATTTAAATAAAATAATCTAAGAATGATACAAAATAATAGATTTTTTCATTTTGAAAATTGTATTAATTAAAATTGAAAAGTTTGATTAAACTAAAATTTCGGAAAAAAGAATGGAAAATTTTTGTAAACAATGGTTTTTTAAAAAATATAAAGTTAATAAAACATTTTTTTAAAATAAATACAAAAAAAGAAAGAGAGTAAAATTGTTAAAACATCTAAAAATATTAACAATTTTATGAAAAATTTAGGAAATTAAAAAATATATGAAAGCAACCTAAAAGGAACAAAAAAATGTAATTCATGAAACTAACTTAAGAAAAAATTCTTTATAAATCTGAATATCGTCTGAAAACTTAAAATTTTTAAAAATCCAGAATAACTATAAATTTTAGGAAAAAATAAATGAATTTGCGAAAACATAAGAAAATTAGATAAAATTCTGTAACAAGATAAAAAGAAACAATAAAAACCAAAGGATTTTTTTTAAAATCATTAAATTATGAAAATTTCCAAAATACTGAATTTTTGTTTTTTGAAAAACTATAAATTAAGAAAAAAAAATTAAACAGTTTCAAAATAGTGTAAAATTTCTAAAAGATATAAAAATGACGACAAAATTATAAAATTTATCAAAGGATCAAAAAATTATGGAAAAAACAAAGAAAAATAACGATAAATTGAAAAAATAAGGAAAAGGAGGACGTCAAATTTTTAATCAGATACAAAAAATGTCTAATCAAGAATGAAAAAATTCACAAATAAAAAAATATGAAGCAAAATAGATAATTTTTGGTTACTGAAATTTGAAGTGATTAAAATTCAAATTAATTAAAGTTTAAGATTATATAAGTTTTAAATATTATTGAATTATTTAGAAAGCAAAACATTTTTTTTAACTACATCCAAATGATCAGAATTATAAATAATTTCTCAAAAAACAGGATTGGGCACTGTTTTTTAAAAATTGGAATTAAATTGTATTTATTATTTAACAAATAATTTTTTCGAAAAATCCGATTTTCCAAAATTTGCAAAAATTATTTTTAATTGACGCTTTTACTGTTATTGTTGAAAACAAGTTTATTTTGAGGTTATGTTAAGTGATCACAAAATTCCCCAATATTGTAATGAAGAAAGAAATTTCAAATTGTTAATTGCTAAATATAATTATGTAAATTTAACTTTAATTTACATGCTAAAAAGCCTAATAAATCATTTATTACTTAAATAACAAAGCTGGACTGTTTCTGCGAAATAATTAGCCTAAATAAACAGAAAAAGAGGAAAAAATTTCAACAGTGAAACTGGTGATAAAGCTTCTCAAACGAAACCATTGTTTTATGATGTGGCTGTTTATTACTTCTTTGACCTTCACTGACCCCTTAAAAAATTAACTCATTCTAATAATGAAAATAATTTTAAAAGGTACATTTAATAGTTTTACACAAAGAATAACTATTTCTGTATATTTAATACAAATTGAATTTGCAAAGCCAATATTCTCCCGTAAATAGATGACAAAGAATTCTAAATACAAAGAATGTTTGTAACATTGTAACGCAAATTTTATACAAATCTAAATAAACTTTCAATACGGTCACCTCCACTTATTCAACTTCAATATACAGAAAACTCAGTTAAAGCTGTATCTAAACTTTGAAAAATTTTAGTTACAATCAAACTAAAAGATATATTTTGATTTAATATAGGCACGTAAATAAAAGAAATGCTTTTAAACATTTTTAATACATCAGATTTAAAAAAAAAATGTTTTACATTAGCCAACATTTATTCAATAATCAAGTTGCAGAAAGTGTTTGAATAAACTTTGAAACTAGTAAACTTATTTGATAGTAAAAATAAATGCAGTCCATGTGCTAATAAAAATAAAGTTAGTTTATTCAAATAATCAGTTTATTTGATAATAAAAGTAATTCATTTGATATTAAAAAGAAATTCGACTTATTCAATACAGACAACAAAACGAATAAACATATAAAATCAGTACAAACATGAGTTGTAAGTTCATTGTCAAATAAGTTTTTGCATAATTAGTAAAAATTACAATATTGTGACAAGAATGCATTCTTAAATTTGTGAAAAAATGAAATACTTTTAAAGTATAGTAATGTTCACAACTTGCAAAAAAAACAATGTTTCTTTCCATACACGTATCTCGCAAGCGAAACGTGTTAATTACGATTAATGAATTCTAAACAATAATCGAGAAACTGAGCAGTTCCAGTAGTGGGCAAGATTATCTTTTACTATGTCACAAATACTTAAATCTGGATAATGTAATTAGGTATCTCTTAAAATCAACAGATATTGGATAGAAAGAATTTTCAACATAGGCTACCGAGCTTAAAAGCAACAAAGAACGTTCTGCTAACTTCAAGAAGCATTCGTGTTGATTAAAATATCGTTGCAATGAAAGAAATTAAAATGAACAGAATTAAAGGCAAAATAGGCAGAAAAATGATTTAACGATTTGAATTGGAAAAAAAGAAGGGTGAAGTTGTGAGCAAAAATAGGATGAGTACATATGTATATCAATCTTAACATACCTTCATCTTTTGGGTCCGGCCTGTCACTTGACACAGATTCTATAGACATCTTGCTCTTGAGGATGCTTGCTCCTTGGACGTTTATAAAGCAAGCTGTATTTGAATTTCTTTTTCGTTTTTAGATCCTCCAGAAGATCTAGCTATGTTTTATATACTACTACGACACACGTATTCTTATTGTACGAAGTTAACACCTATAATCTATATACCTTATTACTGCTTAATATCACAGATTCGTTTTAACCGTATTCTTTAAGCCCGAAATCGCGTGCGGAATGATATTCGGTCCTAATTAGACGCAGCTTGGTTAAAATACCGACACTCTCACTTTTGGAGGAAAGTTGATGAAAAATGTTTACGTGCTAGTCAAACTGAGTTTACTCGCGGCAACGCGGACGGTAAGCGGGATGAATTCGATCATAGGATGTTCCAAGTGCGTTTTCCTCAAATTCATGACATTATTCTGTTGAGCTCCACAATTAAACGTTAATTACAAATACAATCGTTTAAGCTATCACACAAAATGTACACATGTAACTCTAGCTCGCTGCTATGCAAAAATAGAAAATGGCGACGTTCCCCACTTTGCTTCGTTCTCCCTATAATTCCTAGGTCGTCAATTGATGCGCCATCTGTCCTGACAGAATCAACCAGACCAATCAGAAAACTTCAAAATTCCCGCCAAATTTAAATTAGTTTTTAGTTATAAACTACAATGCGCCTGAAAAATGCATTTATCCTTATTCTATTTTCCATTTATTCGACAACCAAATGATAGAATGAGCTAAATTAAGAATTTTTTCTTTCCATTATTGTTAATGGATAATTAATTAATTATTATAATTACCATTCAGCATAATTTCTAAATATCCGAAAGTCATTTTGTAACAATTTTTGTATTTCCTAACTTCTTTTTAACATAATTATTAATTATTCTACGGTTTAAAAACTAATTACTCTAATTTTTGTTTAACTGAATTGTTATTGGTCTTTAGTTTGTCCAAATGATTTATTTTTATATTTCCTTTGATGAAATTTTTGTGCAGCATATTATTTAATAGAATTTTCATTTTTACAAATTTTCATTAATTAAAATTGTTAACCTTAATTTCCGCTTTTTTAAAATTATTATAATTATAATCTTTGAATTTTAGAACAAAAAATAATGAATCTAAATGAAATTTTGGAAAAATAATAATTCTCTTAAAGTCTCTTAGTCCAACTGCATTATTTTGATTATTTTAAATAAAAAACTCATATTTTAATGCAATATTTTTCAGTGGAAGTGCGAACAATTTGTTTTTTCATAAAATCAGTAGAAGTTAGTCCAACTGCATTATTTTGATTATTTAAATTAAAAAACTCATATTTTAATGCAATATTTTTCAGTGGAAGTGCGAACAATTTGTTTTTTCATAAAATCAGTAGTTATAAATTGCAATTTAATAAATATTTAAAAAATTTGACGTTTAGAAACATTGTCTAATTTAAGGTTAGATCGTCCCAAATTTCTAAACGTCAAAATTTTTATAATTTTCATCAAATTGCAATTTTTAATTATTGCTCATTTTGTAAAAAATGTAATTCCACTGAAAAGTATTACACGAAAATATATGTTTTCTATTTCAAAAATCAAAATAATGCATTTGGACTAAATTTTTTTTCCGATTACGTGTATAAATATTCTGATCAATGAAAATTTGTAAAAATGAAAATTCTAGGCTACACAAAAATTTAATAGAATATAAAAATAAATCATTTGGACAAATAAAACTTTGGTTAGTAAAAATAAAATTTATATATCAATTGAAAAAACGGTAATAAAACATTTTTGCTGAAAAATATTTAGAATAATATATTAGAATTTAGAGCTAAATAATAATTCAATTAAACATAAAAATTAGAGTAATTAGTTTTTAAACCAAATACCTAAGCAAAATTTTATGAATAGTTATAGAAATAAGAAAATCGGAGAAAATCTACTAAAAAAAAGAAACTTTAAAAATATAAATTTGTAAAAAGATTACAAAATTAATAAATTCTTTAATAATAGAAGTTACAAAAATTATTTTAATAATAAAATTGGAATATACTATGAAAAGAAATTTTCAAGAGATGTATTAAAGAAATAATGCGATTATCCAGGAGAAAGTGGGAACATTAAAAAAAAAAATAAAAACCTAAAAATACAAATTAGAAATAAAATGACAAAATTCAAATTCAAAACGTTCAAAATTTGGAAGTTATTATTTATTCTATAAAAGTTTGCCAAATTATAAATATTTTATAGATAAATAAATTCTTCTTAATGTAAAAAATAGCATTTTTAAATATGTATTAAGTTAAATTAAATTAATTATTAATTAAGTTAAATTAAGTTAAATAAAAACAAAAGTTTAACAATATAGTATATTTTTGATTCTTTAATTGCGCAAAATTCTTCAAATTTCATACAAATATATACTTTATATAGATTAAAATCGATTTGATTTAAAGCAAGGAATACACATTTTTAAAATATTAAGTTGAATTTATAGGATAAAAAACGTTTTTTGAAGAAACTTTTACAGAATCAAAATTTAATACACATTTTTTTAGTGCTTAATTTTAGATTTTAAAAAGGAATTAAGGAACCTCAAAATATAAAAAAATTTAAGAAAACATCTAATAAAAACTGTAATTAAAATAATCATGACACCAATAAAATTGACTACGAAAAAATGGTAAATTAAAAAAGAATTAAATAAGAAAAACTACTCATCAATAAAAAAATGACAATTAAAAAAAATTAGAAAGCATTTAAAAAATGTAAGGTAATAATTTTTAAAATCATGAAATATTTCAAACGTTATGACAAAAAATTTCATTAGAAAAAACTAAAATATTTTGATTGAAATTGAAAAAAGTAAAATAAATCTATTAGAATTTTTTTTTTTTAATTATAGACAATTTAGAAGATTTTAGACATAAGACGAATATAATTTTTCCAATTTGTTTTCAATTATAAATCAAAATTTATAGGTCGCCGAATTTGTAAATGTCAAATTTCATCGACTCTTTATTTATTCGAATTTATATTTGCAAAAAATCTATCAAATATCAATTCACGTAAATTGAGATTCAATTAGTTGCATGTTTTGGTAATTAAAAATTAAACTCGTTTAAAATTCTGCTGAATAAGAATACAAGCTTCACAGTGACAATAAAGAATATTTTAGGGGAAATAAGGGACTTTTAGGGTACTTTAAAAAGTTAATAAATAAAGATAAATAAATTATAAATCTTATTAATTTACAAGACAAAAACATTTTCTAGTCCAAATTTTAAAAAGTAACGATACTTTTAATATTATTAAATTATTAACTTTTATGATAAAAAATTTTTTATTTATAAATACGTATATGAAACAATTGTCTGCTTAGTCAGAATTGTGGGACTAGTTATTATGAAGTGAATAAAAAGTATGAAAACCAATTTTTTTTTCTTATTTCTTAAAAGCTAAACAATTCTCAAAAGAATGAAAATTTGAATCGACTGAAATTTGAATAGAATGAAATTCTGATAAATTTACGACTGAATTATTAGTAAATTTGAATTAAATAATATTTAAAGAGATAAAATAAAAAAAGAAAAAGAAACAAAGAAACAAAGCATTAAATTGAAAAATGGGAGAAAATGAAAAAAAAAGTTTAACAAACTATGAAAATAAAATAAAAAAAGCGAAAAATGAACCGCAAAAAATAGTAAGAATAAAATAAAAAAATGGAAAAATTTAGAAAATTATTCACAAATTGAAAAAAACTAAAAAACGAATATGTAAATATATTTAAAAAATAAAAGAAACAAATTTTTAAAAAATTTTAACAACAAAAATTTGTTAAATAATTCTTAAAATCTAAACATTTTATAAAGGGGTAAATAACTTTGCGAAAAAAAGACAAAATGTAAAGAAAATTAAATAAATTTACATAAAAAAAGAGTTAATCTAACAATAATCAGATAAATGAAAAAATTGTATGCTATCACTCCTTAAATTATTAAATTAAATGAAAAACTGTATAAAAATACAAGGGGCCGTTCATAAACTACGTCACACAAAAGGGGGAGGGGTGGAATTAGAGATTTGTGATGATTTGTGACGTTAGGGGGGGAGGGGTGTAAATAAAATGTGACGTCACATTTAAGAAATTAACTTCTGCATGGCTTCTACATGAAAAAGATATATTAGAATGGTCCAAAAATATATGGAATAAAGATTTGGAAATGTTTTTCTCTCCAATCCCCCCCCCCTCCTAGTATATGCAAAGAAAATGTAAAAATAAAAAAAAGTGTTAAAAAATATTAGGTACTCACTTTTTTTTGACAATTTTTTGCACAATTTTCAATAAATAGCATAAATGCAGCCTTTTCACAATTATTTCTTTG
Source organism: Ganaspis brasiliensis (assembly GCA_037103525.1). NCBI lineage: Eukaryota > Metazoa > Arthropoda > Insecta > Hymenoptera > Figitidae > Ganaspis > Ganaspis brasiliensis. The sequence goes on along the minus strand of JAZKLR010000031.1, from coordinate 3,346,902 downwards.
TAATTGCTAATTTGTTTAAATAGATAATTATTGGTTATTTACAATTATCTGTAAAATTAGGCTAGACAATTGGAACTTTTTGTCAATTTTGATACTTTTCAAGACGAGTGTAACCAGTCACTAACAACAAACTAAAAATAACAATTGTATTAATTCTTTAAACAAATTATGATTTTTTAGTTTTAGTTTTTTATCAAATTAAGCTATAGAGTTGTAATTTTTTCTCAATTTAGCAACTTTCATGCTGAAAATATACTATTTACTAACAACAAACTAAAAATAACAATTGTATTAATTTTTTAAACAAATTATTATTGTTTAATTTCAACTTTTCATCCCTTCAAGTTACAGAGTTGCAATTTTTTCTCAATTTAACATGTTTTTATTTTTGGAGTGATAAGACTGACTGTATAAGACGTAATCATCGAGTTTAAACTTTCAACAATTTATTATTATCAAATGTTCAACACAAGTTTTTATTTTTACATTATTATTTGTAAATTGACAATTGTAAATTGTTAAAATTTGTTTATTATAATCATTACTTCTGACAACTTTTGTTAAAAGTTTTTTCTCAATAATTAGGTTTATCAGTCAATTTTACTTCTTCAAATATAAAAAAATGCTAAATTGAAAAAATGTTGCAACTCTGTAGCCTAATTTAATAAAAAGTTGAAATTAAATTATAATAATTAGTTTAAACAATTTGTAGAATAGTTATTATTAGTTTGTTGTTAGTAATTAATGTATCATTCAGCTTGGAAATTTTAAAATTTGAGAAAAAGTTTTTAAAAAATTAACTCTGTAGCTTAATTTGATAAAATGTTGTAATTATGCAATAATAATTTGTTTAAAAATTAATAAAAAGTTTAAATTGAATATTAATAATTTGCTTAAACAATTGGTAGAATTGTTATTTTTAGTTCTTATTGTTAGTAATTTATACCATTAAGCTTGAAAAGTTGCAAAATGTAGAAAAAGTTATCTGTAGTTTCATTTGATAAAAAATAGAAATTGCACAATAATAATTTGCTTAAACAACTTGTAAAATTGTTGTTGGTAATTTGCAACCATTAAGCTTAAAAAGAAGCAAAATTAAGAAAAAGTTACAACTCTGTAGCAATTAACTAATAAATAGTTGTAAATAAGTAATAATAATTTGTTTAAATAAATTATCAATTGCACGCAACAATTATTAAGTCTAGATTTATGCTATTTACTAAAAATTGTGTAAAAAATAGTCAAGGAAATAATAAGAAATATTTTTAAACGCTTTTTTGTATTTTTTCTTTTTTCGGACTTCTCGGAGGACCCATAAAAAATACCCTCTAAATTTGAATTGGTGATTTTTAACTAATGAATGAGCGAGAAATTGGTTATTATTAAATAGTGAAAATTATCGCTATTATTTAGTAGAAAACTACTAATTTGAAAGTGAAATATCTACTAATTGAAAAAGTAAACTTTCACTATTACAAATAATAAATATTTCACTTTATAATTAGTATTATTCTACTATCAATTAGTAGTTTTTTTAGTAAAAATAAAGATATTTTTCACTATTTAATAATAACCAATTTCTCGGTAATTCATTAGTAGAAAACCACTAATTCAGTTTTACATAGTAGTTAATACTAAAAACTGGTTAAATAAATAATTTTGCGTTATTTTTAAAGTCTCTTCAAGAGAAACAAAGTTTGCCGATTGAAAAATATTTATTTTCGAAGATTTTATATCATTCGAAACATTTTTTTGGAATTATATTTATATACATTTATTATAAGAACAATTACCTACAGTATTTATATATTTCTTTCAGCTAATAAAATACAGTCACTGACGAAGACCTTAAATTAGGGGTCGAAACGTTTGACTTAATGTAAAAAACGAAACAAAGTTTTTTCTTTATTTCTCCCAAACCCTAAAACCAAAATAACACAAAACCAGAAATTTTATATCATGTCTAGAAAAAATTGTTTTTTCACATGGGATACTTTTAGCAATTTTTTATTTTAAGCGACCTCCAAGTATTTTTTAAATTAAAAAAATAGGTTATTTTTTTCGGTAAAGAACGACCCTAGTGAGTGACAGCATAACATTTCAAACTTTTTGATTTTGGACTAACCTAATTTATATATTTATTACCGTTATTTATATTTCAAAAATATGTTAACAGAAGTTTGTAAGTCATGGGTTTATTTTAAACAAAAATAAATCGTGATTGCGATCGACTTAAAGTAATTTACTCCAATAATTATAAAAAAAATTATCTGTGGGGGGGGGGGGGTAATTCCTAAAGTGACGTCACACAAGGGGGGTTATGGCATTATGTGACGATCTGTGATGTGAAGGGGGGGAGGTGGAAATAATCGTACAAATCGTGTGACGTAGTTTATGAACAGCCCCCAAAAGAAACTTTTTTTTTTTACAAAATAAGAAAAAAAATTAATTTTTTTGATAAAATGATATATAGGGTAAGTGCGGGTAATTTCGGACAGTACCGATAGTCGGACACTTTCAGTTTTGAAGTTAAATAAATAATTATTTACTATCGGAATCTTCTCACAAAGTTATTTTATCAAATTTGTCAGAATTATAGAATATAAAAATTACCGTCAACGCCCTCTGGTGATTTGTAAATTAGTTAAAATTCAACAATAATTTACTCAACCGCGATGTTTTGACATTTTGTCTGATTTCTTATTCCAACCGTTAAGGAGATAGAGATTTTTATTAGTACGAAATAACGTTTTGTAGGTTGTAATTATGTTTAAAAATGTTACAAAGTGATTATGAAAACTCTAATTTTATGTTTAAAAACGAAAATAATATTAAAATGACTTTAAATTTACAAATAATTGACGTAATTGACGTGTCCGACCTAACCTGTCAGATTTTAGAGTGTTTGTGTATAGTCGGACACTATATTACTTGTATTATATCTCGTATTATTTTAGATGCTGAAAAAGTAAATACCATAAAAACAACTACTTATAACCTATAAATTTGTTAACTTTCTAACATTTTCTGCATCAAAAGAAAAATAACCTAAAATTTGATTTTATACGAATTTCTCCTTTTCACTGAAGGATCACAACAGAACTTGACAGATTGTCTTCAAAATGCCATAGTGAGGTATAAAATTTTAAAACTAAAAAACTTTCTTTTTTTATTTAAGATTCACCACATGGGTTTACAAATTTAAATCGTGCTGCCTGAGGATTATTTCTGTAACTGAATTTGATAGATTTTATAACATAAAACCAAGAAATATTTTATTATTTTAAAAAGAAAAATGTCCGACTACTGATACAGTTGTGTCCGACTTGACAAGCAAGTGTCCGACTACTGCTGATATTCTGATTTTTTATTAAAATAGCTATATTTTATTAAATATTGACATGTTTGTAGCAAATTTATATGAAAATTAATCATGGTTGACTCATTTAACGGTTTATACAAAGCAATATGTTAAAATACTTTTTAATTTTAAGAAAAATATCATTATTTAAGATCGAATCCTTAAGTGTCCGACTACCCCCGCATTTACCCTATTTCAACTTTTAAACAAATAGAAACATGATTAATAACTAGAATATTCGTTATTAATAAGTAAAACAATGATAAAAGAAAATTGTCAAAGAAGAAAACAATTTATAATAAAATTAGAAAATTTTTAAAACATCTGGAAGATTTTAATCATTTCAACTAAGGAGGTTCTCTCCATTGGCATAATTTCAAACTAAAAAACGAGCTAAAAAATGACTGTTCTCAACAAATAAAACTATTATTAAAATTAATTTCACCAAATTTTGAAAGATCCAGTTGTACATTTTCCAGAAAAAATTAGGTACCTATAGCTAAAATTTTTTGTCAAATACCTAATAATTATTTTACATTTTATGTTTTTTCTTTCAATTTTATGAAAAACTGCAATTTTCATCCAATTCTGATAAATAATAGCTCATTTTTCACGTTGAAACAATTTCTACAATTTTAATTGTTGGGTTCTATTAAATAATATTTTGTTTAAAAGTTATTAAACAAAAAAAATTTTTTCAGGCATTTTCTTAACAGAATATTATTTAACAAAATCTAACAAATAAAATTGTAGAGAATATTTCAACGAGAAAAATGAGCTATTGTTTGTCAGAATTGGATGAAAATTGCAGTTGTTCATTAAATTTAAAGAAAAAGCATAAAATGTTGAATAATTATTATTAAACAACAAATTTTAGCTCAACTTAATTTTTTCTGAAAAATGTACAAATGAATCTTTTAAAATTTGGTGAAATCAATTTGAACATTTTTATTTGGGGAGAAAAACGACTTTCTAGTTTGAGGTTATGTAAATGGAGAGAATCTCCTTAAGTTAAAATTAGTGGTTAAAATGAATCACAAAATAATTAATTTTTAAATTTTGAATAAATTAAAGTTTGGCATCAAAAGTTTTTATGTATTACAAATTCGCAGTTTTCGTGAAAAATAGGAAGACTTTTAGGGGGGGGGGGGGGAGGAGGAGGGACGCTTGTGAAGCCTGAGAATACTGTTAAATGAAAATTCGATTAAATTCAAGTTTTTCTAAATAAAACGTCGGTTAAAAAGAAATTCTGTAAAAGTCTATTATTCCTGCTAATGAGATTATTTAAAGATTGGATTTATTTCAATTTAAATCAACTGAAATTTGAAGAAAAAATAGGAGTAAATTCAAAAATTTAGATGGATTTTTGAGTTACAGGTTAGAAAAAGGAGTCTGACTTAGAAAAGATTATAATTTTTAAAATTCAATTTAAATTAAAAAAGTAATTATAAGATTTCGATTAGTATATTTCTATGATTTATTTAATTTTCTGTTTTAAGTAAAGAAACAAAATGTTAAAATGCAATAGGATTTCAAATTATAAATTCAATAATAATATTCTGATTAATATAGTTTTATTAAGTTTTTTAAATTAAAATTTGTGTACATTGCATTAATGACTTTATCATCTAAATAAAAATGCCAAGTTTAAGAGTAATCTTGTTTCGAATTATTAACATTCTATCGGATATAAAAAACAGTATAAATAATTGATTTTTACTAAAATTTTCGTAGGCATTAACTAGTTTTAATATCATATAATTATGTTTGGAATTTGTTCAAAAAGGTTTAAATAACATTCACAATTAACTAGTATTTTTTTTTTTATTCTATGCGAACACTATAAAAATGACAATAAAACTTAAAAAGAATTAAGATATTGTTGATTTGTCAAATGTCGTCTCAGACTTTAATGATTTTAAAATAAACATTACAACTTGGAAGAAAATTGTTATCTTTTCTTTCAAAATATCTATAAATTTAAGAACCATTTTTTTCAAGATTTTATTTTTTTTTTTTTGGTTATGTCTTAAGATTATAGATAGGTCATGTCAAAATGAATACAACCAGATTAACAATATTTTAGGAATGGGCATTTTATCGAGTTGAAAAATGTAATCTAATAAAAAGTACAATATCGATTATTAATAAACATTTTGCCAGTAAAATGCTAGGACTAATTAAAATATGATAAGTACCATTGACAAATACGGCACTTTTAAAAATTATTACATGAGCTTGAGTATGTTATTAAGTGCTCGCGTCACAAATTTTATTAGTCCTGTAATAAAATGACAATAATGTTTTCGCGACAAAAACAAACTTAAAGTTGTTTTCAGATAGATCCGATCTTTTAGATTTCAGGATATTAAAGTCTACATCTATACTAGTTTAATAGGAATATAAAATACACGAAGTATTGTATTTGAAAATCACACAGAGTAATGAAAATATACACATTACATTCCCTATAGATGTAAATAGTGAATATCCACAAGGATTTGGAACTTACAATAATGCCAATTCATCACATTTTGTTTATGTTTATAAAAAATTTTAACATTTTCCTACGAGAATTAGCTTCTCGATTACGTTACAGTTTAATTAAGTTCCAAACCCCTAGAGTTATGGATGATGAATGTTTATTACGAAACGTAAAAAGTCGCTGTTATTTTCAATTAAAAAAAATCAAAAATTAAAAAAAACATTACTATTCAGATTCACCACCCTCATCACCGTCCGCGTTTTCGGTGGTGCTCTTAGCAGCGGGTTCGGTTGCCTTTTTGGCTGCTGGTTTACTTTTGGACTTTTTTTTCGAATCCTTGTCATCACTAGTCTCGCTGCCGCCATTTTCTACAACATCCTGAGCATTTCCATTTTCCTCTGGTTCAGGAGATTCGGCTTCCTCCTCTTTCTCGCTATTTTCAGGATTCTCCTCTTCAGCATCATCTTCAGGCTCCTTAGCTGCTTTCTTGCCTCGTCCCTTCTTGGCACCTGCTTGTAAAACAAAAATATCATATATTCTAGTTGTTTTAAAAAAGAAAATTAATATCCAGACCTTAACCCTTTATAGCGCTAGCACTTTGCAATTATGCGAAAAAATTATTAATCAAAAACTGGTCTAAGTGAAAGTTTCTACAACTAGGATAGCATAGTGAAAGTAAAGCACGCTACTTGCTTTCCCTCAAAGTTGCAACTTAAAGCGTGCTTTAAGTATTTTAATTTTCTACAATATTAAACATGCACTCAAATCTTAAAATTAATTAAATTAAAGAAACTTATAACTAATAATTCATGCATTTTTTTTTAAAAAATATAATCGATAACTGTAAAGAAATAAAAGAACATTTGTGTTGTGTAGATTAAGGGACGATTTGTTTTTATAGATTCGTTATCTATAAAGGGTTAATTTCCCTCGCTGAAAAAATTATTCTAAAATTACCAGCAGCTTTTGTTTTCTTTTTTGTCTTAGAATCACTGACTTCCTCCTCTTTGCTTGGCTTATCGCTGGTTTGTTTTTTTTTCGATTTCTGGGAAACCGTTTTAGTTGTCGCTTCTATAAACATAATCACACAAATTCTTGTTCATAATTTAATTGAATAAAGAATTTTCTTTCGTTTGGAAAATCGAGCTAAAACTGAACATGGAATTTTTTAAAAAGAATTTTGAAAGCATCTATTAAATGAAAATTTGGTGTTTTAATAACACACTCGATTTTTGTAAAAAATATAGTTTTATTTTTTTTAATTTTAATGGAGCGCCTGGAAATCACGGGAATTATAATAATTGAAGTGCCTTTTATTATAACTAAATTTAAAAAAAAATAATAAGGAACCAAATCTTTTATTTTTTATTTCGCCAATTTATATAAATTTTATTTTGTATACTAATCAGCATTTAACAAAAAAAAAAAAACAAGTTTTACACAACGCAATTTTTTTATTTTGAAAATTCTCACATAATCATAATTTTAACTACATAATTATTTACAATTTCTGAAGAATATTTTCACTTATAAAATTATTATTTAATTTAAAGTTCATATTTTTATTTAATATTAATTACTGTTAAGCTAATGTTTAAAGAATTATTTTTAAATTATGGTGATTGATATTTATACAAAAATGAATTCGAGGTCTATAAATATTTTAATAAATAAATTTTATTTTTATTTATTTATTAAATAAAAGTTTCTAGGGCTGTTGAGCACTCAATGAAACAAAGTTTTTTATTCCCGCCATTTTTAGGAGCCCCATTTTAATCATGAGAAACACACAACTGCCGGAAATTGTGCGACAACCCCTTTTTTATTACAGCAAAAATCGTTTATTTTCTAAAATATATTAATTAAAATTTCTTCCCTTTAAGCCCTTATAACTATTGAAATTGTGAATGAAATTAGCCTTAAACAAAACAAATTCGAATTTTTAAATTATACCATTTTAAAAATATGTTTGTTTCCATTTTTAAATTAAAAATTTTAAGCATTTTAATTTTTCTATTTTTTGTAAATAGTTAATTTTAGCTTAAAATATTCTTAAAGGGAGAATGAGAGAAATAATAAATCGGAAAAAAGTTATCAACTCCTTATATTTAAATATTAAACATTTTTAATAAAAAAAATTAAATTTAAATTTTAAATGCATTTTGGCGGAGGGATAACAAATTTTATTTTTAATATTTATGAATAAATATTATGTTTTATTTCTAATTTACAAAGTAATTTACGCAAAAAAGGCTCTTGTAAATCGTAATAAAAAATCTGGGTAGTTGCGCATTTTTCGGACAGTGTATGAATTTTTTTTTAAACAAAATTTTCTACCTATTCTTTTTTCGGTTTTATTCGGTTTTAGGAAATTTTAAATTAAAAACATGTTTGCAATTAGAAAAATTGCTTTCGTACATTATTTATTCTTTTCATTTTTAAAAATATTAAAACTTCTTTTCGGTCTGGATCCCGTTTTAAAAATTTTATTATTAGGTTTTGTGTGAAAAAATATTATATGTGTAAGTAAAAAAGAAACATTTTTATCGACATGGATAAACAGATTGTACAATAAATAAAAATATTAAATCATAATTAAATAAAATAACGACAGTAACAACAAAAATGACTGAACTAAGGATTAAACGTCATGCAGTGGTACATCTACATTCTACGTTATCAAAATCCAATTGAAGCTTTTAAATGGATACAATTGAGCCCCCAGATTATAAAACTTTGCGACGCCTGCGCCAGAGAAATCACTTCTCAAGATTTTAGAAACTAACAGAATTCAATACGCATTTTCACAATTTAACGTCGCAAATGTTTTCTTCAATTATAGATACTCAACTTATCGCTTTTTATGATTGAATCATTCTTAATTTTCAAAACGTAATTGACAATAGCCGCACCCAGAAAATGTTCAAATATTAAAAAACCCATATTATATCGAATCCGCGATATTTTTTTTCAGTTCCTTGAATTTTTTATCTGAATTTTTCCCCCTGTTAATCAGATATTTTTTCCGATTCTTTGTATCGGTTTTACTGTAATTTTAAATTTTGCTAATAATTTTAATGGATGAGAAAATAATAAAAAGATAAATATTTTTGTTAAAAAATGCAATTTGCGAAAAATTAATATTTAGAAATATATTTTACATTATTTCTGTAATGGGCTACATTGTACACAAAGGAAAAAATAATGTCCGTTTTATTAACTAAAAGTCAACCCTGCGAAACATGCACCGGCTAAAAGACAAACAAGTATGGCCACAAGTGTAAAAACGAGTGCAATCTGATGATAGGGAAGGAGAATAAATACTGGAAGGTTCTTTTTAATGGAAGAGGGGGGTCAAACAGGTTTAAACGCAACCAAGTTAACAGGAGGGGAAGTAGACGAAAAACATAAACGATAAAAATGATTAAATATGTATGAACTAAGGAGGGTGGGAGGTGGAAGGGGAAGTGATGAAAATGTTAACCGTCACCTCAGGATTTTGCGACGCCTTTCCAGCTAAAATTTTCGAAGCACATTTACCTTGGGAGGAGAATGAGGAAAAAACGCGGGAACAATTCACAAGCGACATTTTGTTTTAGGAAATGGGAGGCAAATATTGGGTAAAAAAAAAGAAATTATTACCTGGCTGTTCGTCGGCGTCCGCCTTTTTTGCAGCGGCCTTTCCACGACCCTTTTTCTTGGGAACCTCGGGTTCCTCTACAGCGTCGGCGTCTTCCTCGTTTTCCTCATCCTCGTCGGTTTCCTTGGATTTTTTGGCCTTGGAGTCCGCTTTCTTCGAGGTCGAGTTCTTTTTGGCAGACGCTTTCGTTTTTACCGGCTCCTCCGGTGTGATTTCTATCTTCTTATTTTTCGCCGCCCTGGGGAATCGGGGTTCCCTGGCGTCCTCAGCCTTTTCGGAAACGGCTTTCTTTTCTCTCTTCCTCTTTGCTGGAGAGGCGTCGGTATTTTCAGCAACAGTCTCCACAGCCGCATCTTCCTTCTTCGTCCTTTTTGGTGGCATTTCTGAAACTAGCACCCGCGTTTTAGATAATGTGCCGACTCTGGCGTGTTGCGCGCCGGATTCCTCCGATTACAATTATGGATATTTTTTCAAGCACTACCGATATTTCGGCTGAGATTAAAATGAACTTTAGATTAAAAGAGAATTTGCAATTACCTGGAGTAGTTTTTAGCCGCGTTTAACCGGTATTTTACGCAAAGCTGCCGAATCACGAGCTTGTTATCTTCCCACGCGACTGCACGTTGGCGCTCGAACCTCGAATATCAGGCTCGGTCAACTCCTGTAGAAGGAAATGGCAAAATGTAGCACTATGGCAAGGGGATGAAGGGGAAGAGAGGGACGCATATTAGTTGAGTTCCCATCACAGATGGCGTTCATGGTCCACGCCCCTCGGGGCAAGGGGGGTATTGCCTCACGTGAGGCGAATGCAAGTCGCCATTTTGCATTCTATGTTTTTGCTTGGTTAATTAAACATTTTAGAATTATTTTATAGAATTTAAATTAAATTTTTGGTTTCTCGTCCTTATAATGAAAGTAAAAAAAATCAAACTTAAATTGTATTAAATAATTCTAAAGAGTTAAATTAATTAATTTAACATTTTAGAATTATTTAATAGAATTTAAATTCATTTCTTTGTTTCTCGTTCTTGTAATAAGAGTAAAGAAAAAATCAAATTTAAATTCTTTAAAATAATTTTAAAATGTTAAATTATTTCATTTAATTTAATTCAGTTGGTTAATTAAATTAAATTAATTAATTCAACACTTTCGAATTATTTCAAATAATTTAAATTTGAATTTTTCCTTTGCTTTTATTGACATTTGAATTCGCACTAATACTGAAGCAATACACACTACACACATAGGAACCAACACACGTATACGTTTCTAGTTTCTATACCCAATGTAGGTGGCGCAGATGGTTACCACTTTTTTCTATGGCAGTTAACCGAGCCTGCTCGAATATTTATCGACGTCGAATAGAAGCCAAATCTTGCCAACGACTGTTGGCGGACAAGTTAACTTGATTTTGAAAATGCCGAATGGTCGACCAATCACAGCGCGTGAGAGAACATTTATTTCTTGCCGGTTGGTCGGAGAGGGGGTTATTAGGCTCAGAGTCTGTCCTGATTGGTCAGTGGATTACCCACTACTCCAATAGCAGTGCGCGAACAGTTAATGGTAGAAAAATGGTTTGTAACGCGATCTACGATTGGTGTAGAGTACTTCCGGCGCGAAAAGAGGCGTATTTCCGGTTAGTGTTCGTCATCAAAGTCAAAGGTCAAAGTACAACATAAGATAAAAATGGCGTCCAAGAATCAACGTTGGATGGTTGATTCGGGAATCTTGCGTAAAAAAACGACAGAAGAGGAGCCACAGGAACTGTTGGTGTTTGGGTACAGCTGCAAATTATTTCGGGATGACGAGAAGGCGAAAATGATTGATCAAGGGAAGCATTTGATACCGTGGATGGGCGATAGCACGTTGAAGATAGACAGGTCCGTTCCCATAACCTAAAAAAACATTATCTAGAATACATTTATTTCTTGTATAAAAAAAGCTGCACGCGTGACATGCACGGAAAACAGATCTCAGTACGAACGACGAACGAGACAAATTTAACAGATGTGACAGAAATGGTTTAACGTTCAGATAAGCAATCTGGAGACTGTTTAAGGTTTCCGCAGGTGTTTTGGCAGTGAGGCTCAGTGTGTTGAAGCGCGAATGCGCTCCGCATGAGCGTAAACAAGATGCTTTCGTGTCCTGGTCCTCGTGGATGATCTTCGGAGCTTGCAGCAAGGTGAGACACAACGTAGAGAGACAAGTGGCAGCTGACGGTCATAAACAAATTGACCGCTCAGCACGGTATGTATTTTTATAGAGTCCATCCTGAATTCCTGACAGGCACACGCTAATTGGATTCTTAAATACGCTCCTCATTCTTGTCGTCGAATCCTTTTTCTTTTTTATAACTAAATCATCATTCTAATTAGTTGTGGACCTTTTCCGACTTCTCTACTTCTGGAATTAATTCTCGATAATTCTCAAACATTTTAAATCACAATAAACGATACAAAAACAATTGCTTTCTATTTGATACAATTTTGAATTTAGGTTTTTAAATCTTATAAACAGGAATCACGGACTATCACCTTTTCATCTTTTTCCAATTTTAGCACATATTTTGCATTAAACCCTTTTTACCTTCTTTAGAAATTAATTAAGGTTAGAATTAAATTGTAATTTTAATCGATTTTATCACGGCCGTTATAGGTTTAAACAGGGCTGTTATTGATTTAAATCATTGGAAAATTTGCATTAAAATCATGATTTAAATCAAAAAACATTACAATTCTCCGGATGTCTAATACGCATGTAAAACATCACAAACCATAAACAAAACCCACAAATTTGTGGATAAATCTAAAAAAATTCAATTTCAATATTTTAATCTTTATAAAATTTAAAAAATTGTGCTAATACAGATAATCAAAATACCTACGATTTATAAATTTTGGGTATTAATTCACAATAATTTTTTTTTAATGTTCTCACAAGATTTCTAAGATATTTCAATTTTTCAAAAATGTTTAATTTTTATCTCATAATTTCTTATTTTTACAAAATTTTAAGTCTTTTTCTACTTTTATTTTTGATATTTTTGTTTTTTATTTGTCTTTTTATTTTAGAGTTTTCTTTAATTTTCCTCATTTTTTGCAAATTATTTAATATAATTTTAGACAATTTCATTATTATAACATTCACTAAACTTTTTATTTCGTTAATTATAATTATTTCCATAGTTTTAAAAATAAATACTCTCATTTTTTTGTAAATTTATTCAAGTTTTTTCACATTTTTTCTATTTTTTGCGTGATTTTTTGCAAACTTGTTCTTCCATAAAGTTTTTTAGATTTTCTTTATTTTTCTAAATTTATTGTTGGACTTATTTTAAGTGTAATAATAAAAAAAATGTGTTTGGTTTAATTTGCTGAAACTTTTTTATTTTTAAAGGATTTTTAAGTTTCTTTGTGGACTTTTTTTATTTATCTTGATATAAATATGTTTTAATTTTATTTTTTGTACTTTTTACATTTTTTTAGTATGTTAGATTAAGGAAAAGAAGATTTCTCTATTTTCTCCCTTTTTATTTAAATTTTTTGATGTTTCACTATTTTTTTAGTTATTCTTTGCGTTTTAATTAATTTTTTAATTTATTTTTGTCATCATTTTTCCATTTCTAAAAGCTTTTATTCTTTTATTTTATATTATGTGAATTTAATCTTATACTAAATATTCTCATTTGAACATCACATTCTTGTATTTCATAAAATTTCTTTTCTTTTAATTTTTTTTTCAATTTTACAAAATTGTATTCATTCTTTTTTTATTCAATTTGTAAAATAATTCTTTAATGTTTCTAATTTTAAAATTCTGTTCTCTTTAGTAATATATTTTAACGTTTTTTTTAATTATCTTCTAATTTATTATTTTAATTTAATAAAATGTCCGTAAATAGTTTAATTTTTTATATATAACTTTATATATTACTTTTTTATATATAATTATGTCACTGTTTCATTCTTGTGTTGTTTTTTTAATTTCTCTTTATTTCTTTAATAAACTACTTGCAAATAAACATTTGGAGATTTTATATATTGATCATATTTTTAAAAGAATCAATTTTTGATTTAAATCAAATAAATCCGATTTTTTTGAGTTTTTTTAAAAAAATCATGATTTTTATCAGCCCTGGGTTTAAATCATTGGGATATTTGCATTAAAATCATGATTTAAATAAAAAAAAACTTCACAATTCTCCGAATGTCAAATCATAAACAAAACCCACAAATTTGTGGATAAATCTTAAAAATTTCAGTTTTAATATTATCTTTATAAAATTTAAAAAATTTTGCTAATACAGATGATCTACGATTTACAAATTTTTGGTATGAAGATAGCAAAAAATAGTATTAAATTTTTATATCTTTAAGTCATTATTATTTAAATAAATAACAAACGTCAATTAACTCATATTCCTATTTCCTCCAACTTTAAAATTACATTCAATTCAAATTTAAATGCATATTAATTAATGCACAATAATTAAATAATATTATTTTCCATATTAACAATAATCCTTTTTTTTTTGGCGTCTGATTAAGTTCTAAAATTAATTATTTAGAATATTTATTTCATCGAATTTCATTAGGAAGAATCTTCTTTTAGTCGCAATTTCACATTTTCGAATACGTTTTCAATCAAACATAAATTAATCCCAATTTTGACCTAAAAGAATTTGTAGGTCACCGAATTAATATTTAACAGAATTTTCATTTTACAAAAATCCTTTTAACCAGCTTTTCATTTAAAAGAATTCCAATTTAAACGAATTTTAATTTAGAAGAATTTTTATTTTACAGAATTTTAGGTTAATCCTAAAATATCCGAAATTGCGAAAATTTCGGTAAAATGAAAATTCTGTTAAATATTAATTCGGTGATTCTTCCTAATGAAATTCTGTGAAATAAGTATTCTAATTAATTAATTTTAGAACTTAATCATACGTCCCCTTTTTTTAATTCTTACAGTTTTTTAAGAGATTTCACTTTTTCGAAATTGTTTAATTTTTATCTTATAATTTATTATTTTTACAAAATTTTAAGATTTTTTTTCTTTTCACTTTTGATATTTTTTTTTATTATTTGTATTTTTATTTTAGAATTTTCTTTAATTTTCTTCTTTTTATGCAAATTATTTAATATTATTTTACACAATTTTATTATATCATTCACTAAACTTTTTATTTCCTTAATTTTCATAATTATTTCCATATTTTTAAAAATAAATACGCTCATTTTTTTGTAAATTTATTCAATTTGTTTTCAAATCTTGTCTATTTTTTGCGACAATTTTTGCAAAGTTACTTATTCTTTCATAAAATTTTCAAATTTTCTTTATTTTTCTAAATTTATTGTTGGATTTGTTTTAAGTGTGATTTAAAAATATTTTTGGTTTAATTTGCTTAAATTTTATATGTTTTTATGCACTGTTTCATTCCTGTGTTGTTTTTTAAATTTTTTCTTCATTTCCTATAATGTCCATGACATTTTTTATTTAAAAGAATTTTCTCATTTTTTTAATAGACTGTTTTAAATAAAAAAAATCATGATTTTTATCAACTTTGGATTTTATATTTACATTTCAATCAATCCTGTTTTTTTTATTGTAAATATTTGTTTTAACGGTTTTAATTTGAATTAATTAATCACCAGGAATAATTTAATTTAATTTAATTTGGAATGAATTCTTAAAATAATAATATTTGTAAATGAGTAAAATAAAAGATAACTATTTTCTTTTTATAAGAAAAATCAGAACAAAAATTTTTGAACTACTCAAAAACTCGTTAAAGTGATAACAGAAACGATAATTAACAATTTCTGATCTCATTGGAAAATGGCCATGGAGAGTATAAAAAAATTATTTTAAACAAATTTGTGATTTAAAGATTAACAAAAATGAATTCTTATTTAATGTAGAGACTCAAGAAAAGAGAAAAAAATTACATTAATTTTAAATAAGAAATAAATACTAAAATAATAATTTTAAAAATTTTTTTTCGACACTCCTTGACCTTATATTGAATTTTTTAATCTTATCATAATGTTTCTTTTTCTTAGAAATTGTTTTCCTTTTTGAAACTATTAAATTTTTTTCTATTTAATGTTTTTTTGAACAATTTATTTAATATTTTTCATGATTTCTTAATTTTTCTCATTTTTTAAAGATTTTTTCTCTAGCTTTTTATTTATTTTTCTTTCTTTATCATTGTTATTAGATTTTCTCTGGTTTTCTTAATTTTTCTGAATTGAAGACAAAAATTTCAATTTCATTTATAAAGTTTAAAATATTTTTTGAATTTTTTATTTATTACTGCAATAGTTGCAATCTATTAAAATTTACGTCGATTCAAATTTCTATGGATTCAAAATTCAATTAATTCAAAGTTAATTTTATCAATTATTAATCGATTTACGTTTCAAGTAATTTAAATTTCCATTGATCCAATCGTCAATTTATCAAAATTTCAACTAATTTAAATTCAAATTTCAAACGATTTAACTTTCGCAATCAACACTAGTTTTATTTTCTCAAGACATTTATTACCTAATTAAAATTTTTTATATTTAATTCATCTATAATATAAATTTTAATATTTTATTATTATTTTACTATTATAATATTTTTGTCACTTATTTACAGAGAATAATTGACCTTTTTATCTATTTTGAGGACAACAGGTACTGTGATAAGTAAATAAATATATTTTATTCAAATTTTAATCGATTTAAATTACAATTTATTTAAATTTTGATTGATTAATATTTCAATTTATCCCAATTTTTATAAATTAATTTTTTAATTGGCTTAAAATTCAATTTATTCAAATTTTAATTAATTCAAACATCAATCGATCTAAATTTTAATAATATCCAATTAAAAAAATGTATCTTTAATTATTAATGAAAGTTTTAATTAATCAAACAAAATTTCATTATGTAATTTTTATTTATAAAAATTTGTAACAAGTTTGACACCTTTTTGTCACAGATTTTCATAAATTTATTCGCCTTTTCACCCATTTTTTAAAAAAGGTACTGTGATTCCTGCATTTAAATTTCCTGTACTTAATATAAATAAATAATTGATATTTTTAAAAATCTTTTTTCCCATAGCTAATTTTTTGTCTGAATAATTTAAAAAATTTGATATTCCATTAAGAAGTACAGAAATCAGCCATTTAATGTGTATTTGAAAATGTAGTAAATTCATTTTTTTAATCAAGTATTTTTAAAAACTTTTTATTCTACATTATTGTATGATTCTTTCATTTTTTTGCACTAAATTGAAAATTTTATTCAAAATTGGCACAAGCTAGTGTTTTAAAGTAAATATTTAAAAATAAACTAAAATGCTGTGTGTGCTTTGCCCGACAAAATTACTTTAATATTTTTCAAGGTATAGGTAATATTTTATTTTTTCGTAATAATTAGAAAATATGAAGCTAATATTAATTGAATTATTTTCTATTTCTAAAAAAATTAATTTATCTATCTCTGATAATCTTCGGTAAGTAAGGTCGAAAATGTCTTATCTGAACTCTTGGACAAATAAAAGTTTACTTAAGGATAGCAACAAAGTTCTTAGATAGGTAGTTTAAAATATCTTGTTCAATTTTTATGTATTATAAATTATTTCATCCCGAATGTTTTAGCAATAAGTTTTTATAAATAATGTTTATTTTCAGCAAAGGATCCTGAGGTAAAATTAATCATTTTCTAACTGAAATGTTTCTGAAAATTCCTTTGAATATTAATAATTTAATATTAAATTTATCAATTTCATAATATTTAATTTATTGCTTCAAGAAATATCTTTTCTTATTATATAATTAATAATATCATTTAATGATTAGTATCGAATAACAAATAATATATTAAATAAATAGATAGAAATTTTAATAAATTGTAATTGTGATAAATAATAAAGTAAATACTGATTTTTTTGGATAATATTAAAGGAATTTTTAGCGGTGTAGCATCACACAACTTCTTAGTTTAAAATTTGTCATGTATTTAATATTTCAATCAGCTTTACAGAAAAGTGTAATATTTTTAGTGATTTTTAAAAGAAATCTGCCATCAGTTGCCATACTTTCTATTATCTTTTTCTATTTAATTAAATTTATTATAAAAATCTTGATGTGATACACTAAATATATTTTTCGTGTATTTCACAGGAATCGTCCTGGTGGGATTCTCTCGTTGATTCTACTTTATTTTCAGATGCCGAGTGCGCTTTTAATAATTTGATTGTTTGTCACTTTCCTCTTCTAACTAAATTATTATATGTCTATAGATACGATGGACGAGGGGCTCTGGGCGACCTAAGAGTCTATGAACCACCACCTGGTGGCTTCGACCAGAGAACGTTTCTCACCGAGGATGAATATAAAATTGAGCAGCTCTGTGACGAGGAGCGGTATCGATCCATCTACAATAATGATGCTGATGAAAATTTATATCATGGTAAATATTAACAATAAGGAACATTTTAGTTAATTTTTTAATTAAAAAATATAATTGTATGAGAATATTTCAACAATTTCTGTGTAATAAATGCTCCATTTCTTTTTTCAGAAGAGGAAATGAAAAGACTGCAGCAAGCTCTAGATTCAGAAAATAGCTATGGACAGGTCGCCTATAGTTATGATGAAAATGAAGAGAATCGAAAGGCATCTTGCGAGGATTCTCAAAGTCCAAAACCATCCGAGGGTTCACAAGAAGATGACCAAGCTTTCGTCGTTCCACCTGAATTAAACATCCCGCCTGAGATGACTGTGGTATGAATTATTTAATATTATTTCAAGGATCATAATCTGATGGGGATGTATGATTAATTTTTAAAATTAATTATTTAGAATATTTATTTTATAGAATTTCATTAGGAAATATCTTCTTTTAGTCGAAATTTTACATTTTCGAATATGTTTTCAATCGAACATAAATTATTCCGAATTTTTACCTAACAGATTTTTGAAGTCATATTTAACAGAATTTTCATTTTACAGATATCTTTTTAACCAAATTTTCATATAAAAGAATTCCAATTTAAACGCATTTTAATTTAGAAGAATTTTTATTTTACAGAATTGTAGGTTAGTCGAATTTTTAAATACCAGTATATTCATTTGGCAGAATCTTTGTTCGTTCGAAAATTGTATTAGTACGAATTGACATTGATAGAAAACTTAAAATGCAGAATGTTCATATGTCCGAAATTGTAAATGGCCGAAAAAGTATCCGACAGAAATATTTTGGCGCGAATTTTGAATATGACCAATTGCAATTTACTTCATATTTTCTGATCAGTCAATTTCAAAATTCGCGTCAAAATATTTCTGTAGGATACTTTTTCGGCCATTTACAATTTCGGACATATGAACATTCTGCATTTTAAGTTTTCTATCAAATGTCAATTCGTACTAATACAATTTCGAACGAACAAAGATTCTGTCAAATGAATATACTGGCATTTAAAAATTCGACTAACCTAAAATTCTGTAAAATAAAAATTCTTCTAAATTAAAATACGTTTAAATTGGAATTCTTTTCAATGAAACGTTGGTTAAAAGGATTTCTTTAAAATGAAAATTCTGTTAAATGTGAATTCAGTGACCTAAAAATTCTGTTAGGTCAAAATTCGGATTAATTTATGTTTGATTAAAAACGTATTCGAAAATGTAAAATTTCGACTAAAAGAAGATTCTTCCTAATGAAATTCTATGAAATAAATACCCAATCTAAATAATTAATTTTATAACTTAATCATATGTCCCAAATGTCGCCTTTGCATATTTCTTTAAAAAACTTTTAACATACTATTTTGATAATTTTTTATATTTTTTAAAATAGTAAACCGATTGATTTAAGCTCTAACAGGGTGTTAAACGATCTCAAAAATAAAAGTTTAAAAATTGTTCTAATATTGATGATCAAAATACCTGTGATCTAAAAATTTTCGGTATGAAGATATGTCACAAAATAGTATTAAATTTATATATCTTTAAGTCATTATAATTTAATAAATTCCAAACGTCAATTAACTCATATTCCAATTTGTTCAAACTTTTAAATTTCAATTAATTCAAATTTAAATGCATATTAATTAATGTAGAATAATAAAATAATATTAATTATTTTTCTTATTTTTACAAAATTTTAAGATTTTTTTCCTTTTACTTTTGATATTTTTTTTTTTGTATTTGTCTTTTTATTTTAGGATTTTCTTTAATTTTCTTCTTTTTATGCAAATTAATTAATATTATTTTACACAATTTTGTTATTACACCATTCACTAAACTTTTTATTTCCTCAATTTTCATAATTATTTCCATATATTTAAAAATAAAAACGCTCATTTTTTTTGTAAATTTATTCAATTTGTTTTCACATCTTGTCTATTTTTTGCGAGATTTTTTGCAAACTTACTTATTCTTTCATAAATTTTTCAGATTTTCTTTATCTATCTACATTTATTGTTGGACTTTTTTTAAGTGTGAAAATAAAAAAATATTTTTGGTTTAATTTGCCTAAACTTTTTTATTCCTAATTACTTTTGTGGACTTTTTATTTATCTTTATAATATACATTCTTTCATTTTATTTTTAATAATTCTAATTGTTTAGTAGATTAAATTCTGACCAAATTTTATTAAGGGACGTATGATTAAGTTCTAAAATTAATTATTTAGGATTTTCATTTCATAGAATTTCATGAGGTAGAATTTTCTGGTAGCCGAAATTTCACATGTTCGAATTTGTTTTCAATCGAATTTAAATGAATTCGAATTTTTACTTAACAGAATTTTTAGGTCACCGAATTCATATTTAACAGAATTTTCATTTATAGGATTTCAATTTAAACGAATTTTAATTTAGAAGAATTTTCATTTTACAGAATTTTAAGTTAATAGAATTTTTAAATGGCAGAAAATTAATTTGAATGAATCTTCATTTGTCCGAAATTGTATTAGTACGAATTGACATTTGAAAGAAAACTTAAATAGTAGAATGTTCATTTGTTAAAAATGCAAATGGCCGAAAAAGCATCTGACAGAAATATTTTAGCTCGAATTTTTAAATTGACCAATCTCTTTCCTTGTCTTACTAATGGAGCTCGTCCACTATATGAATATTCGACAAAATTGAAATTCTGTCAAGCTTAAAATTAATTTATTAAAATTTGTGCTATAAAAAAGTTCGACATTTTAATCAATCAGTCAAATAAAAGTTACGTTAAGTTTAAATTCAGGTCTTTACAATTCATTTTAATTATCAATCTTACTTACTTGAAATTCATTAAATTGAATTTCTATCAAATAAAAATTACATAACTTTAAATTTTTAAGAAATAATTATTCCTCTAATTCTAAATTGTCTTGAAATAAATATCTTACATGTTGAATGTCTGCAAAATAAGATTTCATTGCATTTGCTATTCTTTTAACAGAAGAGTCGAAAAATGTAATTCATTCAAATAATTATTTTTATAAATAAAAATACGAATGAATTAAAATTTAATTATATTAATGTTCTGAGCTATGGATTTCGAAATATTGAAATTTCTACAGGGTTGCCACAGGTCAGGGAAGTCAGGGAAAAGTCAGGAATTTTCATAAAAATACTAGAAAAATGCAAAAAATCTCTAAAATAGATGAAAAATTATAGTTTTCTGAAATTTACTAAGTAGAGAGATTTACTAAACAAATTTTTGGAAGTCATATTTTAAACATACTAAAAATAAATAATGTTTGCAATCTGAAAAATAATTATATTTCATAATTTATATAATAATTTACAAGTTCCTATCTTTTATTCATTCATGCATTCATTCATTCCTTCTGTCCACACCTGAAATTTGTCACTAAATTTTTTTTTAAATTTTATATAATTCTTCCCCTTTTTAAAACTTCGCCAATTTTTATACACATAGCAATTTTAATTCCTTCATATCTTATATAATTTGAACTTGCATTGATTAAAAATTCAGTCAATTCCACACTTCAAAAATAAAATACTGAAGTGATTGTAAAATTTCTTGAATTTTTAAAAATTCTTTTCTATTATGATTCCAACTAAAATTTTCAACATTTTCATTACTTTTCAATTATTTTCATTATTTTTCATTTTCTTCGTTAAGTCTTAAATTTACTTTACGAAAATTTCAATTAACTTTTTTTTTTAATTTACCATTATTTTCATCATAATGCAATTATTTTCTTCCACAGCACTTCAAATATATTTTGTATTTTTTCCAATTATTTTTTTAAATTAAAATTATTTTCTTCGTTTTCAAATTATGTATATCAATTGAAAATTATTTGTCTCAATTTTTAATTATTTTCATTATACTTCAATTAATTTTCTCAAATTTGAATTTTTAATTAATTACCTCAACTTTGAATTACTTTCTTCAATTTTTAATAATTATTATTCTAGTGTTTCGTTTTGCAAGTATTTTCTCCAATTTTTCAACATTTTTATTATTTTTCGATTAATTTTCTAAAATTTCAGTTGCCTATTGATCCTAATTTAGAATTATCGTTGTCTTACTTTACATTTATTTTTATAATTATTTCCTCTACTTTTTAATTATTTTAATTAGTTTTTTCAATCTTCAATTATTTATTTTTTATTTATTTATTCATTAGTTAAATTACGGGCTCAAAGTTCTTTATTATCTGAATTCTAAATTACTGTTTTCAATTTTTAAAATCATTTTTCAATTATTTTTTGTTTTTTAAATAATTTTTGTAATTTTTTCAATTATTTCTCTCAAACTTTAATTACTTTTAAATGATTTTTCATTCATTTTCTTCTTATGCAATATTATTTTCTGCAACTTTTAATTAATTTTATTCAGTTCCAATTATTTTCCCATTTTGTCGGTAGTAAAAACATTTTCTCCAAATTTTCGAATTTTTTTTTTTCATTATTTATCATAATTTCTAAAATTGTTGTCCAAAATTTCAATTTATTTCTATTATTCAATATATATTCTGGAATTCTTTTTAATTAATTTCTGAGATTTTCAATTATTTTATTGAAAACTCAATTATTTTCTTCTATTTCATAGATATTTTGTAATTTTTTCAATTATTTTTGTCAAATTTATATTATGATATTTAATTTTCTATTATTAATATATTTTTCAATTATTTTCTCAAACTTTTAATTATTTTCATTTTTTTCAATTAATCTCTAACATTTCCAATTATTGTTCCCAATTTTTAATTATTCTCATTTCTTCAAATAATTTATAATATTATCAAGTATTTTTCTCAACTTTCAATTAATTTCTTCAATTTGAGAATATTTCTGTGATTTTTAAATCATTTTCCCCAATTTTTAATTGGTTTCATTATTTTTCAATGAATTTGCAAAATTTGTAATTATTATCATTTTTCCCAGTATTTAAAGTCCAACTACATATTTTCAAATATGCAATTTTTTTAAATTTCAATTATATTATCTTCAATTTCTTTTTCCAATTCTAATTCATTGTATAATCTAGTTTTATAGTAAATATACGAAAAATTGGTTTTAAGAACTCAAAAAAGGTCAGGTAAAAAGAAAAAAATTGGTCTGGAAATCAGGGAAAAGTCAGGGAAAATTATAATAAAATATTTGTGGCAACCTTGTTCTAAAAAAAAAAAAAAAAAACCGTTTATGGTATAATCATGCGCCCCGAATATGCCGGGAAATTCAAAATAATTATTCTCTAGAAACCCTGATTTTGATCAATCTTTACCTTTCATTAAGAGTGATCCGATTGACCCAAGTTTAAATTTATCAAACTTTTGACAATTAGAAATTATTAATTGATTGAAATTGTTATTTTTAGCCGGATACGCAGAAACTACACGCCATAATAACGAAAACAGCGCTTTTCATTAGCCGCCAAGGAGGTCAAATGGAAGTTTTGATAAAGGCAAAGCAGGCCAGCAATCCTCAGTTCGCATTCCTCTCTGTGGACGGTGCTTTACATCCCTATTACAAACTCGTCCTCGAGGCTATCAAGTCTGAAAAATATAATCCAGAAAAACAGCCCGAGAAGGAAGAATCGGGTACGCATTTCATTCTTACTTATCAGGTTAATTATATAACTTTCTCGATTTCTACAAGTCCGCTTAAGTGGCAGAAGAACTTTGACCAAATTATATTAGTATGATCGAGGTTGTCCTCATTGAGTTGACCTAACTGAAACAATTATATGCTGGATATAACACCATCTACTTTGATCCCACTTATTTTTTAATTACCGTAAGTATTAGCTTTACGTTTTGACAACGAGAGTTCAGCGTTATTTTAAGTAGTGCTTTTAGCTTAAATATATCAGCTTTGTTAGAGCTTTTTTCTCTTTCAAATAGAAGAACCGGAGCAGCAAAGTGACGATGATGACGACGAACCTTATCTTCATCCCAGCCTTGCACCTTCGTTCGCCAAAGTGGAAGCTGTAAGTTTTTTATTTTTAAGAAACAAGTGACGGACACAAGTTTCTGTAGATGGGTGATTCTCCAGAAATATTCTTTCTTGCGCACCGGAAATGAAAAATTAATAAATACATTTTATGATCTCTAAAATTGATAAATATGTTAAGTATTAAAAGATTTAACACCTCCATAACTTGATCATGCTAATTTGTAGCATTTAAAAAAGAGTTTTTATGTTAAAGTTTATAGATAAATCTAAAGGTTAAAATGTGGAGCAGGTATTTTTTTTAAAGTAAAGAACAACTTCATGTCATTCAAATTTATTTTGCACAATATTTTTCATTCTTAGAAAACTATTTAATGTTATTAATTTATTATTAATTATAATTTGAAAAATTTGTAGATTTTAAAACACCAAAATAAAAAATCTTTTGACCACCAATAATTATTTGTCAGGATTTAAAGGTTTATTTTTCTTTGACAGTTCAAAAACAATTGATATTCATATTAATTTTTAATCTGAGCCAGAGGAATGAGGATTTCAACATTTTATTTAAAATTAAGCAGTTTTCCTTAAACTTAAAATAATTTATCATGTTTGTATAAGTTAACTTTATTGTAGAAAAATTGCAAAAAATTTGTGTCTATTGTCATTCTATTTTTAATTTGAGCCAGAGGAATGACGCTTCAGGTTGTGAATCGCTGAAAAAGCCTCAATTTATATTTTTTTACCTTTCAATAATGATATTTTTACGAAACCCACTTGACAAATTATTATTAGGGATGTCAATGAATTTAATAAGTATGAAAATAAATAAATAACTCAACCAATATTGAATAATATTCGACAAGCCAGACGACAAAATTCATTTTCCATTTATGGAGAATCTATAAGATCTATTTTATTTATACTTTATACAAATATTCTACAATCCCTTAGCATCTAGAAAATATCTGCAAAGAATTGTTTTTCAAATATTAAATAGTTGTTTTACATTTTGAAAGAATGGAAAATTGACATACAGAGAGAAATTTTCATAAATTATTATAATTATTGAGAAAATCTTGAGGACATACAAAAGTAATATTTCGTGAGAATCACCCAGATACATTTTAATTATCTTTTATATTTATTTTCTTTATTCTTGTCTGTTTTAACATTTTCATCTTTAGTTAGAAAGAAGGGGTTTCACTTTTTTTCACTTTTTCCAATTTTTATCAACTAGTTTCTTAATTTTTCACTGTTCTTTTTTCAAATCCAAGTGGTCAGGGTTTTAATTTTACCAATATATTAATTAATTAAAAAATGAATCTTAATTTAATTAGTTAAACAATGTATTTATCTATAAACTGAATCCCAAACTTGAATATAATCAACAAGGACTGTAAGATATATTATTATTTATAACTAATTTTTTGTTTTTAGGCTCCAAGCATTCCAAGCATTGCCTACAAACCTTCAGCAGATTGTACATATTCCATGCTGGTAAACAGGATAACTGGGAAGCCACCGCCTTCGAAGATACCACCTCCACCGGAGATTCCAGTTCCACCAATGCCTATTCCTGGATATTATCCAGGAATGACTCCTCAGGTAATAAAAAGAGCCCTTTTCAAATATTTTCTTTTTTTTTATTATTATTAAAATTCTGTTCTTTCTTTGTCTTTCTTGAGACATAACTAATTCTCCCTCGGGTTTGTATTCATATACAAACATAATTTTTTTATTTTGAACTAAAATATACTTTGAGATATAAAAAGGCAAAATGCAGGCTTTCATATGCTAACGCATATGAGATTAATACGGAAGACAATGGTATTACACTTTTTTTTGTAAAGTGGAAAGAAATTGTGAAAATGTTGTAAAAACAAAAAGGAAAAGACATTTTTTTTTTTTTTTTGTAATTGCAGTTTCTCAGCAATATGGACAATTTCAAAAAATCCAACGGATTTTAAAAGATGAATAAAGACCCTTTTCTATTGCGAATGTTAAGGAGGTCAAGGAGGTTCTCTCCATTTACATAACCTTAAACTAAAAAATGACTGTTCCAGTCAAATAAAACTATTATTAAAATTAATTTCACCAAATTTTGAAAAATCCAATTATATATTTTTCAGAAAAAATTAGGTCTAGCTGAAATTTGTTGTCAAATAATAATTATTCAACATTTTATGCTTTTTCTTTAAATTCAATAATCAACTGCAATTTTCATCCAATTTTGACAAATAATAGCTCATTTTTCTCATTGAAACATTCTCTACAGTTTTATTTGTCAGGTTTTGTTAAATAACACTTTATTTAACAATTATTAAACAAATAAAATGTGTTCTTTATGTATTTTTTAAACAGAATATTATTTAACAAAATCTAACAAATAAGATTGTAGAGAATGTTTCAAAGGGAAAAATTAGCTATTATTTGTTAGAATTGGATGAAAATTCCAATCATTCATTAAATTTTAAAAAAAGCATAAAATATAAATAAATATTATTTGACAACAAATTTTATCTCAACCTAATTTTTTCTGAAAATTGTACAATTGGATCTTTCAAAATTTGACGAAATTAATTTGAATAATATATTTTTATTAGGGGTGCAAAACGACTTTCTAGTTTGAGATTATGTCAGGATTATGTAAATGGAAAGAACCGCCTTAAAATTTTTTATTAATTTACTTAATTTTAAAAAGTATTAATTGCAGCTTATCTTCAAACTTGGTTAATTTAATATTACACATACTTACGGAATGGAAACTGATTTTTTTTTTTTTTAAATCAATAAGTATCTTATTTATTATTTAAATTCAAATACGTTACTGGGTCAAACCACTGACTTTCGAACAAAGGAGGTCGCTAACATATTTCAACAAATATTAAAACCCATATTATAATATGTATTATTGAAGTATCTAAATTCAGGTTCTGAAGTTTTTTTGGATAAATTTTTTATTTTGCATTCGTAAATTGTAATTAAAGAAGTAAGTGTAAAGAAAATAATTATATATATTGTAAATATTTTCTGGATCAAATTAAAAAATTAACATTTTCATTTATATCTAAGTTTTTATAAAATTTTCAACATGTGTAAGATTAAAAATGTGTGTTTTGGGGTTAATTCTGAAAGTTTATGATGCTATTATTTAGTAATAAAATAAATATTTGTCTCAAATCTAGTGAAGATATGATTAAGGTGCATAAATTAATAATAATGGTAAGTTTCAATAAAATTTATTAGGTATGTTTCTAAAAAATAGACTTTTAAAAATGATAATCAGTGATAGATTTTTTATCAACTTTAAATTGATTTTATCATTATTATTCTTCATTATTTACAAAATTATATTAAATAAAATAAATATTTCGATGTTAATTAAACATATTTTCTTTACAATATGGGATTTAAATGTTTTCTTTCTAAATACAAAATATTTGAAATGTGCATTAAAAACGCCATTTTTCTTGACATTTGCTTCTTTAATAAAAATTTACGTCTGCAAAATAAAAAATGTATGTTTTTTTAGATTATTTTCCAATTAGGAAATGTTTTTCTTTTGTTTCTAATTAGCTACTTATTTTCATTTTCAGTCATTTATTTATTTTTTAGTATCTTTATTTAGTGAATTCATTAAATTTTTAGTTTTCTGTAATCAATTTATTGTCATTTTCCCCACGTTTTACTTATTTTGCAATTTCTTAGTAATTTTTTTTACATCCTAAACATTTTTATTTTAAAGATAAGATAACGGCACCTATTCTCGATCGGATCCTATAGTCGATCAGTGATGATTTAATTGGATAAAATTAATTAGTAGTTTTATTATATATTTGTAAAAATAAAGCTTGTAATAATCGAAATAGTATGTGGCTTCAACATTATTAAACTATTAATTGATTTTATCCATTTAAATCATCGCTGATCGAGTATAGGTACCGTTACCTTCCTTTTTTATTCAGCATTAATCTTTTTAAAAATTGTTTACATTTCTTTGCATTTCTTCATTTTCAGAAAATAATCATTTATTTAATCGTTTTTGTTCTTTAATTTCTAATATATATATTTATTTTTTTTTTTATTGAAAAACTTTTTTTTTCTTTTTTTAGTATTTGTTCTTATGTTACCTTTTGTTTTATAAAATGTTTTCTCTGTCTCATTGTCATTTTTTTTTATTTTACCATTTATTTTTTATCAAACGTAAGTTATTTTTTCTCATTTTCTCTTTTTTTTTTAATTTCTATTCCTGATTTTTCAAATTTTTTCTTTATGTCCCAGTTATTTAAAAAAAATTCTGTATTAATTTTTCATAAGTACCTATTTCATATTGTTTTTCTTCAATTTTTATTTATTTCGACAAATTCTCGTCCTTATTTTTTGTTCTTTCTTTTTCATTTGCTTGTTATTTTTCTAATTCCCAGTCATTTTTTGTTCATTCATTTTTGTTCTTTTTTTAGTTTTCTATTACGCTTTGAAACCTGTAACTATAAAAATTACTTGAAATAGAATTGTTTAAACGTTTTTATCAAACAATAATAACATTTTAGTTTAATTTGAATTTTGTTTGCCTTTTTGTTAGTTTTTGTTAATCTTTCTGCTCTAATCTGTATTGCAGAATCCATATTTTTCACAGGGTTATCCGCCATATCCAGTAGCACCACAGCAGTATTCTCATGGTCCAGTATTATATGGAGCCAATGGGCACCCGAACAATCCACCTCAAATTTCAGTACCACCAATTCCATCGTCGAGTGATGCAAATCTCGTGCAGACTCCGCTCAAAGAACCTCCTTCTCTTGTTCCATATGGACCAACTCCGCCTAAACCTCTCAGTAGACCTTCATTCATCGTTCCACCGGCAGAAGTTCAAATAATAATTGACAAAATGGCAAGTTACGTGGCGAAAAATGGACGAGATTTTGAGGCTATTGTTAAAAATAAAGGTGATCCGAGATTCAATTTTCTTGAATTGTCTCATCAGTATCATGGATACTATGCCCACAAACTCACAATATACGAGGGCGCTGTTAATCCTCGAGTTTTAACTGAAGAGGAACTTTTGCAGAAGCAAGAACTAAAAGAAGAGAAACAAAAGAAATTGGAGGAATTGCAAAAGAAACAACAGAGAATGGAGGAAGTGCAGAAACGTGTTAAGATGATCGAAGCTAAAAAGAAGGGCGATTCGAGATTAAAAGAGGATTCTGTAAATAAAAATATTACCACTGTTTCATTTTCGATCAAGAAGCCAAAGGAGGGAGAATCGACTGTTATTGAGAAACGCAATGCTCTTCCTTTAGAAGAAAGTGATGACGATAGTGAAGAAAATAAGAAAGAAACCAATTCCAAACCTGATTCTCCAATTGACGCGGGGGATGACAGTTGTTCTGTAAAAAGTGAAAAGGAATCCAGCAGTTCCGAAAGAAGATCACGATTTGATGAAAAGGATTTTGTTGATCTTACTGATGATATTCTTGAAGATTGCCAAAAGGATCTGAGGAATAAGCAAGTGGAAGAGAGATTGAAAGATAAATTAGCTGCCGCTGCGAGGGAGAAAATGGCCTCAAATTCAATGAAGGAAAAACAACTTCAACTCGAAAGAAAGAAAAAGGCAGCCATGTTCTTGAGTCAGTTGCAAACACCAACAATTGTAAAAAGTACTGAGAGAATTGTGATGTCAACTAGTAGAAGAGATGCTGATTTAGAAAAAATTCAAGCGGTTCCCTCTCCAATTCGGGAAACGGAAGCGGAACAATTAAATTCTGGATGTGCCCAGCTGATTCATAGAATAAAAAACTCGGAATTAAGCAGCAAAAGATCGAGACATCGATCCAGGAGCCGAAGTAGCAGTCGGAGCAGAAATTATTCTGACAGGGATAGGCACAGGATTCATAAAAAACACAAGAAGAAAAAAGTTTCACATAAAAGGTAACTGGAAAATTATTTCAAGTTTTAGAGAGTTTTTTGCGATTAAAACGTATGACGAAAGAAAATTATTGGGTAAAATGATAAAAAACGACGTTTATATTTCGAAGTGTCTAATTTTTTTAATTGATTTAAAATTTAATAAATTTAAACTCCAGTTAATCTTGATTTTAATTATTTAAAACACTTATTGATTAATATTTTTATTGATTCTAAATTAATTTTGATCTAATTTTACTCGAAATAATTTTGAAATTTATTCTTACCCTCCATTCAAACTTCGATTTATTAAAATTTAGATGTAGATAATCAGGTTGTCAAATTTCGACTTATTTATTAAAAGTATCAAATGATTCAATTTAAGTTTATCCAAATTTTAATCTATTTAAATTTTAATTGATTCATATAATTGTTAAAAATTCTCATCGACTCAAATTCTTTTACTCAATTAATCCAAATTTTATTATATCAAAATTTTTATGAAATTAAATTTCAATCAATTCTAACTTTTACTAAGATCACTTTATATTGATTAAGATTTTGATTGATATATGGTATTAAATTTATTCAAATTTTAAATTAAAACTTAATTTATAAAAATTTTAAGTTATTAAAATATTTTACAATTCCAAATTTAAATGGACTTATAAAAGTTTCATTAAATCAAATTGGCCCAAACTTTAATTTAGATATTTTTTAATTACCACAAATGAAAATCGATCCAAGTTTGAATTAAACCAAACTTTCATTTTATCAACGTTTTTATCAATCCATCCAAATTTTAATCCAGCAATATTTCCATGGTTCTAAATTTTAATATATCCAAATATAAAAATTAATTCTTTCTTTCCAAAAAAGCACAATTTAGGAAAAAAATTTCAATTTTTTAAAGAATAATGGAATTTATTTTTTGAAAACCTGTATTTAGTCGAGAGATATAACTTATTTATTTATTTATTTAAAAATTTTATGTATACATTTAATTTTGTTTTAATTATTTTATTTATTTACATTACGTATTATCTAATTTATTATTTTATTTTGCACAGTTACGACAGTCCAAGCAGGTCCTCGTGGTCTCACAAATCGAAGAAAAGTAAAAAATTATCAAGGCATCGAAGTCGATCGAGAAGTCCCCACAGACACCACCAAAGCTCAAAATATCAACGAAAAGGAAGCAGTTCCAGCAATTCGTTATCCAGCTCACCCTAAATTTACTTATCTTATGCATAGATAGGTATTTTTTATCCAACATTGTACATAAAATTTTTACATACTTGTAAATTATAGCAAGTAGCGATAGTTGAACAATTAATCCGTCAAAAACGAAACGAATGAAGCAAAATAATCTTATAATTTGTTAAATACGATATGTCAGATTTAAAATACTTTTGAGAATTCAATAAGCGCAAGATATTATTAATTTTTAGAAAAAAAAGAAAGAAAAGGAAAAAATCAAAATTATTTATTCTTGAAAGTGATGTAAAGTATAAATAAGGTAGTTTGAAATAAAGAAATTTAAATTAAATAATATTTTCACGTTCTTGGGATCCTAACAATGTTAGCATTAAGAATTGATAAATTTTCTGGCTCTATTAAATTCAGAATATTAAAATCAAATCATAAAATAGTTTTATTAATTCGATTAAAATTTTTTATCTATTCTTTTAACACTGATGCTGCAATCAGTTGATGTTTTAAGCACCATTTTTATCTAATACGTTACTCAATGTTATCACTTTTTGCGGAAGAAAAGCATCTCATGAAAGAACTTTTTCATTACACTGACTGAAAATTATTATAAAGTGAAGGTTTTATTTTCACGGTCAAGATGAATAAAAGAATAATCACTTTTTACTAAACAAGCTTATTTTATATTGGTTCTTCAAGCTAAATAATTATGTGGCGTGTGTACATTTTAAATACTGAAACAGTATCAAATTATTTCACATGTAAAATAAAATTATAACTTTTAATTTTGTAAAAAGGATAGTAAAAGTTAATTTAGATACCAGTACAGGTATTTACTTACTTTTTATATATTCTTTTTCTTTTATTTAAAAATATTAAAACATTTCTTTCATAAGCATGTGCTTCTACGTTATAACATTTTGTAATTAAAGAGATTTTTTTTATTTATGCAATAAAGCCAGTATTTATTTTACGTATTTGTTTGTAAAGTTATCATTTGGAAATGTTCTATTACGCAACAAAACTAAGGTTATCAATTGGAACATTCCCACATGCTTTCTACTTGTCTTTTATATTTTCTATAAGAAAATTATTTTCTAACTAATTATTTGATTTTAGACATAAATAATTTGTTAGAAACTACAAATTAATATTTAATTTTTTAAAAAATTTAATATGTTTATTTAAAGTATCTTTTAAATATTTAAATAAAATTCAACCTTTTTGCGTTTAACGAGCTAAACATAAAAGCAGATTTTTGGTGATTTAATTGGTATATTATAGCTGACAGTGATAAATTATTTTTTTATCAGAAAGCCCGATAGGCTAATAAAAAATTAATTACAATATATAAAGATATGGTAAATGAGACAACGAATCTTATATATCTGAGTGTTGATTGTCCCAGTTAAGGTCAAGGGGTGACTTATCGCAGATTTATAAGATCAATTTGTAATGCAATTTAGTCAGTGCAGTCTGGTCTTCTGAAAACATTAGAATTTAACAGAATGGCAGCCAAAATAATAGTAAGTACAAATTTAAAATCCCCTCTTGCACATTCAGCAATTTCAGTCATATTTTATAATTGTTTCGATTAATTATCTTATTTTGGACATGTTTTTGGGACTTTTCATATTTAGTGGAAATTTCCTTTCAATTAATTTTCCATATAGTATCAAAATAAAAAAATACCAATGAAATCGTAGTTATGCTCTAATAACAATTATAGACTAGATAATTGTCAGAAAATAATAAATTTATACCTATTTGAATAAATATCAAACTTTTAATAATTAGAAACTATTTATTTAAATATTAATATATTTTTATTTTTATACTTCTGAATAAAATTATTATACTAAATTGAGTTTATCCAAATTTTAGCTGATTTTAATTAGTTTATTCTAATTTTAATTAATTTAAATTTTTATTTCTCATTTAATTCGAATCACTTCTCTGAATTTAATTCATTCAAATTTTACACGCTTGACATACAAATTCAATTTATCATAGTTCTAATTCATTTAAATTATAACCAATTCAAATTTCAATTTATCTTTATCTAATTTTCAAATTATACAAATTCTTATCTGTTCAATTTTTAATTACTCAAATTTGAATCGGTGTCAAATTTAACTCGACAAAATTTTGAATTAATCCCAATTTACATTGATCCAAACTTTAAAATTGATCAAAATTTTAAACAAATCAAATTTCAATTGTTTTAAAATTCGAAAATTCAATTTTTCGAATGTTACATCGATCTAAAATTCAATTTATTCAAACTTCAATTCTCAATCCATCCAAATTTCAACTAATTAATTCAAAATTTGAAATAATTAACATTTTTATTGATTCCAACTTTGACTAATTAAAATATCCAATTTATTTAAATTTAAATTAATCTAAATTTCAACTAACCAAACTTCATTTTATTCAATTTCCTATCGATACAAATTGCTATTTATCCAAATGTTAATCCATTAAAATTGTATTTAAATAAATTAAATTATTTCTCATTATTTAATTTTAATTTTTTCTTGTATTTTTTTCAATTGTTATTTTTATTTTTTTTTATTTTGATTACTATGTTAATTTTTAATTTTTTAAATATTAATTTCTATTTATGTTTTTAACATTAAATTTCCTCCTGCTTGATGATAATAATTCTATTATTTTTTGGTTTTAAATTAGAATAAGATGCAATTGAATGATATATTTTCAGACAAGTTCGCAAGCTCCTTCTTTGTTGGATCCTTCAGAAAAACTTCGTCCAGAAGCAATCTACAATGGAAAATTAGAAAGTCAATTTAGAAACTATGATGAAGATGCCGACGACCCAATTAAGGAACGAGTTCGAAAAACTTATTTTAACATGCACACACACCAAACTGTTAAATTTGTTCGTTGTGAGTATCGACAATCATTTTTAAAACGGTGACCAGTGGTCAGAAAAAGTCAGGAAAATTTTGAAATTTTTATTTCTTGGTCAGGGAATTTTTATTAAATTAAAAAACATTTTTAAATAAAAAAAATGTAAATAAATCCAAACAAAATTTCCATTCTCAATTAACTAAAAAACATTTTTTTTCTGCAAAATATACCTGAAGGGTATTATTACAACTTGATTTCAAAAAAATAATGAAAAAGTCATGAAATCTTTTTTTTTAATTTCTCTGAACAATATTAAGGATCCAGAATAATAATATAATCGGAAAAAATGGATCCAATTCCATATTTTCGTATATTTTAAATAAAAAAAAGCTAAATTTTAAAAGTGTTTTGGTGGAGAGGTTAACAATTTTATTTTTGACATTTAGGTTAATTCAAAGTCGCATATGATTAAAAATTATACAATTTTTTATTTACAAAAATTGTCAAATTTTAGGTTATTTTATCTAAAACGGTTCCAATAAACAGAAAATTGTAGTTTTTATTCTTTAAATTAAACAAAATGTTAAAAATGAAAATTTTTTTTCTTCCATCAAAACGTATTTAAAATTTAGATAGGTTTTATGTTTAAAATGTACAAAAATATGGGGTTGAAGTAGCTTTTTCCGATTATTTGTCCGATTATCTTTATATAAAAACATTTATTCTAATGAATTTTGAATATGAAATAAAACAATTTTCAGCTCGAATGGCAGAATGGCTTCAGTTTAATAAATTTAAAATGTCCATCAAAGATGCTCTCATTAAACTGAACGATTTGGTGGATGAAAGCGACCCTGATATTAATTTACCCAATATTATTCACGCTTTTCAAACTGCGGAAGGTATTAGAAAAGAACATCCAGATTTGGATTGGTTTCATCTTACTGGATTGATTCATGACGTTGGAAAGGTACATTTTTTTTTATTCAAGTTTGTTTTGGATAAAATGAATTTATAAAAAAAAAAAAAAAAAAAAAAGATAATTTTTTCTGAATTTTTTCTTGTCAAAAATGATGTTTTTGGACAATAATTAGAAACCAATTGTAATCAATGTAAGAAATCACATTTGCATTATCAAAATGAATCGATTGACATAATTGATATATACTTGATAGAATTCTTAAAACACAGAATTACCATTTGTCCGAAATTGCAAATTTCCGAACAAGCATCCGACAGAAAGATTTGGCAGGATTTTTAAAATTAACCAATCACGATTTTTTTGATCATTTCTGATTAACCAATTTTAAAATTCGCGCTAAATCTTTTTGTCGGATGCTTGTTCGGACATTTGCAATTTTTTACAAATGGTAATTCTATGTTTTAAGAATTCTATCAAATATCAATTCGTGCAATTACAAATTCGGACAAATGAAGATTTGATGAACTGGATATTCTGTCATTTAAAGATCCGACTTACTTCAAATTATCTAAAATAAGAATTATGTTAAATTAAAATTCGGTTAATTCAGTTTTCTTTTAAATAAAAAGTCGGTTGAAAAGAAATTCTGTAAAATTAAATTTATGTTTAATATGAATTCCGTGACCTACAAATTCTGGTAATTAATAAATTGTGAAAATAGAGACTAGAATGGTTTAAATCTTAGTAAATGGCATTTCTGCAAAAGGAAAATTAGAGCTAATGGATAAACAGTAGAATGAAAATTAGACTAAATAATAATTCTAGTAAATTAAAATTATATTTTTTATTTTTTTTCAAAATCTCGTAATTTTTGCATTTTTAAAGCTTTTTAGATGTTCCTAGATTTTTACATTTTTCGTGGTTTTTGAAACCACTTAAAAAGATCGAAAAACTTGATACGTAAAAACGGTAAAAAATTTTTTTTTTCATCTTTTTATCTAAAGTTTTAAGCTCTACAGGAACTTACACTCAGGTAAGTTTAACATTAATCAAAGTTACTTTTTATGATATTTTTAAAAAGAATATTAAAAATGTATACAAATTGCCCAAGAAACAACTATAATAATCTTTAAAATTGCGAAATTTAACATGTTTTTAAGAAAACATTGAAAATAATTTTTTTCTAACACACGCACCGAAAGTACTATCTTTCTTACCTGTGAAGAGGTCAGAAAGTGAGTCTTTCCCGGCGACAGGGAGGGAATGTTATATTTCTTCCCCATGACGTCCTTGACAGGGAGGGAATGTACATTCCCTCCCCGTGACGTCATTAACAGGGAGGGAATGTACATTCCCTCCCGGTGACGTCATTAACCAGGAAACAAGTGTTTCATGATAAATCCTTATGAGAAATAGAGTTTTATGACAATTACGCATGCAAAATAGCGTTTTATGATAATCACGCATGCGGAATGGACAGAAGCCCAAACGCATTTTCTACTGGTTGTCACGCTGCGAATGTTAACTAACTTTTATCCTCAAATGTTTTTATACTTTCGGTATACGTGTGTTAGAAAAAATAGTATGTGCAACACGGGAGAAAAGTGATTATCGACTCGTGTGTTTGCATCCCTCGCCTTCGGCTCGGGCTACAAACTCACACTCGCGAAATCACTCACTTTCCTCCCTAGTTGCACAATATACTATATTTTCCAAGAAAAAAGAGCCATATCAAATGAAATTTTTATAAGTAGATGTATGAGTAATTTAGTATCTATAAACCCTGAAAATTTAAAAAAGGTCGTCTTTTTGAGAAAAAAATTGTTTTTGTTTTTTTAAGAAATCGATTTAAGAAGGAATTGGACACATACTAGAGAAGAGGTTATGTTTGAAGTAATTATTTTGCTTTTTAAAATAGAAAAATTAATTTGTAATGAAATTTTATTCAGACAAAATGCGATAAATTTAATTTAAAACAAAATGAACTATTAAAACTCATAATTGGATAAAAATTAAAGGTTTTTGAGATTCTGAAACGTTTTTTAGGAACGAGAGAAACTATAGATTTGTTTCTAAATCTTAAATATCTTTTAAATTTTATAGAATTGTGACTTTAAATTATTTATTTTTATTTAAATTTAATTTGTCACATTTTGTCTAAATGGAATTTTATTAAAAGTTAGTTTTTCTATTTCAAAAATCAAAATAATGATTTCAAACATAACATCTTCTCGAGAATGAGTGGTAAGTGGTATGAGTCCAATTCCTCTTAAATGTTTTTGTTCATCAATATTTTTGAATTTTCATTGCATATTTTTAAAAAGTATGAAAAATGGAAAAATAGGCGTATCTTAAAAGTTTCTAAAATGCGGAAATTGTGCAATTTTAAAAGAAAAAGTTTGTAAAAAAAACCTGTTTTTTGTTCAAATCTATTTAAAAGTTCGTAAAACTTTTAAAAAAATGTTATAAAATTCTAAAAAAATTATTGTTTTTAAAAGCAATTTTTTCACTTATGTGCAAGGAAACAAAATGAATACAATTTTTAACTTATTTTTAATATTATAAAGATTTGGATTTTAGGTATTCTACAATTTTGTATAAATTACTTTTTTTCCTAGGAGCTTTATAGTTTTCAAGATGAAAATTCTTGAAAAAGTCTTTATCTTCAAATATTAATTTTTCAATTCCTAATAACTTGCAAAATAAAAAAAAATTGCAAAACACTTTAGCACAATTATTTTACGGTTTTTGTTGAAATTGTTCAGCGATAAATATCTTAAATGTATTTATTTATTTATTCAGGTCATGGCTTTTTATGGAGAACCACAGTGGGCTGTTGTAGGTGACACTTTTCCTGTTGGATGTGCTTGGGGTGATTCTATAGTTTACAGGGAAAAAAGTTTCGATGATAACCCAGATGGAAAAGACAGTCGTTATAAGTGAGTTAAAAATTTCAATATATTGAATCATTGGGCCTGTAAGGTCAATAAAACGATTGTATAATAACTAAAAAAATATATATATATATATATATATATTTTTTTCTTTTATAGCACAAAATATGGAATTTATAAACCAAAATGTGGACTAGATAAATTATTAATGTCCTGGGGACATGACGAGTATTTGTACCAAGTATTGTGTCATAATAAATGTAAAATTCCAGCGGAAGGCTTAGCCATGATTCGTTTTCATTCATTTTATCCATGGCACGCTGGAGGTGATTACATGCACTTCTGCACGTTTTCTGATTTACAGAAATTGAAATGGATTTTGGAATTTAAGTAAGTTTAATAATTTCATTTCTAGAGACCAGGTTTATTTTTTGTTCTATTTTATAGAAAATTTTCTTTCCTTTCTGAAAACAGTTTAATTTTTTAAAATTCGTTTTTCTATAAAAGAATTGTGTATACTATAAATTCAACTTAATATGTAAAAATTCTCTTGTTTTTTAAACCAAGTATTGAAATAAAATTTTAAAATTAAAAAATAAAATAATTTAATAATAGGGATTTTAATTTTTAAATAAATAACTCTGTTACTAAGTAGTCTCCACTTTGTCGATATTTAGCAAATCCTGTGTAAATAATCACTAAAAGTTAGAATACGGCTTATCAACTTTTTTTTTACAGTAAATATGATTTGTATACAAAGAACGAAGATGTACCTGACATTGAAAAGCTGTGGCCTTATTATGAAAGTCTTATTGCCAAATATATCCCTGGCATCTTGGAATGGTGAAATTTACAATTTTAGAATCAGTTCTATACTGAAAAAAAGTTAGCTATGAAATATTTAACGTTTTATGTCTCGTTAGATTAACTGAAATTGTAGTTATTTTAACCATTTTAACCAGAATGGTAGTTAAACTAACAAAAATATTAGTTGATGTGAAATACTCTCTAATCAAAAGTTTTTCATATTTTGTACCATAAAATATAAATTCCACGACACGATTATTAATTTATTTATATATTTACGGATATTTTAAACTAATTACCTTTCAAATAATAATATTTCCAGAAAATTTTATTTAAATAAATTTTATTCTAGAAATTTACTTTATTTAATAAAATAAATTAATATCTTAACTGTATAAATAATATATATATATTAAAGTAAATATTTTTTCTCTATCTCATTTTACAGACTTTAAATTGGTTTTTCCGAAAATTTGTCAAAAAATGGTTGTGAATTATAAATTTTCTTTCTTTCTAAAGATCTAAAGAAATGGTTTTTTTAGCATTATGCTAGAGGAAGCGAGTTTCTAATGAAATATATAAATAAATAGTTATATTATCAAAAATACTATAATTTCTGTTTTCTTCGATTTACAGATGAACACATTTGTAATATTTAAATATATTCTTCTAGAAAAGTCCGATTTATTTAACCATTATAGTAATTTTTAAGGAAACCTATTTTTTAATTATAAATATAATAAGACTGATAAAATATAACTCTTATTTACATTGTTTACATTAAAAAATATAAACTTTCCTGGTAATCACTGACGTCTGTTACGTTTTCTCCTCACTTGAGGCATTTCTTCTTCACTATCATCACTGTCGTTTTGATTAAGATTCATACTCGTTAAGTCTATTTCCTCTCCATCTAAAATTTACAATTACATTAGTAAACTCAATGTCCAAAAGTGACAAAATACAAACACTTAAAATGAGTATAAAATCTCTTTTTCAACTTTAATCCCTTAACAATTTCTTTTTTGTAATGTTAATTTTTATTCTCTATTTTCGGTTTTTGAAAAATAATTTGTACTTTTTTCATTTTATTTAACAATACCTCTTGATTCGTTGAGTTCCACATCCGCCATAGGTTTAGAGCAGTGAGGACATTTGAGTGGCTTTTGAATTTTTGCGTAATTAGCAAGACAGTGATTATGAATTACAGAGTGACATTCCCGGCATGTATGACCCTAGTAAAATAATTTTTTTCATAAAAATTAATTTAATTAAGCAATAATTCTTAATATTTTTTTAATTGTTGTTTTCATAGGTTACTAATTGTATGTTATTAATTACTTTATCGTATTTTTTTATCTTATTACTTACATAAAATACGACTTGTTTGCAAAGCACGCAATTTGACATCGAGTCATCATAAGTGCTTTTAAAGTAAAGTAATTGCTCTGCAATGCTTCTGGGTCCCAGGTAAAAGATTCCATTCTGCAAAGATTGTTATTTTTAGTTCAATATATCCTCAGTTTATCAAAAGTCACAAAATCACTTTTTAATATAAATATGAAATGAGAGTTATACCGAGCAATAAAGCCATTTTTTAAAAACCATTTCATTCAAGAAATCTTGACCATCATGTTTCGACAAACGATTTTCTAATGTTGAACAGAGATTCAAACATTCTGTTCCAGAAATGGATTTATTAACAGAGCTTATTATTTCCGAGTATATTTTTCTCAGCAACTCTAGTTGAGCATGACTGTATTCAAGCTGGAATCTAAAAAAATATTTATTGTTAAGTGAAAATTCAATTCAAATTATCATCAAAGTACATTTTTAATAATTATGAGATACAGTATTAAATAATTGATTATTTGGCAGATAGAAAAATGTAAAATCGCGAAAAATGTAAACTTTTTAAAAGGTAAAAGCTACTAAAATAAATTATTTATTTACTACTCTAAAAATTATTAACATACTTAGTTGAATCATCGAGAATAGTGCTAACAAGAACCCAAAATTCTTCACCGGTGTGTTCACATTTAATTGATTTCAATGACATATTTAGAATTTGTAATTCAATGTTGATAAGAAGAGCGTGAGCGGCTACGCTGGTATTGTTATCTGCAAAATATTATGATATTATAAATATTGAGAAAAGTATTTGAAATTATTATCTACTGATATAGACATTCTTGGAAATTTTAATTAATTTGAAAACAAACTCAATAAAGTATTATTTTGTAATATTAAATTTACATTTTCTCGAAAAATATGATTTTAAGATAATGTATTCCATGAGTTATTCAACGAAACATGTAAAAACATGTATAATTTTTTGTTTGCGTTAAAAGTATTGTACATTTTTAGG
This sequence comes from Ganaspis brasiliensis, assembly GCA_037103525.1. Classification (NCBI taxonomy): domain Eukaryota; kingdom Metazoa; phylum Arthropoda; class Insecta; order Hymenoptera; family Figitidae; genus Ganaspis; species Ganaspis brasiliensis. The sequence goes on along the minus strand of JAZKLR010000031.1, from coordinate 3,306,007 downwards.
TTATAATTACCAAATATTTTAACAGCAATTCCTTTAGCATCCTCGGCAGAAAGAATCCCCTCTTGCAAAAATACTTGCAAAAACTCTCTATGTTCATCCTTGTACTCCATTTTCAATTAATCAAATTTTTAATTTAACGAAAACTAGTAATATAATATAAGCGCGCACAACAAAATATAAAAGCCGCGTAAAAACAAAACACAAACAAGCATGAGTATCGCCAACAATTTAAAAATCAGGTTAGCCAACATCAACAATACTTCGATATATCTCGAATTGAAGTCCTCCGATTAGCTGATAATATTTTCTGGAAAGATTTCTACCCAATCAAAAAAACCCCAACAGGATATTAAAATTTTTAATTTTTTATTTCAAGGCAACGAAATACGTTATTTTTGTGTAGACAATAACAAAAAATAGTACACCACTATAATTCTAGTTTAATTTTGATTAGATACCTAAAATATTTTTAATTAAAAAAAGTATAGGTAAACGAGAAAAAATTATAGAAAATCTTTAAAAAGAATCTAACAACTTTAGAAAAAATTTTCAGAAGTATTTTAATACCTACATATGAAAATCAAGAAAAATGACTAAAAAATGTGAAAACTTACAAATAAAATAAGAAACTGCAAAGTAAATGAGTCAACTAACAAAAAAATAGACGATTCTTAAAAAATAAGAAATTCAAAGAAATCTAAAAAAAATTGGAAATTTTAAGAAAAACGTAATAAAAAATTAGAATAAATTCTAAAAAAAAAAAAAAAAATACTAGAAATATTATGGAAAAGTAAAAAGAAAATTATTAAAAAATAAAGAACTTTAAAAAAATTAGAAGATATTTACAAAAAGATAAGTAATACTAAGAGAAAGCAAAAAATTGAAAAAAAAATAATAGAACTATCCCTCTTTCACTCTAGAAAATGGGAAAGATTTAAAAAAACGGCATAATCTAAGAACAAATAGTAAATTTAAGTAAGAGAAATAAAGAATTAAAATTACAGAAGAATGTTACAAAAGAAAATACGTAGAAAATTAAGATATTGGGAAAATTTGTTATGAATTGTGAAAATAAATTTAAAACTCAACAAGAAGCGTGGGAATTTTACTAAGTTGAGAACGCAAAAATGTATGAAATGAACTTAAAAAATTTACTTAAAAACTTTGAAGAATGGGAAGAGTTTTCTAAAAAATAGAAAAATCTAAAAAAATAAAATAAAAAACATCCATAAAAGAAATTAAAATAAAATAAACTAATAATGAATAAATATTTTGTGTAAAATTGAGAAAAGTAAAGAAAATGATGATGACAAAATTAGAAAAATTCAAAGAATCATGATAAAAATTCTGACTGAACTTTATTATTTTGGTAATCATTTCTTATTTAAAACTATTGTAATGATTTGATAATTATTTCAATATATCAGCTACAAACAAGGCTGATAAAAATCATAATTTTTTTTATAAAAATCAAAAAAATCTGATTTAAATCAAAAACTTATTTTTTTAAAAATATAATCATTATATAAAATCTCCAAATATTTATTTGTAAGTAGTTTATTGAAGAAATGAAGAAAATTTTTTTAAAAAAAACACACAACAATGAAACAGTGACATAAAAATATTTAAAAAGGGAGAAACTTTTTTCAAAAAATTTAACTATTTACAGAATTTTGTTTTAAATTAAAATATTCAATGAGATGATAATTAACAAAATGTTCAAATATATTAAAAATTTAAAAAAAAATTTAAAGAAAAGAAATTCTATGAAATAGAAAAACGATGTTCAAAGGAGAAAATTTAGTACAATATTATATTTACATAATATAAAATAAAAGAATACAAGTTTTCAAAAAAGTAGAAAATTAGGAAACTTAAAAAATGATAAAACCATCGAACAAATATTTTCAAAAATTCGTAATTATAAGATAAAAACTTAATAATTGAAAAGAAGAAAAAATGTAAGTATGTAAGAAATGGAAAAATGATTGCAAAAATTAAAGAATTAATTAAAACGCAAGAAAGGACTAAAAAATAGTGAAACATCAAGAAAATTAAATAAATAGGAAGAAAATGGAGAAATGTTTTCTCCCTTAAACTAAAAAACTGTTAAAAAAATGTATAAAGTACAAAAAATAATAAAATTTTGTTAGAATCTACTAAAAAATTAGAATTAATACAAGTAAAATAAAAAATGTAAATATCAAGATAAATGAAAAGTCCACAAAAGAAATTTAAAAATCCTTTAAAAGTAAAATAGTTTAAGCAAATTTTAAACTAAAAACAGTTTAGAAAAATAAAGAAAATCTAAAACTTTTATAAAACAGTAATTAAGTTTGCAAAAAAACTCGCAAAAATATACAAGATGTGAAAATAAAATGGAATAAATTTACAAAAAATGAGCGTATTTATTTTTAAAAATATGGAAATAATGATGAAAATCAACAAATTAAAAAGTTTAGTGAATGTTATAATAACAAAACTGTGTAATAAAATAATAGTAAATAATTTGCATAAAAGGAAGAAAATTGAAGAAAATCCTAAAATAAAAATATAAAAACACAAAAATATCAAAAGTAAAAGGAGAAAAATCTTAAAATTTTGTAAAAATAAGTAATTATACGATAAAAATTAAACAGTTTCGAAAAAGTGAAATTTCTTAGAAATATTGTAAGAATTAAAAAAAGGATTATTGTGAATATGAAAAATAATTAATATTATTTAATTATTTTGCATTTAAATTTGAATTAATTGAAATTTATAAGTTGAAACAAATTAGAATACGAGTTAATTAACGTTTGTAATCTATTTAAATTATAATAACTTAAAGATATACAAATTTAATACTATTTTTTGCTATCTTCATACCAAGAACTTGTAAATTGTAGGTATTTCGATCATCTGTATTAGTACAATTTTTAAAATTTTATAAAGATTAAAAAATTAAAATTGATAATTTTAAGATTTAGGGTTTTCTTTATGGTTTGAGATGTTTCACATGCAGTATTAGACATCCACAGAATTGTATTTTTTTTTTTTATTTAAATCATGATTTTTATGCAAATTCCCCAATGATTTAAATCCATAACAGCCCTAGCTACAAATATAATTCAAAAATTGCAAGGACAATGATCAAATAAAAAAGAAACTCCTATTTCGAAATTGTGTAATACTTGTTTTTATTTCCCAGAAAAATGTTTTCAGCAGCATATTTTAAAATTCAATTAAGATTCGTTTTTTTAAATACAAAAAGTGTCGCTCAACGGAATGAAATATCAAAATCACTACTCAATTTGTTGACTTAGATTCCTTGGCACTTTGGAGACTCTGAGTGATATAAAGTTTAGCTAAACTCTGTGCGCAGAATTGAGAAATGTGTTGACTGTAAGTATTAATTTGTCCTGCGACGATCATTGGATTTAATCTTGCCGGAACTGGCAGAGGTCTAATTAATTTATTAATGTCCTCCTCAGGAAGAGGTGGTTCAGATTTAGCAGCCCTCGCGGCATTTTCTTGATTCCTCTTCTGCAAAAGTCGGTTCTTGTCCTGCTGCTGACGAATTACCAAGCTCTGGTATCTATTGAATTTAATTGCCTCCTGATTAAGCTCGTCCACACGGTCCATCAAGCAACGCAACTGAGTTTCCAAAACTGTCGCAGTACCGAGATCCAAGTGCTTCGTTCCCTGCTCTTCAGGAATCATTTCTTCCAACTCGGACATCATGACATTTGTCAAATTGCTGTTTTTCACAACAATTGGAAGCTCAATGAAAAGGGATTCATAGCCTATTTTAAGTGTGCGCAAAGCTTCAGGTGTGAATTCTCCTTCTTTATACATCTGAATCGCCTGAGGAGTGAGACGATAAGCTTTCAGAGTCAAGAAACCTCGGGCAGACTTGGCTGTGTCATAAATCACAACCACAGATTCCTCGATCGAGGTTTGATAATGATATTGCGATTCCAGTAAAGACATGTTCAAGAAATTTCCAACATCAGCGCTTTGATACCAACCCACGTGGAAATGATCGACATTAACTCTGAAAGCAAAAAGAAAACGGTCAATTTCTATTTTTTTAAAAAATTTAATTGAATTTTTATTTGTGAAGATTTTTAAAATTCTATTAAATTCAAGTTTCATATAACGGAATTTCCATTTAATAGAGTTTGACTTTAAAAGAATTTCTAATAAACCTGCGTTTTTGTTTGATGGAATTTATGTTTTATTAAATTTTCAATTAACACAATTTTTATGTGTCCAAATTCTTATTCAGGAGAATTTTTATTTAGCAGAATAAGGATATTCAGCGAATTTTGAAAATTAATTTAAGGTATTTTCGAGGTTTTTAATATCAAAAACATATTGTATCAAGGTTCATTTTTAGTAATTGTAACAATAGCTGAATATCATTTTAATCTGGAGAAAATGATTAGAAATTTAGAGAGAATAATTGAATTTGAAGAAAGAAATTGAAAAATGCAGAATATAGATGAAAACTGAAGAAAGAAATTAAAAAAATTGAAAATATAATTGGAATTTGAAGAATATAATTCAAAATTTATTTATTTAAAATTGAAGAAAATAATCTAAAATATTGAATATATAGTTGAATATATATTTATTATATTGCAGGGATCACAGTGGTTTCTTCGTTCAATTTTAGGTGAAAAAGGGGATTTCGATTTTCAAAAAAGGGGATTTTCTTTAATAAAAAGGGGATTTTGGAAATTAATAAAAAAGGGTTATGTTAATAATTCAAGTTTTCTTTTACAAAATTTTATCGTTTCTTTTTATCAAACCAGTTTTATTAATTAATTTAGTCTTTTTTTGTTCAATTTGTTTATGAAAATTAAAAAAAAAAGAGCACTTTCGGAAATACAAAAATTTATCTTTTAATAGGTTGTCTGTTCAACGACGAGAAGATCGTTGTTGCAATTAAATAATTTTTAACTTCAAATGGTTTTCAAAATCATTCATTTAATAATAATTAGATTTTAAACAGGAAACATAAAAATCAGTGATGTAAAATGTTCTAATATAATATTAAAGACAATAAATTGAAAATCTTTCAGCGAAATATGACAAAATCAATTCAAATTATTTTTATTTATCTCTTTTATTGTATTTTTCTATTTTAGGTATGATTCAAAGCAATTAATTTTTGTTTGAAATAAGTAAATATATTTCATAAACAATTTTTTTTTCAATATTTTTTTTCAATACATCAATAAATTTGATGTATTTCAGCAAGAATACATGGTACTCGAAACATGTTTTAATTTTATCAAAAATATGACAGCAAAATTTTTATTACAAAAATATAATTAGATACATTAGATAATATGTATAATAATTTTCATAACATTTATTTCTTTTTTTAGCAGAATGTGACAGAATTAGTTCAAATTATTTTTATTAACCTTTTGTATTATTTTATTTTATGATGCAAAACTAGTAATATTTGTTTAAAACGAGTAAAAAATATTTAATAAAAAAATTTTTTATTTAATAAATTAATTTGCTGTAATTAATTAAGAAAACATGGTAATAAGAATATTATTCAACTTTTTAAAATAATTTTATTTTAATTATGTTTTTTTTCATGTTTCCTGTTTAAAATCTAAATTAATTCAATAAATAATATAAAAAAAAACCACTTCAAGTTAAAAATTATTTTTAAACATTTAAATTCAATAACTAATTTCTCATCATTATACAGACACCCTAAAAAAGGATAAATGTTTGCATTTCCGAAAGTGGAAAAATAGAAACTTTTTTAAAAAAAAGAAGATCAAAGAGGAGAAAAATCTTGATTTAGGTGTTTTAGGTGATAAAATCTTGATTTTAGGTGTTTTAGGTGATTTTTCTAAAAAAAGGGGAAAATAAGGGGAAAAGGGGGAAAAAAGAGGATTAGGTGAAAAAGGGGAGAAACTGTGATCTCTGGAATAGGTATAGAAGACAATAATTGAAATTATTTGAGTGGATAATTGAAATTTGCAGAAATAATTAAAAATTAAAGAAATTAATTAAAAAAGAAGAAAATAATTCAAATAACGACACTAACTAAAAACTACTAAAAAATAATCAAGTGTTGATAACAGAAATTGAAAAAATTGATGAACATGATCGTAATTTGACGAAAATATTTGAAAATTAAATAGAATAATGTAGAGATTCAAGAATATTATTAAAAATAAAAGAAAATATTTTTAAATTGATTAAAATCATTGAAAACTGATAAAAACATAATGATGTTTCAAAAAAACAAATAATTTAATAAAATAATTGAAACAATGAAACAGTACATTTTTAATATTAAAAATGAAAAACGTTAATATAGAAGACAACAATTGAAAATATTAAAGAATAGAATTGAAATTCCTAGAAAAAATTAAAATATTATGATTAAGCTAAATAGGAAAAATAATAATTATCGAGTATTGATGAAATTAATTGAAAAATCGAAAAATATAATTATAACTTTAAGAAAATAATTTAAAATTTATGAAAATAATTGAAAAATAAGGAAAGAAATCGAAATTGAAAGACAGTAAATGAAAGTTAGTAAATGACGAAATGGATTTAATATTGAAGTAATCAATTAAAGCGGAAAGAGTAATTAAAAAAGATTAATAATATAATTACAATTTTGCTGAAAGTAATTTAAAATTTAGGAAGATAAATGAAAAATAATGAAAATAATCATAATAAAAAAAAAAAATTCGAAAGAAATTATTAAAGATTGAGAACATTTTTAAATCAGTTTAAACTTATACTTAAAGCTTGGATTAATTGAATTATTAATCAATGCAAATTCTAATCGATTGAAGTTTTAATAAATCAAAATTGTTATAAATTCAAAAACAAGAGGAAATTTTAAATAGGTAAAAAAAAGATAAATAAGTGATAAGTTATGCCTACTGCAATTTAAGGATTTGTTTACAAATTCAGGATGATTTTAAGGTTTCTAAGTTGAACCAATTTAAGTAAATTTACCTGAAAAATAACAAATAATTGAAATAAGTAAGAAAAATAATTAACAGTATGAAATAAATGAAAATAGAATGCTGTTTATTGTTGTAGGTAACAAATTGAAAGTCAACAAGGATTTTAATCCCAGTTACTATACTTTATAAACAAGAAACTGAAAACAAAAAAAAATTGTAATTATTAAAATCTTTAAATTAAACAGCTTGAAAATAAATTAGAAAAAAAATTTAATTAATCTACCTCCTTAGTCGTCGCATCATGGTAAGTTGATATTCCTCCTCATCCATAAGATCATCGCTCTTTGGAAAAGGAAAGCAATTAGTAATTTCTAGTCGATTTTGAACCACGAGACCTAGAAGAGCACCCTGAGAAACATCCATGTTGCTTAAGGATTCCTCATGACAGTGTTTTACCATCTTCATAACCACCAATCCATCACACTGCACATAATCAATCCGGGGTTCTGATTCTGGTATTCTTCGAGACTGTCCTCTTGTCGCCATTTTCAATAAATAAATTTCTCCTGTATTTCTACAAAAAAATCACTTTTAATTTAGCGGCAGTGACAGTTTTTAAAGCCACGATGTTCAACAATATGTAATCACCTAACCTCTTTCACAAGGAACGAAGACGGAAAGACAGAAACAGAATGACAGAAAGAAATATAGATGAGAAAGTCAGTGAAAAATTTGCCTCTGTCAAGTGGTGTCCTCTTCTTGTTATAAAAAATTCAAAATAAAGCAAATTTCGCTTATTTTTAAGAGGTTAGAAGCCAAATTATCAATGAATAAATCTTACATACTCTTTTTTTTTATAGTTAATAAATTTATAACTATCTTTTTGCGCTTTATTTTATAAATTAATTACTTCCCGTCGCAAAATTTACGGAAGTGTCACAGGGTGGCCAGACTCTCGAACCGCAATTATGGAATTGTCGACACAAAATTATGGTACATTATGGTACTCATGTTTAATGCGCATGCGTGGTGCGAAATTCAAAATTTTAACATGACAAATATTTGAGGACAATACTTTTTATAGATAAAATAGTAATTATTAATATTTCAAAAATAACATATATTGAAAAAATTTAAGTAAACTATCTAATACAACTAAATATATATTGATTCAATGTTTCATATTTTGCTACTGAAGGAATATATAATTTAATTTTCACGTTAATAATTCTGAACATAAAAGTATATTTATTAATTATTGTTGTCAGTCTCAGTTAAAAAAAGTTAGAGTTAAAAATTTTATATAAAATTACTTATTTTCTACACAATATTTTAAAGTAAATAAATATTAAATGCGGTGTTAATAAAATAAGTCCTGTATTAAAACATCTGATTTTGCTTTTTTGTAATAGAGGATTTATATAAATATTCATAATAACAATTTTATATAAAGCGTAGTATGATAATTATTAACGAAGATAATATTGAATAATATTTGACAAGCAGGCCCGTAGCCAGAAATTTTTTTCGGGGGGGGGGGGGGCAAATTCCATACCTGTAGCGCCCGTAGCAAAAAGTTTTTTTTTCAACGAGTAAAAAGAAAACGCGCAAACAGTTGAGAAAATTACTTATCACTTATACTTTCTACAAATATTATACAATACATTAGCTTCTAGAAAATATCTGTAAAGTAGTGTTTTTCATATATTAAATAGTTGTTAAAACAACTATGAATATGAACTATAACAATTTGAAAATCACTACTTACATTGTTTTACGTCCTTGCTATCGCAGCATACAAAATTTGAGATTGGGACATGTGAATAGAACTGTATAAACAACCAATAAAAGACGCATTGGTATATCGGGCAAAATTATGGTACAAATAGGGGTCAATAGTAGATGAGTTATGGTACATGGTACAGGTGCTAAAATTATGGTACAAATCAATAATTATGGTACGGTCTGGCCACCCTGGAAGTGTCAACTCTGGGGATTGTGATTGGCCGGTAAACTTGCCAGAAATATTACCAGCCAATCAGAGAGCTTAAATTTTTACCCTTCAAAGTGTTCCTTCTTCTAAATTTCTATACTGTATGGTCTTTATCCGAAAAAGTAAACATAACCTTCATGTAAAAATGTGTTAAAACGTCAAATTTGTCAAATATTTTCAAAACCGATTTTTGTCTTTCAACAGGCTTAAATAATGAACGGTCCAAGTAAAATTACTGCAGACTATTCGTCAATTGTCGGCCTGAAAGCTGAACTTTTGCGGAAACGACAGGAAGCACGTGAACTAAAATCGAAAAATCCAACGCAAAATCCTATAAAACATCATAAACCAAAGGTAAAGGCAAAAAAATCTAAAGAAATTACTTCCAAAGAGGACGAGGAAAAATCCCCTAAAGTGATAGAAATCGAGGATATAAATAAACTTAAACAATCAAAGTTGATGCTCGAGGCAAAAGCTAGGTTATATAATAAATTACAAAAATCAGGAGAAAACAATGATAATTTTTTGGTTGATTTCTCGCAAAAATCTGATGAAAATTCAGAAAAGTCAGACAACGAGGAAGATTTAAGTGAAGTGAATTATGATTCCGATGACAATTTTGTTGAATACAAGGATTGTTTTGGTCGAACCAGAAAGTGTTTACGAGAAGATCTGCCAAGAATGCAAGATAAGGACAATCTTCTCAGGCAACAAATGTCAAAAGAACCAATTCCCGACAAACCAGAGGAAAAAGAAATTGAACAAAAACCAGTTCAATTGGAGCCAGAGATAGAAATAATGAGGAAGAAGTGGGAGGAGCAGGCAAATAGGCTTACAAATAAGGATAATATTTATTATCAAGATGTTCTTTTCGATGAAGCTCGTGCTCATGGTGTAGGGTATTATAATTTCTCAATAGACGAAGAAGAAAGAGCCAAGCAACAGGAGAATCTTGAAAAATTACGAAAAGATACTGAGCAAAAACAGAAAGAAATGCAGGATTTGAAGCAGATGAGGCAGAAAATGGAGCGGAATCGATTGAGAGTTGCAAGGATTCGTCAGCGGATTAGAGCAGGATTACCTGCTGAATTGTCTGAAGAGGAGGATGAAGAAGGCGGGAAAAATTTGGAGGAAGGCGGGGTTATAGAAAATAAAGAAAAATCTGAGGAAGGAGTTGAAAGTAAAGAATCTAATGAGAAGGTTGCAGAAGGTGAAAACAGTCTTGCTGTTATTGAAGATAAGGTGAAAGCTTTTGGAGAATTATTGGGCAAACGCTTGCCTTGGAGAGAAATGTCACAGGAAGAATGGGTTAAGAAGAGAAGGAAAGATAGATTAAGTGAATTTGCACCGACGTATGGTTTTAAGAGTGCTGGTTATTTGGAGATTAGTAATTCTGTTTCGGAGAATTTGAAAGAAGTTTTTAAAGAGGATAATATTGCAGAAGGCGGGACAAATGATTGTGAAGTTATTGGACCCTTCCCGATGTCCGGACACGAGCAATCTACAAATCCAGAAGAAGAAAATTGTGATGAAAGTAATGATTCTGATATAATTGGACCGATGCCATTTGTGGATTCACCAGCGAGTATACCATTACCACCTAATCCTCAATTATCCACAATTCCTTTGCCTCCTTCTCCTAAAGAATCCATGTCAAATTTTCCAGTGCATAATGTTCATTCAAAAGAGAAAAGTAGTATTGATACGGAGAATATAGCTGCGGGACTTAGATATCTGAGAGAAAGATTTGAAGACGAAAAGAAATATTAGAATATTTTTTTTAAGTTTTGTGCATTACCTTGTAAAAAGTAAATTAAATTTTCAACTTTTAATATGTATTAGTAATGTTAACAATTGAATTATTAAAGAGGAATTTAAATTATTAACAAAAGTTTGTAATTTATTGAAAATGTGATATATATATATATATATATAATTTATTATAGATAATAAAACGCGAGTGATTTGTTTCTGTTGATTTTATTAAACAATTAAAATATTTTTACTGTAATATTGAAAATAGTAATTTTTGTTAAAAAAAATAAATAAATATAGAGAAACAAAAAATTAACTTTATTTAATGAAATGTTATTTTTTAATTTTTGACTACTTGAAATACATATTTTTTTATTTAAAAGTTCAGTTTTTTAAATTTCGAAAAAGCACTTTTTCGAAACATTCAAATTTAAAATTTTTCTTTATAGTATTCCAATTGTAATTTATTTTAATGTACTTACCTACATAAATTAGCCTTTTTTCTATTGTTTGCAACATTGTTTCTTTTTTTTTATAAATGATTTAATTAATTCTAACTTCAAACTATCAAAATTCTTTTCTATTCAATAGTAAACTAATCTTAATTAATGTCATTATTCCAGGGCTGATAAAAATCATGATTTTTTTTAAATATAATCAGTATTTAAAATCTCCAAATGTTTTTGGATTTCTCAAAAAATTAAACTATTTACGGACATTCTTTTTAATTAAAGTAATAAATAAAAAGATAATTAAAAAAACGTTAAAATATATTACTAAATAGAACAAAATTTTAAAATTAGAAAAATTAAAGAATTATTTTACAAATTGAATAAAAAAAGAATCATTAAAATTTTGTAAAGTTTAAAAAAATTGTTAAAGAAAATAAATTCTATGAAGTACAAAAATGATGTTCAAATGAGAATATTTAGTACAAGATTAAATTCACATAATATAAAATAAAAGAATAAAAGCTTTGAAAAAAGTAGAAAATTGGGAAATTTTACAAATGTAGACAAAAACAACAAATAAATGTTTTTAAAAATTCGTATTTATAAGATAAACACTTAACAATTGAAAAGAAGGAAAAATGCTTCCTTTTTAGAAAATGGAAAAATGATGACAAAGATTAAAGAATTAATTAAAACGCAAGGAAGAACTAAAAAAATAGTGATACGTCAAGAAAATTAAATAAATAGGAAGAAAATAGAGAAATGTTTTTTTTTCTTAATCTAACAAACTAAGACAATGTAAAAAGTACAAACAATAAAATTAAAAAATGTATATATCAAGATAAATAAAAAGAAAGTCCACAAAAGAAACTTAAAAATCATATGAAAATAGAAAAAGTTTAAGCAAATTAAACCAAACACATTTTTATAGTATTACACTTAAAATAAATCCAACAATAAATTTAGAAAAATAAAGAAAATCTAAAAACTTTATGGAAAAATAAGTAAGTTTGAAAAAATCTCTCCAAAAATAGACAAGATGTGAAAAAATTGAATAAACTTGAAAAAACCATAAACAAAACCCACAAATTTGTGGATAAATCTTTAAAATTTCAATTTTAATATTTTATTTTTTATAAAATTTAAAAAATTATGCTAATACAGATGATCGAAATACCTACAATTTACAAGTTCTTGGTATGAAGATAGCAAAAAATAGTATTAAATTTTTATATCTTTAAGTCATTATAATTTAAAAAAATTCCAAACTTTAATTAACTCGTATTCCAATTAATTCATACTTTTAAAATTCAATTAATTTAAATTTAAATGCATAATAATTAAATAATATTAATTGTTTTCCATATTCACAATAATCCTTTTTTTAATCCTTACAATATTTCTAAGAAATTTCACTTTTTCGAAACTGTTTAATTTTTATCTTATAATTTCCTATTTTTACAAAATTGTAAGATTTTTCTCCTTTTACTTTTGATTTTTTTTATTTGTCTTTTTATTTTAGGATTTTTTTTAATTTTCTTCTTGTTATGCAAATTATTTAATATTATTTTACACAATTTTGTTATTGTAACATTCATTCATTCATTTTTTTTATTTCGTTGATTTTCTTGATTATTTCCATATTTTTAAAAATAAATTCACTCATTTTTTGTAAATTTATTCAATTTGTTTTCACATCTTGTATATTTTCTGCGAGATTTTTTGCAAACTTACTTATTCTTTCATAAAACTGTTAGATTTTCTTTATTTTTCTAAATTTATTGCTGGACTTGTATTAAGTGTAATATTATAAAAAATTTTTTTGGTTTAATTTACTTAAACTTTTTTATTTTTAGAGAATTTTTAAAGTTCTTTTGTGGATTTTTTCTTTATCTTGATACCTATATATACATTTTTTATTTTATTTTTATTAATTCTAATTTTAATCAATCCAAAATTCAATTTTTTTAATTTTTAATCTATTTAAATTTAACCGTTATTATTCAAATCAAATTTCCATCTTTCAATCAGCCAAAATTTTTATTGGTTAAAATATTGATCAACTAAAATGTTCATTAATTATAAATTTAATTCATCCATATTCAAATTACCCGAATTTGAATTAATCAAAATTATAATTTACTCAAATTTGAATTAATCTAAATGTTAAACAATTCAAATTTTAATCAATCCTAATTTTTAATGGTAAAAGATTTATTTGATGGAAATTTTAATCGATTTTAATTGAATTCATACAAATTAAAATTCTTTTCTAAGTTACTTAATCCTAAATGTAGAAGTTCCGAATTAATTTGAACTTATCAAAATTTGAATTACATAATACCAAATCGATTCCAATATTTTTTTGGTAAACCATAAATAAATCTGATGATAATTTTTATCGGTTAAAAATTAATTTGACTATAATTTTAATGTTTAATCAATAATAACGAATCAATTAAAAACTTTAATGACCAGATTTTTGAGAACTAATCTGACCAATTAAGCCATTTTATTCCTCAACAATAATAACGAACTCAATCTATACTTTAATATATTCATTTTCGCTGATTGAATACAATTTTTAGTCAATTCAAAATTTAATTCATTCAGATATTTATCGATCCAAATTACAATTTATACACATTTTTAACGACTATCCATATTTAAATAGATTCAGTTTCAATCGATTCAAAACTTCAATTCATCAAAATTGAAATCTTTTTAAATTCTTATCGCTTCTAACTTTAACTACACCTAATTAAAATTTTTCTTAATAAAAATGTTAATTGTTTTTTTTAAAAGCGCCACGGTTTTTCCTTTTTCCTTTTGCTGAGAGTAAGATTTTAATAAGAATACAAAATGTATATTTTAGTACAAAATTTAACAATTTATTTTAAGTCGATAAAAATACAAATCTTTATTTTAATACAAATATACAGTAGAAAGATTTACAAAATAGTACATAGAATAAAAAATTGTTATATGTATATACGTCTTTTTCCACAGAAATATTAATTTTTAGAAAAAATTAAAAAGATAGAAGAGAAGACCCTAAAGTGGATACTTTTTTAGCCCCACGATGGACTTATAAAAAAATAATTTATTATACAGTTATCGTTTTCTAGTAAAATAAACTGTACCTACCAATTAGGAAAGCGGATGATACGATGAAGCTTTGTTATTTTTGTAAATTAATAAAGATCATTGAACACAAAATAATACAAAGAAAGTAAAAGATAAAATTAGGGTCGTCTCCCATGATATCAAAAAAAAAACTTAATTAAAATTTACATATTTTATTGTCTTTAACAATAAGCTTCGACCGAAAAAGTAAGTTAAAATAATAAGGGGCGATATTGAATTCTCCAATTTTACGTGGTTAACATAACTTAAGGGTTTAAAAATGTCAAAAATGTTGCTTTCTTCCGAATCATTCTGACCGAGATTCTGACTTACTATAGTCTTGGTGGAATCAATCTCTGTTTCTCTAAAATTCGGTGGAAGTGATGTTTCACAACATTTAGAGTCGTTGTCCTCAACCTCGTCCTCAACCAAACTTCTGAAACTATTCGAGTTGTATTTAAAACTCTCTTGAATCGGTTGAATCGTTTTCAAATGTTCTTTTGCCATATAACAAATGTCTTTAAGTTCGTCAAGAAGGCCTTCTTGTTCCTGTAGTGATTTTGGCAATTTTGAGTGAGCTACTAATCGCACAATTCGAAACATTTCATCAATTACCTATAAAAAATATAAATTGTGAAACGATTTTTAATTAAACACGATATTATGATGAAAAAAAAAAAATATCTTACTTTTCCAAAAATGAAATAATCCATCTCAGTATAAAATTTATTTATTGTAAGCATACTTGTGCTACAATCGACAATTCTTAAAATGTAATAATGATCCCACAAAGGATGCTTCATTATTTCAGATTGTCTGCGTGGTAATTGACTTTTTATGGAGCATGTACAATCTTCGAGATATTTTTGAGCTGAATTGAAACCTCTAGTCAGTAAACTTTTGCCTATTCGATCAAATTCTTTACAAACCTAAAATTAAATATATCATTTAAAATTTATAATAATGACGTACGGTATTCATTCAAATTAATAGTAAACTGTAGGGTGTATTTTTAATACCAAATTTCTGAATATTTAAATTCACGAAATTCCATTTGTCAGAATATTAATTGTTTCGATCATGCATTTGTTATAAAATGTATTCATCAGATTTTTGTATTTGTCCGAATATTTAATTTTTCAGAATTTTTCTCCCATTGTTTCCCCATGGGAAAAACGTACTATTTTGTAAATATAGTATAAAATCGTTAAAAATCACTCAAATATTCCATCATTAATTAATTAATTATTAATTAAATAATAATAATCTCCGTAAACTCCTGAAGTTAGTTACTATTTATATTTATTCATTTTTTTCTGACCACGTTTTAAAATCGAAAGTGAAGTTAGTCCTTGCTTTTTTTTCATTAATTTTGATTCTATTTATCAGAAAATTATAAAATTGTTTTAATTTACAGACAAAATATGCAGATGAGTTAGCCTTAATGACGAGATATTGATTATGACTAACAATAATTTATATATTACACACTTATATGAATTTTAATAATAATTTAGATTAATTTAAAGTGTCGAATACCTAGCTGAATTTATTAAAAATTCAAATGACGTTATTTTACTTTATTGGAAAAAATTAAAATTAAAAAATTACCTACGGTTTAAATTATTCTGTAACTTTATTAACCATTTTTGAAGTTCCGAAACTTTTATCAAGTTTGCTGCAAGTTTGAAAACTTTCGGAAAGGTTGCGATTCTGAATTTAATTTTTTCAAATATCAATTATCCTCTTTAGTCTTTAAATTATTGTCATGAATATTTAAATTTATTACACAAGTTTTCATTTATTTCTGTCATTTTTCAATTATTTTCTCAACATTTCAATTATTTTTTTCTATCTTTAAATTATTGCCAGGAATATTTAAATTTTCAACACCAGTTTCTATTCTACTTTTGTTAATTTTCAATAATTTTCTTGAAATTTCAATTACTTTTGTCATTATTCAAGTATTTTTGTCATTTTACGATTATTTTCTTCATATTTCTATTATTCTTGCAATTTTAGAATTATTTTCTACAAATTTCAATTATTATTTTATTCAAATTATTGAATGAGACCTATTAATATTTAATATAGTAATTATTATTGTAATATCAAATTTTAATTTTATTGTTACTTGAAATACATTTTTAAATTTTATATTGTAATGGACTTGTGCCCATAAATATATAAATAAAAAAATTTTTATTCCATAAATTTTTTAATTTATTATATTAGTTTTCAATTATTTTTTACAAATTTCAATCATTTTCTTTATTAATTTTATTATTTTCTTCAAACTTCAATTATTTTCTATAAAATTTTTATTTATACACCAGCTTTCAATTATTTTAGTCATTATTCAATCAGTTTCTTAAAATTTCAATTGTTCGGTCAATTTTTCAAGTATTGTCTTTAAATTTTTAATTTTATGCACCAATTATCAATTATTTTTTTCAACTTACAATTATTTTTGTTATTTCAAAATTTAAATTTTCCTAGAATTTTTGCTTCGAACATTATGAAGTTGAAGTTTACAACGTTGCAGCAACGAAAAAACTAAAAATCAAAAATATTATAGTGAACAAATATTTTATAGCGTTAAAAGGGGTGCATTGTGCCCCTGAAACTATAAAAATAGTTTCATCCCCAAAGCTCATCCGGAACCCATGCTTTAAAAGGAAAAACTGCCCCCAAAAATAGAAAAAATTATCAAAATGCACCTAAAACAGTGAACAATTTTTTTATTGTCTTAAAAGGGGTACATTGTTCCCCCAAAGCTTAAAAAAAAGTTTCATCCCCAAAGCTCATCCGGAACCCATGCTTTAAAAGGAAAAACTGCCCCCCAAAAACAGAAAAAATTATCAAAATGCACCTAAAACAAAGAACAATTTTTTTATTGTCTTAAAAAGGGTACATGGTTCCCCCAAAGCCTAAAAAAAAGTTTCATCCCCAAAGATCATCCGGAACCCATGCTTTAAAAGGAAAAACTGCCCCCCAAAAATAGAAAAAATTATCAAAATGCACCTAAAACAGTGAACAATTTTTTTAATGTCTTAAAAGGGGTACATGGTTCCCCCAAAGCCTAAAAAAAAGTTTCATCCCCAAAGATCATCCGGAACCAATGCTTTAAAAGGAAAAACTGCCCCCCAAAAATAGAAAAAATTATCAAAATGCACCTAAAACAGTGAACAATTTTTTTATTGTTTTAAAAGGGGTACATTGTTCCCCCAAAGCCTAAAAAAAAGTTTCATCCCCAAAGCTCATCCGGAACCCATGCTTTAAAAGGAAAAACTGCCCCCAAAAATAGAAAAAATTATCAAAATGCACCTAAAACAGTGAACAATTTTTTTATTGTCTTAAAAGGGGTACATTGTTCCCCTAAAGCTTAAAAAAAAGTTTCATCCCCAAAGCTCATCCGGAACCCATGCTTTAAAAGGAAAAACTGCCCCCCAAAAATAGAAAAAATTATCAAAATGCACCTAAAACAGTGAACAATTTTTTTAATGTCTTAAAAGGGGTACATGGTTCCCCCAAAGCCTAAAAAAAAATTTTATCCCCAAAGCTCATCCGGAACCCATGCTTTACAAGGAAAAACTGCCCCCCAAAAATAGAAAAAATTATCAAAATGCACCTAAAACAGTGAACAATTTTTTTATTGTCTTTAAAGGGGTATATTGTTCCCTTAAAGCTTAAAAAAAAGTTTACCCATTGCAGGACCTTTGTAATGTATTATAATTATTTATTAATTCATTAATATTTACGTAACAATCAAATAAAAAATGTGAAAACAAAATTGGGAGTATTACAAAAATTGTTTATAAAAAATCCTAGCAATGTACATGTAATATACCTACAATATAATAATATTTACTTAATTAATTCAAGTTGTTTCAATCGACAAAACAATAAACATAAGTTAACTAATTTAACTTGTCAATTTTGTTTCTTTTCAAGTTATTTTGTATTATTAATTAGACCATAGGTTCCGGATGTGTTTTAGGGATAACATTTTTTTAAAGTTTTAGGAGCAAATGCAGCCGTTTCAACGCAATAAAAAATAGGTCACTGAATTAAACCATGGGTTCTTGATTTGTTTTGAGGATATAACTTTTTTTAAACTTATCGAGGAACAATGCATCCGTTTTAACGTAATAAAAAAATGTTCACCGAATTAGGTGTATTTTGATAATTTATTTTATCTTTCGGAAGACGCTTTCCTTTTAAAGCATGGGTTCCGGATGAGCTTTGGGGATGGAACTTTTTTTTAGGCTTTGGCGGAACCGTGTACCCCTTTTAAGACAATAAAAAAATTGTTCAATGTTGTAGGTGCATTTTGATAATTTTTTCTATTTTTTCGGGGGCAGTTTTTCCTTTTAAAGCATGGGTTTCTTATGAGCTTTGGGGATGAAACTTTTTTTTAAGCTTTGAGGGAACAATGTACCCCTTTTAAGACAAGAAAAAAATTGTTCACTGTTTTAGGTGCATTTTGATAATTTTTTCTATTTTTGGGGGGCAATTTTTCCTTTTAAAGCAAGGGTTCCGGGTGAGCTTTGGGGATGGAACTTTTTTTTTAACTTTTTCGGGAACAATGTACCCCTTTTAAGACAATAAAAAAATTGTTCAATGTTGTAGGTGCATTTTGATAATTTTTTCTATTTTTTCGGGGGCAGTTTTTCCTTTTAAAGCATGGGTTCCGGATGAGCTTTGGGGATGAAACTTTTTTTTAAGCTTTGGGGGAACAATGTACCCCTTTTAAAACAATAAAAAAATTGTTCACTATTTTAGGTGCATTTTGATAATTTTTTCTATTTTTGGGGGGCAGTTTTTCCTTTTAAAGCATGGGTTCCGGATGAGCTTTGGGGATGAAACTATTTTTATAGTTTCAGGGGCACAATGCACCCCTTTTAACGCCATAAAATATTTGTTCACTATAATATTTTTGATTTTTAGTTTTTTCGTTGCTGCAACGTTGTAAACTTCAACTTCATTCGAACATTATTATTTTATTATTTTTATTTTTGAAATTTCTCAATTATTCAATTTTTGCTTCGAACATTATTATTTTATTATTTTTATTTTTGAAACTTTTCAATTTTTTTTTTTAAATTTCAATTGTGTTCTTTAATCTTCAAATTATTGTCAAAAATATTCAAATTTTCTACACAATTTCAATTCACTTTTGTTATTTTTCAATTATTTTAACCAAATTTCAATTACTTTTGTCATTAATCAATTATCTTTGTTATTTTCCAATTATTATTCTCATATTTTTTTTATTTTTGCCATTTTAGAATAATTTTTTACAAATCGCAATTATTTTATTCAATTTTTTTAATGTCATGAACTTTTAAATTTCTTACACCTGTTTTTAATTATTTTCATCATTATTTTTATTATTGTTACGAATTTATTATTTTTTTACACCTCTTTCAATTATTTTCTTCAGACTTTAATTTTTTTTTTTCATATTTGACTTTTTTTGACATTTTTGAATTATTCTCTTCAAATTGCAATTATTGTCTTCAAACTTCAATTAATTTCTTCAACTTTCAATTATTTTCCTCAAACTTATAATTTTTTTGTTTTAACTTTACAATTATTGTCTATAATTTTTTAATTTCTACACTAGTTTTGAATTATTTATTTCAATATTTCAATTGTTTTTTCAAATTTTCAAGGATTTTCTTCAAATTTTTTTTAAATTATTATTTATTTTTGTCATTTCTCAATTATTTTTTTAAGTTACGACTATTTTTGTCAATATTAAAATATTTTTGACATTTTGGAATTATTTTCTTTAAATGTAATTTTCTTCAACCTTTTTATTATTGTCATAAATTTATTAACTTTTTAAGATCAGTTTTCAATTATTTATGTCATTATTCAATTAGTTTCTTCACATTTTAATTATATCGTTAATTTTTCAATTATTATATACAATTTTTCAAGTAATATATTAAATTTTTTATTTTTTTACTTCATTTTTGAATATATTTCTCATTTTTCATTAATTTTTTTTCTAAATTTCAGTTATTTTTGTCATTATTTAACCATTTTCTACATTTATACATTTTTTGATATTTTTTAATTATTTTTTTCAAATTTCAATTATTTTCTTGAAAATTCCATTATTTTTTTTCAATTTTCCAATTATTGTCTAAAAAGTGTAATTTTTACACCAGCTTTTATAATTATTTATGTCATTATTTAATTAGTTTCTTTACATTTTACTTATTTCTTCAATATCTCAATTATTGTGTGAAAATTAAAATTTTTAACACCAGACTCAAACTTTTGTTTCAAAATTTAATTATTTTTGTAATTCTTTAATTATTTTTTTGTAACTTTAATTATTTTTGAAACTTTTCTATTATTTACTTCAAATTACTTTTATTTACTTATTATTTACTTCAATTATTTCGATTCAATTTTTGTTATCATTTTTTGATTTTTAATCAATTTTTCAATTAGTTTTATCAATTACAACTTTTTTTTTAAATGGAATTAATTTTGTCATTATTTAATTATTTTCTACATATTTAAATTATTTGTGCGATTTTCGAATTGTTTTTTTCAAAATTTTTTTTTCTTCCTATTTATTTAATTTTCTTGAAGTTGCACTATTTTTTTGGTCCTTTCTTACGTTTTAATTAATTTTTTAACTTTTGTCATCATTTTTCCATTTCTTAGAAACATATTTCCTTCATTTAATTATTTTAGTTTTTATCTTGTAATTACGAATTTTTGAAAATATTTCTTTGATACTTTTATCATTTTTTAAATTTCCTAATTTTCTACTTTTTTTGCAGACTTTTATTTCTGAATTTTATATTTTGTAAATTGAATCTTGAACTAAATATTCTCATTGTAACATCGCTCTTCTATTTCATAGAATTTTTTTTCTTTTATAACTTTTTAAAATTTTCCAAAATTTTATGATATCTTTTTTTCCTCAATTTGTGAAATAATTCTCTAATTTTCCTAATTTTAAAATTTTATTCTCATTAGTAATTTATTTTAACGTTTTTTTTAATTATCTTCTTATTTATTTTTTTAATTTAAAAAATGATGTCCGTAAATAGTTCAATTTTTTGAAAAGAGTTTCTACTTTTTTATATATTTTTATGTCACTGTTTCATTCTTGTGTTGTTTTTTAATTTTTTCTTCATTTCTTTAATATTTTCCATGACATTTTTTATTTATATAAGAAGTTTCTCATTTTTTAATAGACTGTTGTTTTTATCTTTTTACATTCTTGTTTTTTTTTATAATTTATTTTTTCGTTGCTTTTATCTAATTTTCTTAATTTTGCGATGACATAAATTTGAAGATATTTTTTTGAAATTTTTCATTTAGTAGATAATAAACGTTATCAATCAACAACAAACATTAGGAAATTTCAAAATTAGAAAAAAGTGGGATAATCTTTTGTTAATTCTAATAAAAGTTATCAATTAATAACAATTATTTGTTTGAACAATTAAATACTGGGTTTTAAACACTTCAAGAACTAGTCGGTGGATTACTGGTAAGAGTGATTTTTCACGATTTTGTAGCAAATTTACAAAAAAATACGTTTTTCTCATGAGGAAACAATATGTAAAATTTCATGGTCTTTGAGTGACCTCTAAAAATTTTGTCCGATTTCAAAATAAAAAAATAGGTATATTTTTTACATTTTGGAACAAATTTGGGGGGGGGGGGTCAAGTTTCTTAGGTTTTCTTTGCTCTGAACAAAAAAATTTTTGTCAGGGGAAATTGATAAATTAAATCTAGCGGCTACCCTGTTTTTGAAACTCTATTTGTCAGAATAATTGGTTTCCCGAATCTGCATTCGTCAGAAATTCGATTTTATTAGCTAAACAATTTTTCCGACACCAAAAATGTTGAAACTAGGGTCTCTTTAATGTATTAAAAATTTTCAAGTTATTTTTATTTTCTCCTGGGTCCGAGCAGATCTTCACGGCCCTGGAAATGGCGTTTCTTTGAAGGGGAGTATTATATTTTAATTAATTAATTTATTTATTATAATTTTCAGGAGTAAAGAAAATAAGGAAAACTAAAGAAAATTGGTGGGAAGATGTTTGGGATTTGGTCATTTTATAAATATTTTATCAAAACTTCAAAGTGCGAATTGCGGCGCAATAATTTTTTGAGGGGGGTGGGGAGAATACGAGATTGGAAAAGAAACGTTAAATTATCGTTAAATTTATAATTATTATTGAACAAAAAGTGTTTCTGATAAAAATAACGTCTGATAATTATATATCTAAATCTTTTAAAATTTGTTGAAACATACATTTTGTTAATTGCTGTTTAAAACTTTTTTATTCAATTTGAGGTTATGTCCATAGGGTCTAATAAATTATACGGTGTGGCTATTTCTCCCGACCATCGGGAGATGTAAGTGACGGTAGAAATTTTCTCCCGACAATCGGGAGATATAGTGACGGGAAATTATTTCTCCCGACACCTGGAATATTAACTTATGTAGCCCGCATGAAGTAGGATAAGGAGATGAAACGACGTATTTTTACTGGCCCCCATACAGGGGGGTCACAGTAGACAGCTTTGCTTTTTCCCTGCCGACTATGCGCCCCTTCAGGGGAAAAGTAGAATTAATTTTCGTTGTGTGCGTGGCTGTGTCTTATGTACATGTGATATGGTCACGTGATAAATTATAGTTACAAAAATCACCACAGCAAGTGCTGTTGTCAACAGGGAAAAAAAGACCTGTACTACTGGGACCCCCCTGATTGGTGTCAAGTTTTCCAGCGACAAACTACAGGCGTTTCATCTCCTTATCCTACTTCATGGTAGCCCGATTGTCGAGGTAGAGAAAAAAAGACATTTAATGCATTGGTTTGTAGAAAGTAGAAATGTAGTATATCTTTTTATCTGAACTTCTAAATAATATGCAATAACGTGATACAGGCAAGTATTTACACATAACCTTAAATTTAGGGGCTAATAGTCGATAAAACAGAGTTATATGCAATACCGAAAGTAGAGAATATAAGTATTCTGCTGGCGGGAAATTTTCAATTAAATTATTTACCTTTTAACAGTGCCCATTATTAAAATAAAAGTTTGTTTTAAATGTTTTAAATTAACGCTTTTGTGTTTATAGCAAATAAGGAAAAGCCTGCGAAATTTTTTTACAGCACGATATTTAAATTTATAATACAAACTTTTTTTTCAAAACTCAAACTTTTTTACTTTACATATTTTTAAACTTAAGTTTCTATACTATTTACCAAGTTCCACTTTTGGCAAAACTAGAATCCAAAATTTTTAGGCCGCTTGTACATCTCACCTGTTCCAAGTTTTTGCAATGTATAGAAAAGGATAGACAATATGTCTGTCAAAGTTGAAATAAAAAATTTTAACAATAAACAAAAAGTTTTGTAAGTAACAAGTAACAGTTAAAATACATATTTCAGAGGTAAAATAATTAAATATTTATAAGAAAAGGGACTATTAGTTTGTAAAAAATGTAGACATTTTATAAACATTAAACTTCTAACTTTAAGAAATACCTTTTATTAAACAATTTCATTCCTAATAGATAAAACGAACATATATATTTATAATCTTTGTATTACACATTTGAAATCTTAATTCTAGTAAAATTCCTTATTTACATTTATTTTCTCTGTCACTATTTTTTAACTTTCTAAACATATTTACAAAGTTCGACTGTTAGCAAAAGCAGAATTCAAAATACTTCTATAAATGATCATTGAAAATTAAAATCTAGATGTTTAAATATAAATGAAGGTTTTTAATAAACAGATTTTTAAAATTTACTTTAGAAATAAAATACATAGTAAAATATCCATAAAAAAGTACTATTAATTTGAAATTAAATTTTAAGAGGTACTTTGATCTTCGCTCCTGCAATAATGACAGAACGAATTAATGGTTTTACGCCCTAATTTCGTATATAAACATTTAACATAATACCATCTGAGGCATCTGTCACACCTATTACTGTCTTAAAAAACGCACAGGAAAAAATGTTTTTAATATTGTGCTCTGACCTCCCAGATTTGTTCAAAATGAAAAAAATACACCTATTTTTTTTATTGAATTCGAAGAAAATCACAGAAAAGGCAATTATTTTTTTAATAATTGTTTAAACAAATAATTATTGTTATTAATTTTTAACTTTCGTCAGAAAGTTTGTTGTTGTTTTGGTTGTTATTGTTGTACATGAGATGCAATTCTAAAGCACCGACTACTGATTTCTAATCAGTTTTTAATTATTCGGGGGAAACAAAATCTGAAATGAGGGTACAATGTTATACTTGAGATGCAATTCTAAAGCACCGTCTACTGATTTCTAATCATTTTTTAATTATATTTACGTCTTATAAAGTTCCAAATTTCCAGTGTTATTAATTATGTTATATTTTATGCAACGTTATTAGATTTTAATGATGTTACGGAAATATATATTTTCCTTCGAAAAGCCAAACTCAGTCACTTGTATACGTCCATCGTTCTCTTCGAAACGTTAAGATTAAACCTTGAATATTATACGAAGTGAAAAATTATAGAATAAAACTTTTAAAAAAATGAGTGAAACGGGCATTGAAAACATTGACACCTCCAACGAGGGTAAGTAAATTAATTATAATTATTATCAAAGTGCATCTAGAGATATTGTGAAAACATTCCATTCACTAATCGAACCAACTAATAATTATTAATTAATTATTAATTATATATTCAAACCATTATATTTTGTCGTTGCGGACTATTTCTAGAAATGTAATAAAATGTAATAAAAAAACATTGAAACAATTTAGATAATATAAATTTTTTTATTGTCAATTGTTCAAAATAGTCTAATTTATTTAAATTAACAAACTATTGCATGAAAAAAGGCAAAACAATTAGTGAAAATTTATTTTCACCTGCGAAATGCTAAGATTTTCCATATTTTAAAAGAATATTATAAAGAATAGTGACAGAGAAAATAAATGTAAATAAGGAATTTTACTAGAATTAAGATTTCAAATGTGTAATACAAAGATTATAAATATATATGTTCGTTTTATCTATTAGGAATGAAATTGTTTAATAAAAGGTATTTCTTAAAGTTAAAAGTTTAATGTTTATAAAATGTCTACATTTTTTACAAACTAATAGTCCCTTTTCTTATAAATATTTAATTATTTTACCTCTGAAATATGTATTTTAACTGTTACTTGTTACTTACAAAACTTTTTGTTTATTGTTAAAATTTTTTATTTCAACTTTGACAGACATATTGTCTATCCTTTTCTATACATTGCAAAAACTTGGAACAGGTGAGATGTACAAGCGGCCTAAAAATTTTGGATTCTAGTTTTGCCAAAAGTGGAACTTGGTAAATAGTATAGAAACTTAAGTTTAAAAATATGTAAAGTAAAAAAGTTTGAGTTTTGAAAAAAAAGTTTGTATTATAAATTTAAATATCGTGCTGTAAAAAAATCCCGCAGGCTTTTCCTTATTTGCTATAAACACAAAAGCATTAATTTAAAACATTTAAAACAAACTTTTATTTTAATAATGGGCACTGTTAAAAGGTAAATAATTTAATTGAAAATTTCCCGCCAGCAGAATACTTATATTCTCTACTTTCGGTATTGCATATAACTCTGTTTTATCGACTATTAGCCCCTAAATTTAAGGTTATGTGTAAATACTTGCCTGTATCACGTTATTGCATATTATTTAGAAGTTCAGATAGAAAGATATACTACATTTCTACTTTCTACAAACCGATGCATTAAATTTCTTTTTTTCTCTACCTTGACAATCGGGCTACATAAGTTAATATTCCAGGTGTCGGGAGAAATAATTTCCCGTCACTATATCTCCCGATTGTCGGGAGAAAATTTCTGCCGTCACTTACATCTCCCGATGGTCGGGAGAAATAGCCACACCGTAAATTATAATATTTTTACCATTTAATTTTCTTTATTGTATATAATTAACATTTTTTTTTAATAGTAAACTGCGACATTTTTAATTCCAATTTTTAAATGATTTAAAAATTAATATATGAACAAAACTAGTTTAAAAACAAAGAGTGGAAATTTCAAAAACTTACAATTCTATTCTCAGCAATTTCATGGTACGTGAGTTTGGATAAAATCTCTTCCAAAACATCATTTGGCAAATCTAACAAATTTAATTCTTTCTGAAGATTATCAGTCATGTTTCATTAACCTTTTCTTTAATTTTGAAAAAAACACAACAGTAACAAAATGTTTGTAAATTTGTGAGGGGGGCAGTGACGTAACTAAATCTCGCAAGGGGTGATAAGGGCCCCAATTGATAATAATTGATAAGGACCCTAATTTCACTTGCAGGTGTTCAATAAATTATTACAAAATGTGTTAATTATTTCTTTAATTTTTACCATTTAAAATCGCACATAAGGCCGAAGAGGATGGGGGAAGGTTAAAGTTCTTAAAACCTATTTTGGATATTTGGCGTAATTTCAGGACGACCCCTAAAGGCAGAAATTAATACAATCTTCAATCAAATTTATTAAGCATTTTTTTTCTAATACATATACAATTTCTATACATATATAAATATTCATAAATAAGTATTAAATAAATAAAGATGCAATTAAATATTAAAAGGTAAATAATTATTTGTTTTTTAAAAAAAGTAATTTCAAACATACGCGCGCATTTTGGCCAATAACTATCGAAAGAGGCAATTACTACCGTATAAAAAATTGTGCAAACGAGAATGTTTTATGAAATGAACAAATAAAATTAGAAATTTAACAGTGAATGATTAAAAATATTTTACTAATTAATACAATTACTAAAAGCTTTAACTTTTTTTAAACAATGTTTTTCTCTTTAATATAACGTTATTACGTATTAGAAAATATTCAATACCTACAGCCCTGGAAGAATGTAGTGAAGCCAACATTAAGGGAAAAAATGCAACGACCCACGATAATATTTACCACTTTTAAAAATATTATATTTAACATTTCATTAAACAGAGTGATATTATATTATCTTTAACACCTAACAGTAAAATATAAAAAATAGTTAAGTAGTTTTTTCATTCTGTATTATTTTTTTTCTTCTTTCTGAATCCAATGAAATAGGTTGGTAGTCATGAATGTCTGCAGATGTTCCAAACATCTCCAAGCAAATGAGAAACATTTGTGACATCGATGACGGTGACATCATTCCAAGCGAAAAAAACGAATAACAATTAGCGACAAGAAATGTGGACACTCTGTTTCTTAAATATAATAAAAACAAGTTTGGCACTTTGATTTCCTTTGCATGGGATTGATGGTGGTACGAGAAATGTGCTGTTCTCGATTGTTCTTTTGATCGTGTCGTGTAAGCAATTGTGAAAGTGAAAAATTTGATGCTGTTATGGATGAAGTTTCGATAAATGGTAGGTTATTTCATTATTTGTGTTTTTAGAAGAAACGTAAACATTAGTCATAAGAATGAAACTTTATAGATTCAATACGTTGTTCTAAATTTGGAAGCAAACAAAAGTGACTCCTAAAACAAAATGTCATGGGATCTTGAAAGGATAAAAGAGCTTGCTTTTTTTACTACACATTACTAAACATGTGGGCGTCCTGTCTTTATACCCATCTATCGAATAGTATTTGATTCCTTTTATTTTTAAATTCTATTATGAGAAACATGAAGGAAAACATAGTTTTCTTCAATTATCGTGCAGATTTTCTAAACTTTTAAAGCTTCTTAGAGACGCGTAATTGACAGATTTTACGATTTGACATTTCACTATGAAGCATAAACTTCCTACTTGTTTTATTACACTTGAAACCAATTTCTTTATATCTTTTAATTTTAATTAATTTTATAATTATGTTATTGTAGTTAATAATACATAAAGATCATTTCAAGTTTCAAAGAATTTTCGTATTTTTGTGTACCTATATTTTAATAGGCAACTAGTAGATAAATACATAACAAATTAAGAAAGGTGTCATTTAAAAAAAGTTGAGTTAATTAAAAAGCGATTATTAGATATTTTTATATATATATAAATGTGGAGTTTAAATTTTCTCCCATTGTTTTTCTAAGAGATTAGTTTTGTGTATTGGGCAAAAATTATTGTTTCGTTTGTCTTTACTATAAAGATAGTATAAAGTAATAAAAGTGTTATTTTTATATTTATTGTTTTGTTTGTCTTTATTAAAAACAGTAAAGTAATAAAATTATGATTTTCTATATTAATGTGTGTTAAAGACGCAAATTCAGTTAGAAATAAAATCAATAAATATAAATAAATATCAATAAACATAATTTATAGATCCTGGTGGTGGAGAAGGTGGAGTTCTAACCTGTGCTGGTTGTCTGAATGCAATTGACGATGATGAATTTGTTCAGGCTCTTAATCAAGAATGGCACATTGATTGCTTCCGGTAAGAATATCAAGATATTAAACAAACAAAAACTATTTAATTGTCAACTTTTTTAGCGTAATTTTCAAAACAAACCGTCTGTTTATTATATAAAGATGTAGAAATTTATCTACTTGTACATTTTTAATGATTAGAATATTATAAATTTTTTATTAGAATAATATAGCACAATTTATTTCATAATTTAAAACTTGAACAGTAATTCAGAAATAGAAACGATGACAGTAATTTAGTTGATATTTTAGTGTTAAATCTAGACGATTAATTGTAAATTTAACTTTCTGTTGTTTATTTTCAGTAATAAAAAATTGAACTCTTTTGGGAATTGATTTAAATATATAAAAATGTCTGTTAAAACATCCTAGAATTTTCAATTCCATACAAAATAAAAATCCAAAAACTTTCTTTTTAACATTCAAGAAAAATAGGAAATAAGTTTAAAAACCACTCAAAAGATAAACTTACTTAAAAAGATAACAAAAACGACACTTAATAATTCTAATCTCATTGGACATGTTCTAGGAGAGTTTTAAAAAATATATTTTTAAACAAATTTGAGATTGAAACATAATAATTAAACATTCTAATTTATATTAAAGATACAAAAAAAAACAATTTAAAAAAAAACTCCAATTTTAAAGAAAAAAATTAAATTATCAAAATAATGGTTTTTAGAAGTTTTTTCATCTTTCTTTAACCTTTTAAAATATGTTTTAATTTTATCACCATTTTTATATTTCTTAAAAAAATTTCTTTTTTTTTCTTGAAACAGTTAAATTTTTTTTTCTCAAAATTTCTTATTTTTTAAAAACATTTCTCCATTTTTTCATATTTTTTAAATTTTAATCACTTTAAAAAAATGTCTTTTGCAATTTTTTCTTTTTATGTTATTATATTTTTTTACTTTTTTCAATTTCACGAAAACATTTTTTATTCTCTGCATTTTTATTTTTCTAACATTCAGTAAAGTTTCCGGTTTTTTCGTTGATTTTCTTTTTTATTTTCATAATTTAAAAAAAACGGTAGATTTGATTTTGATTTTCTTTTTAAACTTAACTTTTAAGGGTTTTTTCTTAATTTTTTTGTTATTAAGATATTTTGTTTTTACAAAGTTATTTTTAAAAAATTTCTTCATTAGGCTTTTTTCTCACTTGTGTTTTTACATTTTTTATTTTTTAGTACATTTTCCCCACTTTCCTTATTTTTTTATTCATTAATAAAATATTTTTGTTAGATTGGTTTTCAACATTTTTTTGTTTCTGTACAAGAAAGTTCTTTTTATATTTTTACATATTTCCTTATTTTTTAAATGTTATATTGTTTAAAAGATTTTTTCATTTTCATACGTTTTTTTTGTCATTTGTTTAAATTCTTCACTTTTTTTTTCTATTTCAAAATTAAAACAACTTTTCGTAGATCACAAGCAGTCACCTTTTTACCTTTTTTCACTTTTTTTACCTTTTTTGACGATTTATTACCTTTTTTCACCTTTTTTAGGGTCAAAAATATATAATTTTTTGTAAATATTTCGAAAAAGATTCATAAAATTCAGATTTAATGTTAGAATTTAGTTTTATTGAGTATTGATACAATAATAAAAAATCTGATTTAGTAATAAAGAAGCCATAATTATTCTATATGAAAAATAAAAGGACACATTTTTTTTAATGCTTGAGTTATATAAAAATATATTAAAAAGTAGAAACACTTTTTTAAGAATTGAACTATTTACGGACATCTTTTTTTAAATTAAAAAAATAAATAAGAAGATCATTAAAAAAACGTTCAAATATATTACTAAAGAGAAAAAAATTTTAAAATTAGGAAAATTAGAAACTTATTTCACAAAATAAAGAAAAAAAAATTAATAAAATTTTGGAAAATTGAAAAAAAATTTAAAAGATAAAAATTCTATGAAATAGAAGAACGATGTTAAAATGAAATATTTAGTTCAAGCTTCAATTTACAAAACATAAAATACAGAAATGAAAGTCTGCAAAAAAAGTAGAAAATTGGAAAATTTAAAAAACGATAAAAGCATCGAACAAAAATGTTTTAAAAATTCGTAATTATAAAATAAAAACTAATACATTTAAATAAAGGAAAAATGTTTTTAAGAAATGGAAAAATAATGATAAAAATTAAAAAATTAATTAAAACGCAAGGAAGGACTAAAAAAATAGTGAAACATCAAGAAAATTAAATAAATAGGAAGAAAATGGAGTAATATTATAATGATAATGATATAATAATAATAAATTTATCAAACCAAATAAAATAAAGTAATGTTTTTTCCTTAAATTAACAAACTGTAAAAAAAAAAGGAAAAAGTACAAAAAATAATGGAATTTGGTTAGAATCTACTAAAAAATTAGAATTAATAAAAATAAAATAAAAGATTGTATATATAAAGATAAATAAAAAGGCAACAAAAGAAATTAAGAAAAACTTTAAAAATAAAAAAGTTTAGGCATATTAAACCAAAAATGTTTTTATAATATTACACTTAAAACAAGTCCAAAAATAAATTTAGAAAAATACCTAAAGAAAATCTGAAACTTTAATGAAAGAATAAGTAAGTTTGCAAAAAATCTATCATAAAATAGACAAGATGTAAAAACAAATTTAATAAGTTTACAAAAAAATAAGTGTATTTATTTTTAAAACTATGGAAATACATAATTATAAAAGTCAACGAAATAAAAAATTTAGTGAATGTTATAACAAAATTATGTAATATAATATTTAATAATTTGTATAAAAAGAAGAAAATTAAAGAAAATTTGCAAATAAAAAGACAAATACCTACAAAAAAAATAATATCAAACCTAAAAAGAGAAAAAAAAAATTAATTTTTGTAATAATAAGAAATTATAAGATAGAAATTAAACAGTTTCGAAAAAGTGAAATCTTTTAAAAGATTGTAAGAATTAAAAAAAGGATTATTCTGAATTTGAAAAATAATTAATATTATTTAATTATTTTACATTGATTAATATGCACTCAAATTTGAATTAATTGAAATTTTGTGCTATATTTTCACACCAAAAAATTTTAGATCGCAGGTATTTTGATCATCAGTATTAGCACAATTTTTGAAATTTTATAAAGAATAAAATATTAAAATTGACATTTTTAAGATTTATCCACAAATTTCTGTGTTGTTTTTAATGTTTGGCGATTTTTTTTATAAAGTATTAGTATTAAAGTTCTGAGCCTTTTTCGATAAAATTAAGAACAGTTTTTTGCAATTTTTGAAAAAAGTTCACTTTTTCCATGTATTTCTAATGTGAAAATAGGGGGTGCAAGCGGCACCCCTTAATATTGTCAATATTATAAAAAATAGGAGTGAATTTTTTATTTATTTGTAATCGATTTCCAAGAGCCTTTAAACAATATTCGAAAATGTTTATTTATTGAACCACCCTATTCAATTTTTTCGTAGGCTTTTCACTTATCTTTTTATATTTTCCTATTTTATTTTTACAGTTTTTTAAAAAATTTTCCTTTTCATTCTTATTTTTCATAATTTATATAATTAGTTATTACTTAATAATAAAATTAAAAATAATTAAAATTTCAAATCGCAGGTTGTCTACTAACCGGGAAAACCGGGAATTTAAATTGACCGGGAAAAACCGGGAATTAACCGGGAATTTTCCGTCAAACCGGGAATTTTTTTCTGGGATAATAAATTCTTTTCAATTTTCAATTATTTTCTTCAATTTCCAATTATTTTCTGCAATTCTCAATTATTTTCTTCCATTTGGAATTATTTTCATTAATTTAAAATTATTTCTTCATTTCTCAATCATTTTCTTCGATTTTCTACTATTTTCTTCAATTGCCAATTCTTTTCTTCAATTTTCATCAATTTCTAATTAATTTATTCAATTCTGAAATATTTTCTACGATTTTCAATTATTTTAATCAATTTTCAATTATTTTCTTCAACTATAAATTATTTTTTTTGAATTGCCAATTATTTGATTCAATTTTCAGTTATTTTCTTCAATTTTTAATTATTTTCATCAATTTTTAATTATTTTCTTCAGATCTCAACTATTTCCTTCAGTTTTTAATTATTTAATTTAATATTCAATAATTCTCGACTTTTTTCAACTATTTTTTTCAATTATCATTTATTTATTTCACATCTCAATAACTCCTCCATTTTTCAATTATTTTCTTCTATAATCAATAATTCTCGGCTTTTTTCAATATTTTTTTTAATTATCAATTATGTTTTTGAAACTTGAATTCAATTCATCAATTATTATTCCACG
This sequence comes from Ganaspis brasiliensis, assembly GCA_037103525.1. Classification (NCBI taxonomy): domain Eukaryota; kingdom Metazoa; phylum Arthropoda; class Insecta; order Hymenoptera; family Figitidae; genus Ganaspis; species Ganaspis brasiliensis. The sequence goes on along the minus strand of JAZKLR010000031.1, from coordinate 3,273,014 downwards.
ATTTTCATAAAATCACATTTTCTTCAATTCCAAATTATTTTCTACAATTTTTAATTAATTTCTTCAAATTACAATTACATTCTTCATTTTTTATTTTATTTTTTCAAATTCTATAATTCCTGGGTTGTTCAATTTCTTTTTTCTTCAATTATCACTTATTTTCTTCTACTTTCAATCCCATTGTTCAATTCTTGAATTATTTTCTTTAATTCTCAATTATAATTTTTGACATTCAATTCCATTCTTTAATTTTCAATTTTTTTTAATATTCAATAACTCTAGGCTTTTTACAATGATTTTTTTTTAATTCTCAATTATTTTCTTCAAATTCTAATTTTTTTCTTAAATTTCAATTACTTTCTTCAATTTCCAATTATTTTTTCATATTTCTTTCAGTTTCTCAATTTCTTTCAATTTTCAATTTCTTCTCAATTTTCTTCAATATTTAACAATTCTCAGCTTTTTTAAATTATGTTTTTCTTTCAATTTTTATTTAAATTATTTTCATAAATTCGCAATTATTTCCGTCGATTTCTAAATTTTTCTGCTGTTTCCAAATATTGTATTTAATTTTTAAGTACTTTCTTCCATTTTTAATTATTTTCTTCAATTTTTAATTATTTTATTTCAATTTTCAATTGTTTGTTTCAATATTCAGTAATCTCGACTTTTTTCAATTATTTTTTTTTCAATTATCAGTTATTTGTTTCATGTTTCAAAACCTCCTTCAATTTTCAATAATTTTCTTCTATTTTCAATTTAATTGTTCAATTATTTTTTCAATTATAAATTATTTTCTTCTTTTTTCAATCAAATTGTTCAGTAATTTTCTTTAATTCTGTGTTTTTCTGATTTCAATTTGCTTATTTAATTTTCAATTTATTTCTTCAATTTTGAATTATAACTTAAATTTAAAATTTTTTTTTGGATTTTCTATTTAGTTGATCAATTTTCAATTATATTCTTTGAATTTAATAACCATTGTTCAATGTTTTCAATTATTGTTCAATTGTAGATTAATATTTACTTTTTTTTTTAATTTTGTTTCTAATTGTCAAATATCTTTGTCATTGTTCAATTATTTCTTTCCTTTATTAATTATTTCTTTTCATTTTTAATTGTTTCTTTTAATTCTTAATTACTATTTTTTGTAAAGTTTAATATTTAATTCTTCAATTCTCAATTATTTTCTTTGAATTTCAATTATTTTCTTCAATTATCAACTGTTATATTCAATTTTTGTAGCCATTTGTAGGTCTATTTATACTTAAAATAAATTTTAAGTTAACATGAGAAAAAACTGGGAAAAATAGGAACAAAAGCCGGGAAATGACCGGGAATTTTGTGGGACGAAATTAGTAGACACCCTGAAATCGGGGTTTCTTCCACTTTATGATCCGTGAAAACCGGAAATTTAAAAATTATATCATGTCATTTAAATTTAATTGTTATTGAAGTTTAAAAAAAAAGTAATTACCTACATATGTAAATAATTATTTCCCCCGCAGAATAAACTAAACTTGTTTTGAAAACAAAAATAATAAAAAACCTTATTCAATTTTTAGATGCTCAGCGTGTGATGCTGGATTGTCATCCTGGTACTTTGAAAAAGATGGATTGTTGTTCTGTAAAGATGACTACTGGGCAGCTTATGGAGAAGCTTGTCAAGTTTGTGGCCAGATCATCACCGGTCCTGTCATGTTGGCAGGTGATCACAAATTTCATCCAGAATGTTTTGCTTGCACTTCTTGTGGTGCTTTCATTGGCGATGGTGAGAGCTATGCCCTCGTCGAAAGATCTAAACTTTATTGCGGAGTTTGCTACAAGAGACAAATGCAACCTTTAAATCGAACTGCCAATCAACCTTTTTCAAGAAAGCCTCACAGTATACGACTGGTTGAAATCCCTCCAAACACCGGTGACTGTGAAAAACAAAGAGGTATAAGATTAACTTTGGATGCAACACCAAGTCCTCGAAGCTGTGGAGGCGGTTTGCTTCGCATCTCTGAGTAAGTGATGGAATTTTTCCTACAATATCAAATAAAATACTCGTACAATTATTGCGAAGAGTAATTTAATAAACAGGAAATAATAGTCTTAATAAATGCAGTGCAGATTAATTAAGGATTGAAGTAATTCGAGAGAGAATTAATGCTTATGAGTACTAATAAACTTAACATTCAGGATGCTCTTTCGGATTAAGAGCTTAAAAACAAAGATGCGATTAACTGAGAATATTAATATTTTCCTAGAACTGAATATAGATTATCCAACTAGAAATGTATTTTTGAAAATGAAAAAAAAAACCCTTAAATATTTTGAGGTGTGTTTTGTATTCATTTGCAAAGCACGAGATGAATTTTAGTAATTTATTTTTAATTAAGGGATATTTTATTTGTTTTAATATTTAAAAACAATATTGTGTTTGTTTCAATATTAAACAAAATTTGATTTTGAAATAAACTGCATGGTCGGATATTTAAGGGTTTATAATTAAGCTGAGCCTTTAATAACTCTGCACTAAAATACAGGTTATTGAAAAATGTTCGTGGAAAGATCTGTAAGCTGGTGGCCTCTGTGATGGAGGTTTTCTTTAGACTATGCTGCCACTTCTCTAATCATAGGTACTTTATAACAGTAAATAATGTGCTTCTTTAGATTTGTATTATTAGAAAATCAATAGACTAATATCACATTTCTAATTATAACGGGATTAACTGCTACATCTTTTTTATTAATCTGCATGAATTTTTAACATAACCAGCTCTAAACTTCTAAGATTGAATTTGTCAATTTACTCTCTAGAACATCCAATTGAATTTTGACACGTATTATTAGCACTTGATATTAATTAATATAATGTTAATTTTAGGAATGACATTTTTTTCTATATAAAAGATTATAGAGTGTCACCGTTTTATCTTTTTCACCTCTTTTAAACTTAGTTACTTCTCTTACTTATTTTGTTAATTTTTCTCCATTTTCACTTTCTTTAGAAATTAATCCATTAGATCAAAGCTTTAATGTTTTAAAACATTCTAATTGAGTTAAATTGTAATAAAATTGCAAATTCCAATCAATAAGTCCGAATTTCAATCAATTCAGATTAATCCCAATTTAAATTGATACAAATTTTAATTCATCAACATTCCAATTGTATTTATTCTTCAATCTTTTTAATTTAATAGATCCAAAATTCAATTTAATTTTCAATTTGCCTAAACTTCAATTTATCGAATTTTTAATTGATTAACCTATCGATCCAAATTTAAATTCAAACTAAGAACAAAACAGATTTTAACATATTTAAATTTCATTTCATTCCAATTTGAATCGATCCTAAATAAAAAATATCCAAACTTTAATTTATCCAAATTTCTTTTAACCCCGAATTTAAATTCATCCAAATATCAAATTATCCAGTTTTCAATAAATTCAATTTCCAAACTATCCAAATTTAAATTGTTTAATTCAAGTTTAAATTATACAAAATTTAAATATTCTAAATTTCAATCAATCCAAACTTCAACTTACGAGATTTTTGGTCTATTAAAATGTTACCGAATTGAAATTCCAATTAATTCAGACTTTAAATGATTCAATTTTTAATTTATTTAATTTCAAATACATCCAAATTTTTAACAATCCTAATTTTTTATGTTAAAAATGTTCATTTTATTTATTATTCATGTTTATTTATTCAAATTCAATTAAATCCGAATTTAAATCTATAAAATTTTAATTCATCAATATTTCAATTTAATCTTATACTTAAAAAAATTAATAGATTCAAATTTCAATTAATTTGATTTTCAATTTATCGAAACTTCAATCTATCCAATTTTCAATAAATCCAATTTTTAATTTATTAATCGATTGATCAACATTTAAATTGATTGGAACTTTAATACATATTTTAAGTTTTCGAAAATTAATCTAAATTTCAAATAATCCAAATTTTTATTTATAAATTTTTAATTTTTGCTTTGTTTTCATTAATTGAAATTTTAATTTATCAATTAATCCAATTTCCAAGCAAACAAAATTTAATTTAATCCAAAATTCAATAAATCTAGATTACAATTAATCCAAAATCCAATTTATCAAATTTTCAATCTATTGAAATGTTCATGGATTCAAATTTCTAATAATTTAAATTTAAATTGATTCTAATTTAACTCGCTTAAAATTTCTATTAATTCGAAATTGTATTGATTACAATTAATTATTATTCCAATTTAAATTGTTTGATATTCCAATCAATTTAAACAATTTTATCAAAATTTCAATTGATTCAAATTGTAACTAATGATTCAATTAATCTAGAAGTTTCAATTTATGAATTTTCTTATCATGTATTCAAATTTTAACTAATTTGTATTTCCATCGATCAGAAATTTAATTTTTCTAAATTTCAATGAATCCTAATTTTTATTACCAAAAACATATAGATTAATAACATACTGATGAAAAATTTTATCGATTCTAAATTCAATTAATACCAAATTCAGTTGATTTTTATTTACTTTATTTTATAATAATTTTCCTGAATTTCGATTTTGAAACTATTCTAATTTTAATGAATTAAAATTTCATTCTAATTTTAATTTTCACAACTTTTTCCAAATAAACAAATATTTGAAAAACAATGATCAGTCAAATTAAAAAAAGAACATTTGCATTTTTTACAATATCTGCTAAAAATGACTATCTTGCGCTCGTTTTATTTACAATTCAAATATTTTTAAACGAATTAAAAAGAAAATTTTTATTCCTTTAAATTAACGACTTAAGATTAATTTCAAACGCTAAAATAGATGTCAAAATATTACTGGACGGTACTAAAAGTGTGATGAATTTGACAAAAATTTAGACAACGAATGCATTACGATTTAACATTAGAATTATAACTATACACCTGATATTGTAGAAATAAACTAACTGAAGCATAATAATTATTATCTCAATTATAATTGTAGAACGCACTTTGTACATTACGCAAACTTTTGGGGAGCACGTTTAGTTTTATATAAATGTATTTTATTACAAATATATTTTTAAAATTTATCATTAATTAGTATTGTATTGAATAATAATTAAGTTCTTATTATTAATTGTTTCAAAATCGATTTGAAACAAAGAAAATGTCAAGTGAAATGTGGAATGATTTTTATTTCACTTGATTTTGTTTGGTAGATTATGTTAATTAAAAACTTTAAATTTTAGGGAAAAAAGTTCAAAGAATTATTTAATTAAAATGCACCTGCACCTGGAAAATTGCATGTTAACTATGTTCAGTCTTGTTTTAGAAACGCGTTGCGATATTAATTTCTGTTAAATATAAATATTGTAAAAACTTAATTCCACAAAAAATGAGCTAAACAAAAGAATAAGTTTATTTTTAATTAAAGTATCAGAAAGGTACAAATTTGTTATTTATTAAAACTAAACTTTAAAATAATGAGCATTTTTTAACGTTCTTGGGTTTATTTTAAAATTATGTTTTTATACAATCAGCAAAAAGGGATTTTTGCAATAATGTAGCATTTTCTTTTTAAATTGGCAAACTGAATTATATACATATATTTTTAAAGATTTAAAGACTTGAAATATCATTTTAAAAAATAAATATCTTAATTTTTGTTCGCTACTTTATTATTTATTATTATTACATTTGATTAAAAATACAAAAAAAGAAAAAAAAAAAATTGCTATTAATTTGAAAGATTATTAATGTCGCAACGTTTCTATTTTCTTTAATTTTAGAGAATTTATTTAACATAGAGGAATTAATTTTTAGGCTAAACATGTCTAACGATCTTATGTCCTTACACATCGGAGATCGGATTCTGGAAGTTAATGGCACACCTGTTAAAGATCAACCCATTGAAAATATTGAAAATCTTATTCGATATTCTGATTCGGTTTTGCAGGTAATTTTTAAATTATATTTAAATCTATATAAAATCGTAAGAAAACAACAAACAAGTTTTAAAGTAATTGATAATAATTTAAAATTCTTTTTATTTCACGAAAATTTTCTTCCTTTTATCAATTTATTCAGAAACTTTTGTTTCTTATTTTTGTTATATCGTTATTGAAATAATCAGTTGATAGTAAATATGATAGAAACACATTTATGAAAATATTATTATTAGGTATTATTATTAATATTATATTCAAAATGTGGTCAAAGTTACTATTTTGAAAACTGTTTATTTAGAATTTATTTATTCTGAAAATTTATATTATCAATTTAGAGTGTATTTTCAAAATATCAGTTTTAACAAAAATACGAATTGGAGGCTTCTTAGTGAAAAATCTTGATTAATTTAATAAAACTTTAAAAGAAATATTATATAATTTGGATCTTAATATTTATGTAATTTTGTTAAATTATTTGTTTTCGACTAAGTTTCTTAAAAACTATTTTTCTGTATTGCAGTTAACAATAGAGCATGATCCAGATGCAGTTTCTCGGAGGCCTATTTTCTCAAATATTCCGTCCACTGTTGTGACAACATCGAGTCCAAAAACAAGTCCCGATAGTAAAGAGCGAATGTTTAAAAGAAGAGATGAAGGTTATATCAGCGGAACAAGAAGTAGACAATTAAGGCGAACGAAGGATCCGACTCATAAAGAAAGAAGTAGTTCTATGTCAAGATTACTTGATGGGTAAGATATATCTTGAAAATAATTGTAACAAGATTTAAAGAAAAGTTGTTTTAAAAACAAAAACTTTCTCCAAAAAAAAAATAAGTTAGATAATAGTTTTTTTTTAAATTTTGTTCAAAAGAGTATTTATATTAAAAATTATATTAGGGTGTTTAAAATAATTCTATTATTATTAAAAAAAATGTCTAATATTTTTAGAACAAAAAAAGATAAACTTTTTTTCTCTAAAGATCTTCGATACATGACCTTAATTATTTTCTCTTTTTATCTCTTAATATTTGCTGTTCAGTTCAGATCGTTTTTTGTAATTAAAGTATAAAACTTTGCAGAACTTCTCCAAATCCAACCTGTGATTTAAGTCGTACAAGATCGTTTCGTGTTGAACCGAAGAATCAAAGGATCTTTCGAGCCAGTGACTTGGTTAAGGGTGAACTTCTGGGGAAAGGATTTTTCGGTCAAGTTTATAAAGTCACTCACCGAGACACAAATGAAGTCATGGTGCTTAAGGAATTGTACAGAGTCGATGAAGAAGCTCAGAAGAATTTTTTAAAAGAGGTAAGAAAAAAAGTCTATAACTTTTTAAAAGAAACAAGAAGTTTAGAGAATAATTTTTAGTTTTTTAGTCTATAACACCTATTTTAGTGCTTTTGTTCATTTCACTATTTTTGTTTCAATTTCAATTAGTTTAAGATATTTTAAATACAGTAATTTTTAAATACTTTTAGTCATTTGTATTAGAATTATTTTTTCATTTTTACTTACAGTATTCATTTTTGTTACGTATTTTCTTCGTGTTCATTTTCCAAGTCTACTAATTTTTCATTTACATTTTTAAATTGTATTTTTTTTGGTTTCAATTATTTTATCAAATTTTACTTTTCTTTCTGAAATTTCAATTGTACTTTTAAACATTTTCAATGATTTGCTTCGATTTTTAATTATTTTCTAACTCCTTTTTCAAATACATTAATTAATTTTCAATTATTTTGTACAATAGTAATTATTTTTTGCAGAAAGTTGGTTTATTTCTTTTACTACACTTGTTTTATTTATATTTGAGTATTGTATTTAAAATATATATGAGAAGCACTTTTTCAAAAGTTGGTAAATCCATTTTCCAAAAAAGTTGAGATAATCTCAAATTTAACATATTAAGAATTTTACAAATCGATCTATCACTGTTAAATCTAAGAAAAAAATCCATTAACAATAAATTTTCAATTTAAGAAAATGTAGACTTCCCTGACAAAAGTATTGGATTGAATTTGAATCAGATTGAATAATAAGTTTTAATCAGTATTCTTCCGGGTCATTCCGAAATTTGTTTCCAAGCCAATCAGTTTTTATCCTAATCTAAAAATGGATATAACTTGACGAAAAATTCTTTCCGAATCATTCCGAATTAATCCGTTTCATTCCGAAGATAAATTTTAATCCGTTTGAACCACGTTATTACATTCCGAATCAATCCAAATCAATCCGTTTCATATTCGAATAAACCCGACTAAAATTGGAACAGATTGATTCGGAATGAAATAACGGGATTCAAACGGATTAAAATTAAGCTTCGGAATAAAACGGATTATTTCGGAATGATTCGGAAAGAATTTTTCGTCAAGTTATATCTATTTTTAAATTCGGATAAAAATTGATTGGCTCGAAAACAAATTTTGGAATGTCCCGGAAGAATTCTGATTAAAACTGATTGGAATTCAATCCGATACTGTCGCCAGGTTTAACCAAGATAATTTAAAAAAAAATTTCTTGAAAAAGTTACAAAAAGGTTTAAATATCTTAATTATTATAAACTTTAATTAAAAATTAATCGCTTTAAGTCCAAAAAAACATTCTTGTATAAATAATTTCTTATAGTTTTTCTACTTTATAATTAAATTTAGGGGTTAAGTGCGAAACTGCATTTATTTAATTTTTCGAAATAAAATTGATACCGATCCCCTCTGTGAGCAAAGAAGGAATCGATTCAAAGGGGGTGGGAAGTGATTTTAATTTTTGATTTCTGTTGTCCCCCCAGTCAGGGAGGGGGGTGAAGCTAGGACGAGGGGAGTTTACTCGGCGAGCGAGCCGGATGAGATGTTTAAAACATCTGGGCCGTCCTCCGAGACTCGGCGGGCTGGGGCCGCTTGTGGTGGCTTGGTGTGAGCGAGAGGGGGTTTTCGCCTAGGATCGAAAAAGGGAATTCGACCCGTATACCGGCGAGGAGGGGAAAGCGCGAGTTTTGTTGGGGCTCTCCACGCTATTCTGGCGTACTGGCGTCGTGGAGGGGGGATCACTGGGGTTACACAAAGCGGAGGTAGAACCAAAAACGGTCGAGGGGGGGATAGAACCAATGCTGGCGAGGGGGCGACGTAGCTCGACTGCTCCAATGCTGCCTGCAACTGTTCCTCGGACTCGAAGAACTGCCGATGCTCAGCCGGTGCTGGGCCAGTACTAGCGACCGATCGGCGCTGCTGCCTCTGCTGCTGCCGCTGTTGCCTCTGGACCTCACGGCGTTGTAGACCACGAGCTCGTCGCTCGTCACGGTCTCTCTTGCTCCGTACCCGGGGCATTCGGCGAGAGAGAGGGGGGGAAGACACCCGTACCGTAACTGCCTGGGGAGAGAACTCTCCCGTGCCGTATGGTCGAATGGGTGTGGGTCCGTTTCAGGATCTCCCGTACTAGAGTTTAGCCAGAGGAGAGAATTCTCCTGTGCTGTTTCTGTCGGGGGAGAGTACCTGGGGGAGCAAAAGGTGTACCCCGTACCGTAAGTGGTCAAAGGAGAGAATTCTCCTGTACCGCAGAGGCCAAGGGGTTTTGGACGACTTCCACGAGGGTAGTCGGTTACCTCGTTGACCTGAAAGGAGGAGTGAGGATTTCGATAGAACACGCAGTGGAATACAGAACAAGTTCTTTATTCGATGAACAGTTACAATGACCGGTGAGTGGTACAGAATCGTCGCACGCTCGACCTTATATCTACGCTACGCGCTAACTCGACTGTGAGTCGCAGCCTGGCGTGGCCAAGCGTGGCCAACCTTGCGAGCCTAGCGGCGAGCCAGAAACTACATTATGCTAATTTTAGTAATACGTCGTAAAGTACATTAAAAACTGAGATTATACAAATAATTTGTATTGAAATCGGTCTATCCTAACTGAAAATATTGATAAAAGGGCGAAAATCAACGGTTACGAGTATCCGGGAAGCGCGCGCGAGCGTTAGTGGGGATGCCGTGGGCCGGGCCACGGAGCGTAAGAGAGAGAGAGAGAGCGAAAACGAAGGCAGCGGATTGGTCGACGCCGGGACTTGTTTTCTCTCTCCGTCTTACACATAGTGGTTGATACGTGTGTACACGGTAATATGTGCATTGGCGTGTTCCTGTAGTGGTGACCGGGCGCTGCCGAATACTCGCGCGCGTTGTTTGTCGCGCAGCTAAATAAGTTTAAAAAGAACAATAATAATAATAAAAATAAGGTTAATTAAAAATAGAGATAAAAAATAATAAAGTAAATAAAAGTAATTAATAATTAAAAGTATAGGGAACCCGGGGCAAGTCACAATGCAATCTTTAAGGCCGATTTTTCTTAGATTTTCTTGTTTCTCGAGTATTATAAGAAATACTCGAAAAACAGAAAACCGTGGAAAGAGGCGAACTGTAACAAAATGTGGATTTATCAACTTTTGAAAAAGTGATCTTCATATAATTGTTGAGAACAAAACCTGCAGAAACTAATCGGCGTTGTGTAATCTAATTAATATGTCTAATTTTTTATTAAACAAGTGAATGAAAAAAAATCTATTTCATACTTTCTTGAGCCACAGTTTTTAACAGTTTTAACAAGTGTTTAAAAACTTGTTGAAATACTTAAAAATGTTGTGAAAATTTCGCTTCAATCAAGTAAAGATTACTTTATTTTAAAACAGGGCTGTTATTGATTTAAATCACTTTGATTTAAATCGTGATTTAAACCATGATTTAAATCATTGGAAAATTTGCATTAAAATCACGATTTAAATCAAAAAAATTTTAAATTCTCCAGAAGTCTATAATACTACACGTAAAACGTCGCAAACCTTAAACACAACCCACAAATTTGTGAGGATAAATGTTAAAAATTTCAATTTTAATATTTTAATCTATAAAAAATTTTAAAAATTGTGCTAATACAAATGATTAAAATACCTACGATTTACAAATTTTTGGTATGAAGATAGCCAAAAATAGTATTATATTCTTATATCTTCAAGATATTATAATTATATAAATTCCAAACGTCAATAAAGTCATTTTTCAATCTTTTCTAACTTTTAACTTTCAATTAATTTAAATTTAAATGCATATTAATTAATACAAAATAATGGCATAATATTAAATATTTTTCATATTCACAATAATCCTTTTTTTTTAATATTCTTACAAGATTTTTAAGAGATTTCAATTTTTTGAAACTGTTTAATTTTTATCTTATAATTTCTTATTTTTACAAAATTTTAAGTTTTTTTCTTTTACTTTTGATATTTTTTCTTGTTTTTATTTATCTTTTTATTTTTGGATTTTCTTTAATTTTCCTCTTTTTGTGCAAATGATTTAATATTATTTCACACAATTTCGTTATTATATAACATTCACTAAATTTTTTATTTCATTGATTTTCATAATTGTTTCCAGATTTTCAAAAATAAATAATCCCATTTTTTTTTAAATTCATTCAATTTTTTTCACATGTTGTCTATCTTTTGCGAGATTTTTAGAAAATTTACTTATTCTTCTATAAAGTTTTTAAGTTTTTTTTATTTATTCTAAATTTATTGTTAGATTTATATTAAGTGTAATATTTATTATAAAAATGTGTTTAGTTTAATTTGCCTAATCTTTTTTATTTTTATATGATTTTAAGTTTCTTTTGTGGACTTTCTTTTTATTTATCTTGATATATACATGTTTTAATTTTTTTTTATACTTTTTACATTTTTTTAATTTGTTAGATTAAGGATAAATTAAATTTATTTATTTTTCCTTCTTTTTAATTGTTTAGTTTTTATCTTATAATTACGAATTTTTGAAAACATGGATTTGGTGCTTTTATCTACATTTTTAAAATTTCCCAATTTTCTACTTTTTTGAAACCTTTTATTCCTTTATTTTATATTATGTGAATTTAATTTTTAATCTTGTACTAAATATTCTCATTTAAACATCGTTCTTGCACTTCATAGAATTTCTTTTCTTTAATTTTTTTTTAAATTTCACAAAATTGAATTGATTTTTTTTTTATATTCAATTTGTAAAATAATTCTCTAATTTTTCTAATTTTAAAATTTTGTTCTCTTTAGTAATATATTTTAACGTTATTTTTAATTATCTTCTTATTTATTATTTAAATTTAAAAAAATGTCCGTAAATAGTTTAATTTTTTGAAAAGAGTTTCTACTTTTTTGTATATAATTATGCCACTGTTTCATTCTTGTGTTTTTTTTTAATTCTTTCTTTATTTCTTTAATAAACTACTTACAAATAAACATTTGGAGATTTTAAATATTGGTTATATTTTTAAAAAATCAATTTTTGATTTTTTTAAAAAAATCATGATTTTTATCAGCCCTGTTTTAAAATTATATTTGTAATCATATTAATTTTGATTTGTTTCCAGGTCGCAGTTCTTCGGTCTCTACATCACAATAATGTGCTTCGTTTCATCGGCGTCCTTTACAAGGACAAAAAATTGCATCTCGTCACAGAATTCATAGCAGGTGGCACTCTGAGAGAATTACTTCATGACAGCAACGAGCCTCTTCCCTGGGAGCAGAGAACGTCTTTCGCAAAAGATATTGCAGCTGGCATGGCTTATCTACATTCCATGAACATCATCCATCGAGATTTAAACTCTCACAATTGTCTCGTTCGCGAGGATAAAACAGTAGTCGTTGCTGATTTTGGCCTGGCAAGAATAATGCAGAATGGCAGTGCTCTAGATAAAAGAAAGTACAGCAGACATTCCGACGGGGAGGCTCGAACGTCGAAAAAGGAGCGCAAGAAAAGGTACACAGTTGTGGGAAATCCTTACTGGATGGCTCCAGAGATGATGAAGGGCAATAAATACGATGAAAAGGTAGACATATTTAGCTTTGGAATTGTGGTTTGCGAAATCATCGGTCGAGTTCAGGCCGATCCTGATTATCTGCCAAGGTCCTCTGACTTTGGACTCAACAAACACGTTTTCAAGGAAAAATTTTGCTCCAATTGTCCGGAAACTTTTTATACAATAGCATTCCTCTGCTGTGATTTAAATCCAGACAAAAGGCCGCCTTTTGAAATCATGGAAGTGTGGTTAGAAGGTCTGGCAATGCACTTGTCAGTCGGAGCTAATTTGCCCTCTGACCTCGAGTTTGATATCAGACACTACACAGGTCCTAGTCCCAGCAGTAGTGAATCTACAACTCCTGAGACTCTGGCTCCTCAATTAAAACCAATTACTGAAGGGCAAGTTCATCAAGAAAGGAAACGAGGAGGATGCAATGACAGTACTTTAGAACGGGAAGTTTCACCGGAACGTTGCACGTCAGAGGAATCAGAAACTGTCAATCAAAACAAATTTTCGAAACAAAATTGCCAAGAGAGTGTAGGGTACTCGGGAAGGCACAGAAGTAGAAAATTTTCATTAGAGAAGAAAGAAACTGTTCTTGTATCCCCAGACGTCAGTGGATTCAGTGGAAGATATTTGAGGACACATAACAAATCAAAGGATAAAAATCCTGCAGAAGTTACCAAAGAAAATTTACGGAGCATGCAGAATATTAAAAATAGGGAAGAAGACAAGGATGATGATTTCGAGGTTGAACCAACTCTTGATAAAATTAAGTACGTTGGTAATATAGATCCTGGAACGGAATTAAATGTCTCTAAATCAATAGGAAATGACAATAAATACAAGGTTAATAATCCACTGACATCACAGTCGCAAGATAAAATCAAATTTAAAACTCCCAATGCCAGTAATATCGTTGGTACTTACTTAAGGCAAATCAGTAAATCAAAAACTCCTTCTGAGAAGGAAAATAAAACTTGCCGTCGCAATAATTCGAAGGAGAATGAGTCAAGAAGAGGATCCGCCGAGGATTCCGTTAATTCGAAATCGTCCGGTTGTTACTTAAGGAGAACGAAAATTTCTCCAACAAAGGAAACTACGAAAAATGCGTTTTTAAGGAACGAATCCAATGAAACTTTGGAAGAGGGCAAACACGAAGACTCCAAGTGTCCACTATCTTGCCAAAAGTTTCCAGCTAAAATGGAATCTCGTGATATCTCCAGTCCAGAGGAAATCGACTTGAAAAATATTCTCGAAAGTAAGTTTAAAGATGTAGATAGTAGGTTTAAGAATCCGGCAAACTCGTATGAAGTCCAGAGAAAAGATAGCTTTGATTTGGATAGTGCTGTGGGTACAATGAAAAGTGACTTTTTCTCGGAGCTCGATTTTGATAAATTGCGAGACGAAAGCGAGATCCCGGAATTATGCCACACTGAAAAATGTCATTCCCACAGTAGGTGCACTTCTCCGATTGAAAGCACCGCTTTGTAGAAAGACTTGTTCTTAATTAAAACATAGTCTTAGAAAATTTCTTTTCTTTTCAAGTCTGTACTCCACCGAATAGAATTTTTCTACTGAAAATTGTAAATAATAATCATCAGAGTTCTTTATGGTCAGTATTACATCGAATCTCTTTTATAAATGTATGAATCATACATTTAAAAATCAATTTATAAATTATACATTTATAATCACGAGAAAATTTATTTATAAATGAATTTATAAGTACTTTCTCTATCAGGAAGCAATTATAAATAATTCCTCCAAGAGGAAGCGGTTGTGTATAATTCCTCTATGAGGCAGCAATTATAAATAATTCCTCTATGAGAAAGCAATTATAAATAAATTGATTAATTTAGTGTAAATGATACATCCATAAATTGGCATATTTATTGAATTTCAAGATCACTCTCAATTGAAGCCATTAGACTCGATCAGCATTAGGTTTGAGTTTATTGATTTTAAGACAAAAGTCTGAAAGGAATTTTGAAACCGAAATTGTAACATTCCTAGCGACGATTCCAGGTGCACGGTTGTATTATTATTAATCTTAAGATACAGTAGTAAGCTTCCAATGAAAGCATTCCATCCAGATTTTTGATTTTCAAAAATGAATTGATATTTACCACAAAGAGAACAGAGCCCTCGGAAAATTTATTTCAAAATCTTGGCCAAGTTCTCGAGAAAAAAATATGCAACGAGACTGAGTGTAGCTTGAAAAGTTTTGATGATAATAATTAGTAAGGAGTGCTTCCTTAACGAAACTAGAATAGACTGTAAAATAGTTCAATGACTCATTATTATGTAAAGATTATTGTAAATATTTAAAAAAAAATAACAAAACATCCAAAATGCTTTAATGTATCTAGAGTTCTGAAATTGAAGGACACTTTCTCGTACGACAGTCTCTTATAAAATTTAATAGTAAAAGTAAAAAACGATTTTAAGAGCATGTGATGGAGTATGATGTCAATGATATAAGCAAACTTTGTCCGTAAACTTTTTCTAAAAATAATAAATATTTTGAAACGAAATTTTGTAGAATCCCTTAAAATATTATGAGAAAGGTCTGCGTGACCCAAATTTGTTTGAATTTTGTCTTAAAATTAATTTCTAAAAACAAATTAATTTTAAGGCAAAATTTAATCAAATTTGGGTCAGACAGATCTTTTTAATGGTATTTTAAGTAATTCTACAAAGTTAGATATCAAAATATTTATTATTTTAAGACAGAGGTCGGTATTTTCAAAATATAAACCTTATTATTCTTTGTTATTATATATGTTATTTATATTACATTTTAATATATTTCTGTCAATTCTTAAAAATATTAAAGTAATATTTGCCTTCTTTTCAACTTTTTATGAAATAATAAATATTTTTATTATAATTTATCAAACTCTAAAAGCTCTTTGTAGTGCTTATGAAAAA
The DNA here is from genome assembly GCA_037103525.1 of Ganaspis brasiliensis. Taxonomy (NCBI): domain Eukaryota; kingdom Metazoa; phylum Arthropoda; class Insecta; order Hymenoptera; family Figitidae; genus Ganaspis; species Ganaspis brasiliensis. The sequence goes on along the minus strand of JAZKLR010000031.1, from coordinate 3,257,327 downwards.
AAAAATTATTTTTTTAAACTTTTGACTTTAACCAAACTTTTATTTAAGAAAAATAATTACTTTATATAGTATACTTCTTAAATTTGTTGTTGATATTATTTTAGATTAACAAATCTTTGAAAATATAACTCTTTATAATAATCTTTCTATATATAAAATCTTTAAGTTTGTTTTATATAAATTATCTAAATTATTTAGATAAGCTGAATTTGTGGCCGCAATTACGACAATTCTGGATTAATTTCTCTTTTAATAATGAATCCGATAGATCTCTTAACCTAACCTGATGAGGACTAACTTTTGTGAGAGACTGTCCCGTAAGTAGTACCTTAATTTTGTACCGAAAAACGAAACAACAATGATACGAGAAAGTGAAAATTGCATCCTTGATATATGTTGTCTTACTAAAATTAAGATTGAAATATTTTGTACGATAATTCTATATCATTTTGAATGTTAAAAATATATTGTTGAAAAATTATAGAAAAAACAAGAAAAACATTTTCAAGAGAAAAGAAATATTAAAAAACTGTTATTTTTTCATAACTTTTGAAAAAATATTTTTATTAAAATTGAAAATGACACGATTGTAGAGAATTATTCAATGAGTAAAATATAAGCTAAGTATTGTTTATAAAAAAATTGATAAAAAACTTCGATTTTTGTCTAATCTAAAAGAAAAAAACTCAAAATGTTAAATAATTATTGAAAACAAATTTTCGATCTACTCAATTTTTTCTGAAAATTGTACAACTGGATTCTTCAAAATTGTTTGAATTTAGTTTTAATTAGATTTATGTTTGCTTTACAAAAACCATTTTTTAGTTTGAGGTTATGTAACGCTTACGTTCATTTTTAAAGCATTTTTGAGATTATTAATTTTGAATGTTTAATTTATTTAACTTTATTCATACTTTAAAATTGTTCTTTTTTCAGTTTTCGAATGAGTTAAAATATTTTTTTAGGACATGTCTAAGTTGTGGTACGATTTACATGAAAGTTTCCATGTAAAACAACAATAATATTGGACCTGCCTTTATGAGTAGTAATTTTGTTAAAAACAGAGAACTCTAGATTTATATTTATTGCAAGATTTATTGCGAAGATTTATTGCATTGAAACTGACACGAATTGACACAAAAGAAGTACATAGGTGCAAATCATATCTTTGTGTAAATTAACCTTGAAAGGCCTATTAATTCACTACAATATCAAATTTATTTTATCCAATACATCGAGTTTTAATCACAATGACCTGAAATAATGTTATATGTATAAAATTGCGATAATCTGTACATACGATTTTAATGTAGAAGCTAGAGTTGATGAAAATTATAAGTTTTAAACTTGTAAGGCGTAACAGTATTAACGCCATAAAAAAAATAACACGCATTCATTTTACGAAAATATCGAAAGGGTTGTAAAAGTTATATTTGGAAAATAAGCTTCTAAATCGGAGATCCATTATTTTGAAAGTCAAATTTTTGTTAGCTCTCACACAAGACTTTAAAAAGGCTGCTATTTCTAACTTTCGTATTGTTCCCAGAAGTGCTATATAGTAGTTTATTTAATTACTCAAATTAAAAAAAAATGATGAGTAAATTAGTCAATTCAATTTGTTTATATTGATAACACGAACGTTTTGCTTTATAAAGAAATATATTGTATAATGTATACATTTAAATGTTTAGAAGCGAAATTATACACTGTTTTTTGAAATTAAATTTAGTTATATATATTTAAAATTATAAACGTTAGTAAATCGATGTTTTTCTAGAGACAAAATGCTAGCAAATAAGAAAGCTTTTTTTACTTTTTTATATATGAGCAACACTGCATTTGACAAATGTGATTTTATCTCCACTTTTAAAAGCTTTAAGCTTGAAAATAATTACGATACTATCCAAAGAGTTCCAAATAATTTTCAAAAAATAAAAAAATCTTTAAAAGTCTAAACTAAAAAGAATATTATAACATAGACAGTAGAAGGACCAGAATTTCATTAATAAAAACAAATCAAAAACTGGTTTATTGGTTGATGAACTTTATTAAATTGATAAACAAAGAACCTGCTCAACTTCAGAGCTTTTGGTACAAAAATTATTAAGCTTTTGTTCCCACTTTTAATTAAGTTTTTAACTAAATGAACCGTTTTTTAATTATATTTACTATAAAAAGAGTTTTAAAACATGTTATAGACATGAATAAAAGTATTAATTTTATTTGAAATTTTATTTTTTTATATTTCATTGTCGTTTATTAACTAATAAGTTTGCAATTCTTTAAAAATTGAGAAACGTTTTATTGTTAGTCTAACTTTGTCTAAAATTTCAATAGTAATATTTTCTATTTAAAAAAAACCTAATTTTTAATTATACAAGGAATATGTAAATCTGAATAATTTTAACGAATTGCAAAATTGTTTTTAAAATGACATCTACAAATCATGTAAAATTATTATTTGATGACTAATTTATTGATTTCACAGCACTTGAGGAAATTGATATTTTACTGTAAAATTTGTGTATACGTACATGTGTATGAAAGATGTACCATAAAATTCAGATAGAAACCACTAAGTTTTTCTAAATCCAACACTGAATTATATTTTTTTATAGTTAATTAATATATATACGACAAAAATGCAGATGTATTTTTAATACCCTACTTCGATTTCATTCAGGAAACTGTATAAACGTTGTTGCCTGTGATAGAAAAAATTCTGAAATTGTTTCTTTAGCAATTTAGAGTACCTTGTAATTGTACGTTTGTAGCAATGTAACAAGCATTTACAATAAGGTTTACCACAATGTAGGTTATTCGTAATAAACAGTTGTCTTAAAACTTTATGAGTAATTTTTTCTAGATTTTAAAAATAATAATATGTAACACCATATTAAGGGTGTTGCAAGGAGAGAATTAACATAACCTTAACATTCAGCCAAATTTTTCAGAAACAAAAAATGTAATTAAACATAAGACGCATGTACCCATAATTTAAATTTTATGCAGATTTAAAACTAATTAGACATTTTAAAAATATATATTATTTAAGCTTCAGTTTCTGAACAAAATATTGAAAATTGTGTACTTTTTTTGTTTATAATATTCAATATTTTTTTCAGAAACTGAAGCCCAAGTAATACATATTTTTAAAATGTCAAATTAGTTTTAGAATCCTCATAAAATTTAAATTATGGGTACATGGTCATATTTTTAATTAAATTTTTTGTTTCTGAAAAAATTAGCTAAGTGTCAAAATTGTACGCTGCCTGGAAAAATATATTAAGGTTATGTTAATTCTATCCTTGCAACACCCTTATAAAAAGGAAAAAATTTAGGTTATGTTCAGTGATAATCTTAATTAAGTAAAATCCAAACCAGTTTTTTTTACTATTTTGGATTAAATGAAGACTTAAATATCAATGTTTGGTATAGAAAGTTAATCCTCTTTGTGTATTTTCATTCTAAAAATCACTAACATAACCTAACAACCTAAAATTTTTTCCTTCTTAGGCCCCTTTTTTATTCTTATTCTTATCGCGTCAATATTGTGTTTTTAATGCAAAAGTGACAGAAAATGTATCTATAATTTAATTTCATAATTAATTTAAATTATTTCTGTTTGAAAAATAAAATTGTTGACTGAAAAATATTACATTAAAATATTTGTTTTATTTTTTAAAAAGCAAAATATTGTGTTTAGGCTAAGTTTTTTTTTATCGTCTTTGCGGTTCCTCCTTAGAGGGGAATCAAATTCAATTTAAAATTGAAGAAATAAGAAAATCATTGAAAAAACGTGGCATTGAATTGAGAAAAAAAAAGAAAATCAGAGTCTATAGATCAGGAAAAAAATAGTAAATTAAGTGCAGTAAGTTTTCGTTATTATTTCTTTTTTTGATTTTTAGGTTATAAATTTTTAGGTCATCATTTTTCAAATTTATAATAATTTTTTCAGTTTCTAGTTATTTTTGTATTTTTTAGCTCTCAACTGCTAGACTGGGTCTGACAGACCCGGTAGACCTTTTCCGCTCTCGCCTACAGCGGACTGTAGATTGAAAATAGTGAAAAAAGAGGCTTTAAAAAATCGGGTCTGTTAGGCCCAGTCTAGCAGTTGAGGGTTAGTAATACCTATATATCTTAAATTTCTAAATATTTATTCACTTTCAGTAATTCTTCTCCATTTACTAGTACTTTTTTTCTTTAATTTCTAATTATATAGTCACTTTTAGAATAATTTGTCTTCCTTTTCTATAGTCACTATTATTTACCTTAAACTTATCGTTTTATAAGCTTCTTGGAGTTTCATTTATTTTCTAACTTTTATTTTAATATTTGTAAATTTTTTTTCTTTCTATTTTTTTTCATGTTATTTTTTTTAATTTCTAATTATTTTTAAACTTTGCGTATTTTTTCTTTAATTGCAAGATTATTCTTAAAAATTTTCAGTTACATTTATTAGCTTTCTATTTATTTTTAACGCTTTATTGGGTCACATTGTGATCAAATAATAATATTTGAATAAAATAAATTTGAATTCTTTCCTTTTTTAGTTAGTTCATTTTAATAATTTTTTTTTTCTTTTAATAATATTTTTCCATTTTTAAAAGTTTTCTTTACAACTTCGAGTAATTTTCTTATTTTTCTAGAGGTTTTTTTTTAAATTTCAAAATAATTTTTTTTCAATTTCTAGATATCCTTCTTTTTTTGTTTATCTGTTTAATAATTTTCCTTTTAGTTAATATTTTACATTAGTCTAGTGCATTTTTTATTTTTTTAAATTTTTTAGTAATTTCTTTAAATTTATATTGTTTTCTTTCATCATTTTATAGTTATTTCGTTTATTAATATTTTTTTTTCTTTAATTTCTAATTCTATTTTCATATTTTAGTGAAAATTTCTAGTTATTTTTCAGTTCCTAGTAATTTTTGTTTATTTTTATGATTATCCTCTTTTGTTGACGAGTTTTTCCATTTTTCAGTATGTTCAAGTTATTTTTAAAAATTGTCTATTTAGTTTTCGTAAGCTTCTATTTATTTTGTTTAATTTCGAGTTATTTTTTGCATTCCAGTAATTTTATTCCTTTTTCAAAAGTCCCTAATTTCTCTGATATTCCTGATCTGTAGAAACCCTAATTTTCTTTATTTTACTTGATGATTTTTTTATCCCACAGGCACAAACATGGCGCATTTAGATGCTTGAAGGCAGGGTCTAAACGCATTCATTTGTTCGACCGGGTAAAAATGGCTTCCATTTTTTCCCTAGGGAAAAAATGAACAGCTGATCCATGCATTTTTTCCACCACAGGGCAAAAATGGCCGCCATTTTTATACGGTCAAACAAACACAAACATCAGCGTAAACAAATGGCTGTCTTTAACCCCTTGTTGCTTAATATACTATTTTCTTTGTGTTGACATTTTTAAAATATGCTTTAGTTTTAAAACATTTTTTACATAATTCCTTATTTTTTGTACATCTTTTTTAGACTTCAAATTTTCGGCATTTTTCCGTCACTGCGACTTCGTATAACCATGCGACATCATTCCTCTCAGATGGAAATGCGCGCGTAACCATATTGATTTGTTAGGAACAGAAATCTACAATGTTTACATTTATAATTTATTAAAATTAAATATCAAGAAAGTAACTGTGAAGTTCATTTTTTTTGGAATCTTGAAAAGAACGCAGGTACGTTTGTTTTAGCATTTAGGTCATTGAATTCTTTCTTGCTGCTTAAAAGTTATATAATTTTTATTTAATAACTTTTTTAACATTAAAATTATAAAAAATTGCCCTAAAATAGAAATATTCCTTTTATTTTTCTGAGAATTTAAAAAAAAAAGAAAACCTTAAAACGACTGATAGAGCGAAAGATATTGCTATTTCAATTTTTCCTTTCGAAATTTCAATTCTCGTAAACTAATTAATATTTTTACCGAAATATTTATCTAAAACATTAGTCATTTTAATATAATAAAATTCTAAAGTTTCATTGCCTGCCGTTAACCTGCTTGAAAATAACGTAACGATTAACGTTTTTAACGTTTAAAATTAATGTTTTTAACTATTTTTTATTTTCAGGTTATGTTTTATGCCGTATCAAGATTGGGTCGTAAATTCTGCTACGCGTGACAGAAATTTCTTAAGTAGCACGTAAATTGTTTTACAAAATTTTTGATTTTTTTTAATCTTGCTTACATTTTTTTACTTTTTTGTAGATTTAAAAAATGTTTAAAGACATTTCAATGTTGAAGTTCGAAATAACATTTGAATAATATTGATATAAAACTTTTGTGATAATGTAGAAAACAAAATATTGATTTAAAACGTTGGATTGATGCTTCAAACTGTCACCCCAAGATGGAGCAACTTATATCGTTTTGAAAAGCAATTATGAATTTTAGCTGTAAAACCTAATTTCTTTATAAAAAAAACTTAATCAATTACTAATATTTCAACTAATAATACAAAAATGATTTTCTCTAAATCTCAATTAGTCAAAAACTATTAATTTTACAGCGAAAACTTAATTACCATATCAAATAGTAATTCTGCAACTAATGCACGGAAAGAAAATTAATTATATAAATTTTATAAAAGTATTTTACAAGGAAAAAGGATCAAAAAGAGAAAATTTCAGATTGATAATTTCAAACTTTAAAAAAATTATATTAAATTTGCTACAGATAATAATAAAGTTTAAACGCTTTCCGGAACTTTTTCCCTAAATTATAAAGCATTTTAATAAAATTTATAATGAACTTTCATTGCGTGTAGTTTTGATAAAAAAAAATACTTATTCAATTAGTCAAAGTAATTTTTAGGTTATGTTAAATAACTATAAAGAAATTAAATTTACTAATCGGAAAAAATAAAGTCTTTTTTATAAGATTAAAAAATTAGAAAACTGGCTAAATTTTGCTCATATTTGAGAATGATGAAATATAAGGAAGCAGCGTGTAATAAATAAAGTGCGCTTGGAAAAAATGATAAAAAGAGGGACAGAGGTGGAACGTCTCTTCTTGCTGGAACTTTGCTGGATCGTCGAGAGCCGTGGAACAACGTAATTTGTCCTAAAAAATTACGATCTCAAGTGTGGAAATTTATGGCTGGCCATGTCGTCGGAAACCTTAAATTTAACATCCAGCGTGGTTGGCGGCTTCACGGAGGTTGGGAACTCTACGACCGGGTTGAAAAAGGGGCAAAGGAGAAACGGGGGTGGTACGGCATAACACAGCACAGCGAAGCACATCTGAATAAAATGATAATAAACCGCGTTCTGGAGCTCCTCGTGTTCACCGCGACTTTGCGTTTCGCATCCGAAACGAAATAAGCGTATAGAGGTACCATAACGTGCATACAGGGTGTCCACTGAAATCATAATAAAATAAACGTTACTCTGCATTCTTTTCAGCTTTAGAATCTTATATATCCAAGTCGTATTGCATAAACGTGCCTTTGGAATGTTAAAAAAAATTTCTTTTATGGAAAAGACGTTCTTCAGCATCATCTGTATGTCACATCAAAATAAAAGGGTGTTGGAAATTAGGTATACTAATTTGATTTTAATATAATAAAAAGTTATAATAGAAGATGGAATAGAATATAATATATAATAGTAGAGTAGAAAAAAGTACTAATTCAGCACTCAAATTTGAGTAATTAGTAGTTAAAAAATGACTAAATAAATTTCACAAATCTAATCTATTTAGTGGTTTAACATAACCTCAAAATCACTTTGATTAATTGAGTGAGTCCTTTTATGAAATGTATGAAATCAATCATTTTTGCAAACTAACAAATTCAAATTTTTTGTAAAAAAGAATAATTCGAAAAAAAATTCTCCTGGCTGACAATATGGTTTAAAACGCTTTAAACTTATATAAGAGTATTTAATAAGAATTTATGGTTAAAATTTTAAATAAAAAAAATGTGGGTTTTGGAGAAACTGGAACTTATTTATTTTTGGAAAATCATCAATAATTTTGTTCATTTTTAAGCTTTTTACAAATTTATGGTTAAAATTTTAAGTAAAAAAAATGTGGGTTTTTGAGAAACTGAAACTTATTTATTTTTGGAAAATCATCAATAATTTTGTTCATTTTTAAGCTTTTTACAAATTTTGGACGTCATTTTGAAGAAGGAAAAACCAAAATATAATTATACTAATTAGGGAAAAAATTGCAAGCGAAAAAACAATTTTTTACTGTTAAAATACGCGTAACGAAAATAAAAAAATACGTGACATTTTTATTTTTCATAAAGAATATCATATTTTAGCGGCAGTTAAATATACAACTTGAAGGCTTGAAGTTAGTCAGCCTGTATGAATTGAAATGGATTCAACAAAAAATGACTAATCTGACTTTACTTTATGTAAATAATTCACAAAAACTAAATTAGACAAAAATTACTATATATATAAAATAGGTCAATCGATTAGTTTTAAGACAAATAATATTAATTTTTCATTAATTACATGGCTTTTTTGTCAAAAAACATTATTTTTAGATGAAAAAGGCACTAAAAAAAGTAATTGAATATTTTTAAAAATCCTTGTGTCCAAATTTAGATATTTATGAGTTTGATAAGCTACAAAATTTTTATTGAAATCTGTTAAAACGTTCTTGAGATATTCTTCCGACAAAAAAAATACTACACATACACACACAACCGAACAATACTGTTTAGCAAATTTATTAAAATTTGGGCATTTTAGGTGAAAATGAGACGATTAAGCCTATTTTTGAAAAATCGTAACGAGATCACAAAGCTTTTTTATTTGTGAGGAAATAAATAATTCTGGAACTCATTGTTTAACAGTTATTAAGGTCGCTGATTATAAATTTAAAGTTTTTCTTTTAAATTCAAAATGGCGGATCTAATATGTCGGACAAAAGTTAAAAAAAGTAGAAATAATTGTTTTTTTGCGGGAAACATATTATTCGACAGTTGTTGAGGTCGCTGGTGTCGAATCTGAAGTTATTTTTTAGAAATGCAAAATGTCGATTTTTTTTGCGTGAAACTTCCTATATGAAGGTTTTTGAGATCACTTATGACGGATCTGAAGTTATTGTTTAGAAATGCAAAATGGCGGATCTAAAATGTAGGATAAAATATTTAAAAAATATGTTCAAAAATTAATATTTTTGCGTAAAAATTCCTATATGAAGGGTTTTGAAATCACTCATGACGAATCTGAAGTTTTTTTTTATACATTCAAAATGGCGTATCCAAAATGTCGGATAAAAATTTTAAAAGAAGTTTAAGAATTCGTTTTTTTAGCGCAAAGCTTTTTATATGAAGGTTTTCGAGGTCGCTAATTACAAATCTGACGTTATTTTTTATAAATTCAAAAAGGCTGATCCAAAAAGTCAAAATAACATTTTTAAAATTTGTTTCATAGTTTATATTTTTTTTTCATTTTTTAAAGATTTAAAAATTATTTTTCACTTGATGCTTTTTCGTTTTTCTTATATTTCAAACTTTTTAACTTTCCTTAAATTTCCTTGCATTGATTTTATTTTTATTTTCTCAATCTAACTAGAACATTTTAAATTTTAATGCTTTTTATAAGTTCCTGATTTATAAATAATTTTCTGTTATTTTCTCAATTACTTTTAATTTTCATGATTTAATTTGCTTCAAGATTTTTTCTTTGAACATTATTTCTTATTATCTAAATGTTCTCATTTTTTTAAACCTTTTTTCTTCGTAAAAGTTTTTCTTTCTCTTTTTCATAAATTTGCTCATGTTTTTAAATAATTTTTCTTCTTTTTTTCAATTCAGGAATTTGCCGAAAATTCAAAAATGACATTTTTCAAAAAATCATTCTAAAAATATTTTCTTTCATTATTTTATTTTTTATTAACAACGTTAATTTTATTAATTTAAAATACAAATTTAAAAAATTCTTTCAGTACTGAAGTTAATTTAATTCTATTTTATGATATTTTAAGCAATTTTAATCTACAATGAAAAAAAAGGAATTCAACATTTGTGTCTTTTGAATGGTTTGCTTTGATATTTGATATAAACTTTAAAGTATATCTATAAAAATCGTTTTGAAAGTTTCTCTTCTGTTTAAATAAAAATTGGAATTAAATATCAAAACGTCGATTTATGGGAAAGTGGATTGTTTGCAAAAATGGGAATTGCGTTGCGCAAATGTGGCAAATATCTTAAAATATAATCTTTAATTTGCAACGCTGCATGGCTATGCACACGCGAATAATACATATATCGAAAAAAATCGAGGTGAACGGCGTTTCGTAAATCTTAAGCGAGTGTAACTCATCTCACTAGGAAGCCCAGTTCTGTACCGGAGTTGTTTATGCTTTCCTGTGCAGCAGTTTCTGAAATATGCAAATCACGAATTCGCATAATGGTACTATCGCGATACAGCCATATAGGACAGGAGATGAGATAGCGCCGGTTATTATAGTGCCTTCGAGACCGGCATCGAAAAGTTACGTCGTCTACGCATTCGATTTTCATGGTCCCATCGAGAGAGCTTTCTCATATTATATCAGAAAACACCTCTCGTGAAAAAAAAAGTAATCGATTATTACCGAATCCCATTTAAAAATATCATGATGATTTTTTTACATCAGACATTTCATTATTTTAAAATTATTTACTATTAATTTATAGTATATTTGGTATTATTTATTTGATATTAATAACATTGTCAAAAAAAAATACTTTCTTCCACTAATAGTTTTACAAATTAGTGTGTCTTTTCTGATTGAAACAAAATTAATCGAAGAATTAAAGAATTAATTATTCCGAAAAGTAATTAAGAAATCTTTAAATTTTTAATTTAGACACGTTTTGAAAATAATCCTAACAATCAAAACAAGCCAAAAAGTATGTTTATTTCATGAAAATTTTGCTTCCACGTCAGCGAAAAGATTAATAAGTTAATTTTTAAAAAATTGGAAATTTCAATGTTTTTCTAATTTGAGAGTTGCGATTTATTCTATGAAATTTTGACAAAATATAAACTTTATATAGGTTTATTTGCTTTGAGAAAAAAGGAACACGAATTTTATAGGATACAAAATTAAAAAATTCAATAAAAATTTTTTAATGGTTATTTTTAAAAACCCTTGTGTCTGATTCCAAATTTTAGTAGTTGAAATAACAATTTTAAATTTGATTTAAATCCGTTAAACCGTTTTCGAGTTATCGTGTTCACAAGAAAGAGTACATCTATATTCACACACATGCCTATACTCACACATACATACATACATCTGGACATTTGATTAGAAACTGATGTAACACATTTCTAGACAGAGAAAAGTTAATTTGAAGCATTTTTAAAAATTTATAAATTTGAAGGAATAAAGACTTCCTCCATGAGCAAACAATGTAACTAAAATTTAAATTTTTTTTTTTTTTTGTATTTAAGGAAAAATATACGGGTTATAAATGAAGTTAGAAAAAAGGCAGATTTAAAAGAAATTAGGAAATTAAAAATAAAAAAAAATTAAGAAGACCATATTTTAATTTACGAAAATATGGTTAAATTGTTAAAGAAAAAATTAAATAATTAAGTTTACTCTCTAAATCTGAATTAGTTAAAAATACTATTTTAATGATGGAAACTCGTTTACCACGTCAAATAGTAATTGTTTACTAATAATTTAGTAAAAAACTACTAATTTAATTAGTCAAAATAAGTTTTAGGTTATGTTAAACTACTAAAAGAATTAGTAGATTTCTATTTACTAATTACATTAGTTATTTTTTTACTATTTATTAGTTGAATTTAACTACTGAATTAGTAGTTTTCAACTAATAATTAGTAATTTTTTACTAATTTAAAAAGAGAAAACACGTTCATGATTTTAACCCCTAAATAGTAGTTTTTTACTAATTCAGATTTAGAAAGTCAGCAATAATTTGAAATAACAAAAAAAAAAAAAAACAAAGAAAAAAAAAAGAAGAACGTTTAAAAAACAAGAAATTTTTAAAGAATTAAAAAGTTTTACAGAAATATTCTAAAAATAATTATGAAAATAATTTAGAAAAACGTTTAACAGTTTGAAGACAGTTTATTTTTAAGAAATAGAAAAATTATTATTAAATTAGAAAATGCATTAAAGGTTGAAGAATGATTTAAAAAAATGATGAAATTACGGAGAAATTGATGATAAAGTGAGTAAACTAGAAACAAGTAGAAAATTGTTAATAATGGGCAAAATGATTAATTTTTACTGTTGAAATTTAAATTAATTAAAATTTAAATTTAAATTAATTGACGTGTAGAATTTATTTCAATTATAATTACATTAAATTATTAAACATTAATTCTTTTAATCTTTTTTGTACAAAAAATTTGTAGTTCATATTCTGACCAGTTTCAGTTTTAAAGTAATTAAAGAATATAAAACAGAAACGTTTTTATTTATTTTAAATACGTCTTTTAATGTTCAGAATTTATCTAGTTCAAAATAACTTGGACCTAGTTTAAATCAGTTTGTAATTAGGTGAAAACTTTTTGGAACTTGTTCACAACTATTTGTAACCAGTTTAAAATGGTTCGTAATAAATGTTTCATGAAAATTTGAAACTAGTTTAAAACTTTTTGGAACTAATTTTTAACTAGTTCAAAGCTGTTAGAAACTAGTTCGAAACTGCTTGACACTGCTTGTTTTTGAAACTAGTTTAGAACTATTTCGAACAAACTTTTTAAAAATGTTTTCTTATCGTGGTTTTTGGAAAATGCATTTACGTAGAAACAGGATATGACTCGAAATTCATTGACAAGGACAAATTTTTTCAGAACTAGTTTTGAACTATTTGAAACTAGTTTAAAAATTAAAACCATTTGAAACTAGTTTTGAATGATTAACTAGTTTGAACCAGTATACACTGAAAAAAGAAAAATGATTACTATTTACAGTTTGGTTATATTAACCGACAAAAATGGTTAATTGAACCGCGAAATGGTAAAGTTAACTTCATTCATAGTTATAATATAACCTAAAAAAAGTAGTAATCCTTTTAACCAATCATTTTCGGGGTTAATGTAACTATCTATTTTTTCAGTAAAACTCGTTCGAAACTGTTGAGAACAAGTTTAGGTATATAAATGTTTGAAACTGTTTATAACGTATTTAAAACTGTTTTCAACTAATTTAAAACTGTTTCCAGCAGGTTCGAAACTTTCCGACAGTACTTTTGAACTATATTTGAAACAAGTTTTCAACCACTGAAACTTGTTTTGAACTGTTTGGAACTAGATCAAATCTATTTGAAGCAAGTTCGAAACTGCTTTTAACTTTTTCTTTACTTTATTTGAGCTAGAGGGCTAAAATTTGGTACATTTATGTATTTTTACGTACAGATTATGAAAAATAATTAAAACGTACAGATTATGAAAAAACTTCTATCTTGTAACTAATTCGAAATAATTTGTAACTAGTTTGAAACTGTTCGAAACTAGATACAATCTGTTTGAAACTAGTTCGAAACAGTTCGTTACTAGTTCGAAACAGTTTGTTACTAGTTCCGTTTGAAGCTTATTCGAAACTGTTTGCAGCAAGTACGAAAGTGTTTCAAACTAGTTCAGAACTTTTTGAAACTAGTTTGGAAGGGTTTGAAACTATTTCAAAACTTTTTGGAACTTTGTTTTGCGGAAAAATATGGAAAATACATTTATATAGAAACGAATTTTTGAAACTAGTTCAAAACTGTTTGTAACTAGTTGAAAACTGTATAGAACGGATCCAGAACCGGAAATGCACTGTTTTATTGACTGTAAACGACAGACGGACAGACACCAAAATCTCGTTATAATAATTTTCTGGCCATGGTCCGAAAGGATAAGAGCAGGTGAATAAAAATTGCTCTATACTTGGCAAAATTCGTTATCCTTGAGAAGATGCATCTTGCATTCAAAATGAGGTCTGTTATCAAGCAGATCTAGTTGAAAATAGCTGTTCTCTCGCCGGGGTCGTCAATGGTATGTCATAATGTCACCCCTAATCTTTTCTGAGGTTGGAAGCTGCAGGAACGTCTGCTACCTGAGTCACTGAGCCGCTAGATCCTTTGTCTTGTATAACTGGGCACTGAGATAATTAAAAGCCGAGTGAGACGGCCAGCCCGAACCGAAATTTGAAGACGTACGGGTCGGCAGATTCTGAGAGGAAAACGAGATCTTATCTTGCGTTTACACCCATCAACTGCCACCTCACTTGAATCCACAACATCCATCTACATTTTCTTTTTCCAGCGGAGGCAATTCCACGCCCAAAGTCAACTCCTGAAAAAGTTAATAACATGTGTCTTATTATCGATAGTATCGATACCAATAATTATTTTTTGAAAATAGAAAAAAGAAACGTAAATATTCTTGAGATTCGGTGGTTTTGTTAAAAGCAAAGATATTGCTCTGGATGAGAGTCGGAGCATTTTTAATCAAAAATGAGATTTGTTTTTCGAATGAACACCTCTCATTGAGGAAAAAAACTGGTCCTTTTCAAATTAGAGGGATATACCGTAAACTTTACGGTGTGAAGGGGGAAATAATTTAAGAGTTTTAAAAGAATTTCTATTTTTAAGTAGCGGTAGGATTTAATTTAGGTGTGAATCTTTAAACTAAGGATCGTTATTATATAGTCATAAGTTGTGGTTTATTAAATCAAATTTATATTGGAAAAGTTCTATAGTTAGAAGTATTTTTTCAAAACGTGTGGAAGATCTTTTTTAAGAAATATCGTTCTTTGGTAACGTTATGAATTTCGAAATGTAAAATATATGTATGAGTTAAAAGATAATTATGTTTATACAAGATAATAAATTTATTTGAATTTTCTCAATTTTTCAAATGTTTTTGAAATTGAAGCAATCAAGGTTAAAATTTCAGAAGATTTCAATGTAAATTAAAAAAATGTTAATCTGATTCTTCAGAGTTTTCATAGTTTTTCTTGGAACATTCCGTAACATTTTTTAGAATTTTAATTCTATTTCTCAGAATTTTGTACCCAATTCTCTGGAAATTTCGATCAGCTTCCTTTAAATTTTGTAACTAATTCTCTGAAAATTTTACCTTTTTCTGAAAATTTTCAAATCATTCATTTAAAGTTTAATTTTTCAATTAAATTTTGAGAAGTCCCAAAATAATTCTCTAAAATTTACAATTTAATTTGTTTTCTAAAAAACAAGTTTTGACAGACAAATTTCAAAACATTTTCAATAATCTTTATTTTTGACGCGATATGGAGATAGAGTTCTAAAAAGGAAAGAATTTTAGGTTATGTTCAGTGATAGTTTTATCTTGATTAAAAGTTTTTTTTAATCTTCAATTTTTTAATCAGTGATAGTTTTATTTTAATTAAAAGTTTTTTTTAATTATATAAAATTAAAACCAGATTTTTATTGAATATTTTAGATGGAATGAAGACTTTTAATCAATATTTGGTATAGAGAGATGATCCTCTTTGAGTATTTTTATTCCAAAAATCATAAACATAACCTAAAGTTTTTTCCTTCTGGGGTCCCTTTCTTCACATCGCAATTATAATTTCCAATTTTGTCTCGAATTTGGTTAAACAGAATTTTTCAACCTAAAGAAAATTTCAATTTTATTTTTTGAAAAATTTACTTAATCGAGATTCATAAAAAGTTTAAAGGAAAACAGATTTTGAATCTTTTCTCTTAAAATTCTCAATATAATTTTACAGTATTCTTGAAATCTTTTTAGAATATATCTTCAATCTTTTAGTTTTTTAAATCTTTTAATTTGAGTTTAACTAAATGCTTTAGAATTTGTAATTCCAGCAGAAAAATTTTCTGAGTTTAATTTATATATATCACCTAGAAATCCTTACAAACAACAATTTTTTAAAATAAGTTTTTGAGTAAGTTAAATTAATCTAATATTATAAAATAATTTAATTTAATTTATTTTATTCATTTATTTATTTATTTATAGAAAATATACGTATGGAAACCCAATAGATAATGTGACAAAAAAAGAAAAGTCGTATTAAAATTAATTCAATTCAATTGCCAGGCCTTGTTCCGAATAATTTAATTAATTTAGTTAAATTGATTTATTAATGTATGTAGGTAATTTAAATTAATTTCTTTTATTTTTAATAAAAGCTTTCAAATTTTTCAAATATTTAAATAAATTATCAATTTGCTTTTAAAAAATTCAATTTTAATTCTTCAAAATATTAAATTTGATTCATTAGAATTTTCGATCTAATTTTACAAAATTTTTACTTTCGTTTCATTTCAATTCCTTTCCAATTCAATTATTCTCTAGAATTTTAATCTTTTCTCCTTAGAATTTTAATTTAATTTAGTAGAAAATGGACCTTTTTTCTGGAAATTTTAAACTTCGTTCTTTAAAATTACGTTTAATTTTCAACTAAATTCTTTAGAGTTTTAAAACCGCTAATCCTCTATTGTCAATCTAATTTCTTAGAAATTGCAAATACAATTTCTTACAATTTCAAATTAAGATTTCTTTAAATTACCAGTTTGATTTTAAATCCATAATTTTCAAAAGCAACAATTAATTTTTTTAAAACTTTTAATTTGATATTTTAGAATTTTTATCACTTTTTGAAAGAACTAATTCTTTAGAATTTTCGATCTCTTTCCATAGAATTCTTGACCAATTTCCATTGAATTTTCAATCTTATTTTCCAGGATTTTTACCTGAGATCTTAGGTTTTTAAATCCCGTCCCTTAGAATTTCCAATTCATGCTTAAGGGTATTTTTCTATTATTTTGGGTAAAAATAAGACGATTTTCAGTTTTTCGGAATTTTTTTCTCAGTGGTTTTGTTAGTTATTCACTTAAAACTTATGTCCCTTCATTACATATGTTAAATTAAATTTATAAAAATAAAAATTGGTATTTTTTACTTCTGGTTTTTTATAGAGGGCGCTGAAGTCGATAAGTAAAAACTGATTTGAAACAAGATGAATCTAAAACTAGATTATCAAAATTCAAAATGGTCTTTCCAAGATGTCGGATGTTTTTTCATTCGGCCCGAATTGTTTGAAACTTTTTGTTCCAAGATTATCGGGATCTCTGTTAAAGTCTCTCTAAAGTCCAATTTTCAAAAGTCAAAATGGCGAACTAAAACGTCAATTTTTCTTATTTTTCCTGAAGCTTTTACTGCATTCTTCTGTCTCTGTTTTCAGAAGTAATAATTTTTTAATAAATATTGACTCTTGGAGAGTTGAAGAGAACCAATGTATAGGCTTTAAGAAGATTTTTTAAAAATTTGTCAACAGCCTTAATTTTGATGATTTCTAGTATATCTATTATTAAAATAACATTAACCATAACAAGTTACATTTTTTTAATAAAGCCAAAAATTTAATCACCTTAAGGAAGATTCCTTGGTCGGCCTCAACTTTTGAAATATTCAAATTGAAACAATATTTTTTAATCTTTTGTGAGATAAGTTGGTGTATACAGAATATAAAGAGAGGATTCAAAGTGCCGCTATCCACACCATCAGTGTCTGCTACTAGGCTCAGGTGACACATTTTCTACAAGATGGTCTAACATGGTTTTCAGGGTGCACCTTTATTTTAAATGGGGATATATGGGCTTGACAGACCGACCGATGACAGCAAATATTTACAACGGTGTGCTGCCTAGACTGGGCGGATCGTGCATCTTCAACTGGCGCCGTTATTTCTTTTTAAAAAGTTGCGTGACTTGAACCACATTTAAAATACTCTTTTTAAATTGCATTTTGCTCTTTTTAATTATAATAAAGCTTTTGCATTCTACTATGTAACAAATTTGTATGGAAACATCAATTAAAAAAAAAAGTTTTTGTCCTAGACTTTCTCCACAGAATCCGAATCCGAATTTAGAATTCCTAGATTGGTTCTACTTTTTGAGATAATCTAAAAAAAATTTAAAAAACACAAATCAAAAATAAAAAAAAATGATTTTTGTCTGCAACACCGCGCTAGTGTAATTTTACGTATTTTTCTCCACTGACTCCAAATCCGAAGTCAGAATAACCAGATTGTCTAAATTTTTTAGATAATCTTAAAAAACTGCTCAAAAACATGAAAAAGAATTTTTTGTCCGGGACACTATACACTTTCGCTGCTGAGTCCGAATTCGAAGTAAAAATGATTAGATTAGCTAAAAATCTTTAAATAATCTCAAAAAAGCGATTTTTTTCGGGTTTTTGAGCAGTTTTTTGAGATTATCTTAAATGTTGTATCTAATCTAGTTATTTTGACTTTCGATTCAGATTCAATGGAGAAAAATACGTAGGAATATACCAACATATGGTCCCGGACAAAAAAAATTCTTTTACGGTTTCAGAGCAGTTTTTTGAGGTTATTTAAAAAATTTCAGTCAATTTGGTTATTCCAAATTTTGATATTGGGATAATTAATAATTATATAATTAATAAAAACGAGACTATTTGTTTCTTACAAAAAATGTATATCCCGTTATTGAAAAAATTACATTTATCATTGATTCAATTTGTAATAGATTTCTTATTTTTGTCATCGATTTGTATTTACTTAAGAGTTCTTTGCCCTCGATAATAACAAAAATATTTTTGTATCAAATAAAATTTTTTATAATTGTTGAATTTTATAACTATGGGTTCAATGTGTGTATTAATTTCAACTCCATAAAAAATTATTTTTTGTGGTTTTTCAATAAACAGTGCCTGATAAGGTTGACAAATTTAGTCAACAAAACGCTGTCAATGGAAAAAATAAGAAGTTTCTTCTAGTTTTTTATTCTTAATCCTTCCCGAAATCGAAAAAATATTGAAGGGTGTTTAAAAAAAATTAAAAAAAAAGAGTAAGAGAAATTTTTTTTTCAAAAATAAAAAAGTGCTTGAACTATATAAACTTGGATCAAGAATAATTATTTTTGTATCAAAAATGTAAAGTATAAATTATTCTTGATCCAAGAACAATATTTGGTCCGATTATAAGTATAATTTATGAAAATCTAAAAAGAGAGGTAAAAATTTGAAATAAGAAATGGAGAAAGTGAAAGAAATAGAGAAATTAAAATTTATAAAAAGAGAAAAAAATATTTTTAAAATAATTATTTTTTAATATCTTTTGTTGAATTCAGTAGAATTTTCTAATTAGATTGAAAATGTCCAATATTGAAAAAAAATTAATGATACGTAATAATTGTAAAAATGTTTATTACCTACTAAATTGTTTCAGTGTAATAAAATTGTATTGTATAATAAATTCTTTAAAGCATCAATTTAATTTTCATGCTTCGCTTAAAAAATTTTAAAACTAATTAACGTTTATAAAACATTGGCTCTAAATTTTTTTTGGAGTATAATTCAATTAGAAAATATAAAGGAAACCGGGGCGGAGCAAGCTTAACGTTTATCGCCCTATTAAGAATCGTATTTTTTATTATCAAATATAAAGATCCGTTAGGGAAATATTCTAAATTTTAAATTGGTTCCAAACGTGTTGGCTTGTCACAGTCGGCTTTACTTTAAGATAATCATAATAAAATTGTGTAAATAATTAAAAATTTTGATATGTTTTTGAACAGGATCTCAAATAATTTTTAGAATTTATAATAACGAATACATGGATAATTTCTGTATATCGTTAAAAAATGACAAGGGCACACATCCGCTTGATATGTAAAAAAATATGTAAAAAATCGACTTTTCTATAATTTAAGAATGAAAAAATTGTTAAATAGAAGAAATATAGAATAAATTTTTTCAATTTTTAAATGGAAAAAATAATTTAAATTTTTAAAACAAAACATGAATCGTGGATACTCTCCTTTTTAAAAAAATTTGTCATCAATTTCATCTATAATGTCCATTTATCCCAATTTTTAAATCCTGGTAATTTATCCAAACTAATTAATCTTAATTTTGATAATATAAATTTTAAACAATTCTAATTTTTCATTGGTTCAAAATTGGTTTCAAATTTGAATTTGTCTTAATTGTAAAAAATGTTTATTTCTGTTGTTTGAAACTGTAATCATTTCAAATTGTTATTAAATTTTAATTTCAATTTATTATAATTGAGTCAACACGTCAACATCAAAAATTATTTTCTAATTATTATCAACAAAAACTGTAGAAAGTGGAACTTTCAATTTATTTAACTAAATTTTAAATGTTTTTAATGTCAATTCATTATAATTGGGCCAACAGCAAAAATAAATCTTTTAGAACTTCGATTATTGATGAAATTTTTTAAAATATTTACTTTAATTTTTATGTTTCATTAATAATTGTAAATATAATTTTAAAAATTAAGAAATTAAATACTGTAAGTTCAAATTATTTAACGAATTGATCAATCCAATCATCAATCAATCTCTTGTAATATCAATTGTTTTTTTAATTTTAATTGAATCACTTTCGTTTTAAGAATTTAGATATTACAAATGAGCCGCCGCGTGCAGAAACCGCTTCTGCGTTCATTTCTAATGTATTTGCTTCTATGTATTCATTCAAATTTACAAATTTTTTAAAATGCTTCAAATTGTTTTCCTCTATCTTGAAATATGTTTTATGAGCTGATGATCAAATTTCCAGATGTGTGTGTGTGGATGTAGTTTTTTTGTGAACACGATAACTCGGGATTGCTTTATCGGATTTAAATAAAATTTGGTATAGTTATTTTTACTACTAAAATCTGAAATCTGGCACAAAGGTTTTTAAAAATAACCATTAAAAACTTTTTTTTGAATTTTAATTTTTGAATAATTCGTTTTTTCAAAAAAAAATTTGTTACCTCTGCGCTTGAAATGGGCGCAGAAGCGGTTTCTGCACGCGCCAATTCAAATTTTGTCCAAACCTTTAAAAAAACGAGAAAACAACATTAGATATAAAAAAAATTTAGGTTGTGAATGACATTTCTCTAAAATTACATACTAAGATATAATTTAATTTCATTATAAAGGAAGTATAAGAAAAGAAGAAAAGAAACTGAAATTAAAATTCCACTTTACAAAAACTGTGGTGTTATTTGAGATGAAAAATAGAAAAATAGAAGAAAAGTTGAGGGCGGAAGGATCTGGCAAAAGTGACAAAAACGATAGGGCCACGTGCCATCTATTGTGAAGCTTACCGCTCTTGACAAAAGAGAAATACCACAGTATCTATTGCACCTTGGACTACCCATAGAAGGCAAGGATTATTTGAATAATGCCCAGAAATATTAATTGTAATAAATCCACTTGAAACCCAGTAAATCCCTTAGGCGGTCTCCTGTAAGCCTATTGCTGCAATTTTTCCGCAATTATGACCAGATCCGAACAAAGATTACACAAAGGAAGCCCTTGGGCTCTCTTGAGCAAGTTTTCGCTTTTCCACGTTCCCTTAAGCCCTACAACTTTAACAGGATGGATCGATAATGATCCAAGCGCGTTTATTTCAAGAATTACTGATGTGAACTAATTATCTCTTCATTTTTCTTTTGGAATAAACAAATTTAACGATTTTATCTGATTTGTTGTGATTACAAATTAAGGACAATTAAAACATGTGTACAAACTAAAAAGAATTAAAATTAAATCTTCACATTGTATGTATATCTGTAATACAACCTCAAACTGTGTTTTTTAAAGGAAAGAAAAATGTAATTAAAATTAATTTCGAACAATTTTGAAAGGTCTCTACAATTTTTAGAAAAAATATGTTAAGCCAGAATTTGTTGTCAATTTGTAATCATTTAACATTTTGTGTCTTTTCCTTTAGCTCCAGACAAAATTCGCAATTTGGATTTACAAGGTTGCTACGCTTTCAAAATTTCAAAATTCCATGACTTTTCCAGACCATTTTTCATCAAATTGCTTGACCAAAAATATAATAATAGTTGAAAAATGACGAGAATAATTGAAAAGTTGAAGAAAATATCTGAAAAATGACAACAAAAATTGACAATTGAAAACAAAATTCGAAAAATAATTAGATTAATAGACAACTGAAAAAAATAATTGAAAAAATTAAACAAGAAATAATAAATTAAGAAATTAAGAGACAAGGAAAATTAAGAAAATTATAGGAATAATTGTTGGAAATAATTACAAATTGAACAACTGGATTGAAAATCGAAAAAAATTAAAAATTAAAGAATCAAATTTAAATTTTAATAATATAATTAAAAATTGAAAAAAGTAAGTAAAAAAGCTGAGAATTATGGAATACAGAAGAAAATAATTGTAAACTGAAGAATGGTATTAAAATTTGAAGAAATAAATTGAAAATTCAAGAATTAAAGTCAAATTGGAAAAAATAATTGATAATTAAAAAAGATGAGAATTATTGAATAGTAAATAAAATAATTTAAAATTGAAGACTGCAATTTAAAATTGAAAATAATAATTGAGAAGTGAAGAAAATAGTTAAAAATTGAAGAATTAGATTAAAGAATAAGGAATTGAATTAAAATTTTGAGAAAATAATTGACAATTGAAAAAAAATTAGAAAACTGTCAAGAATAATCGGTAACAAAACAAAATAATTTTAAAAATTAAAGAATAAATATAAAATGTAAGAAACATAATTGTAAATTGAAAATTTTTTAGAAAATAATTAAAAATTGCGGAAAAAATTAATAGTTAAAAGAAATAATTGAAAAATGACAAGAATAAATGAAAAATTGAAGAAAATATCTGAAAAATGACGAAAATAATACACAATTGAAAACAAAATTAAAAAAAAATAGACAACAAAACAAAGAAATTGTATAAATTAAAGAATAATTACAAAATTATAAGAGAATAATTGAAAAAATTGTTGGAAATAATTGTAAATTGTGGAAAATAATTTATAATTGAAAAATGACGAGAATACTAATTAGAGAAAATAAATGAAAATTGAAGAATATAATTAAAGAATTGTATTGAAATATCAAAGAAATAATTGATAATTGAAAAAAGACGAAAATTATTGAACATTGAATAAAATAATTGAAAATTGAAGAAAATAACTGAGAATTGAAGAAAATAATGAAAAATAGAGGAAATTATTTGAAAATTAAAAAATTAAATTGAAATGTAAAGAAAATAATTGATCATTGGAAGAAAAATTACAAAATCACGAAAATAATTAAATATTAAAGAAAATAATTGAGAATTGACAAAAAAATTCGAAAAGCTGTCGAGAATAATCGACAACAAAACAAAATAATTAAAAAAATTAAAGAAAAATTCTAAAATTTAAGGAAAATAATTTTATATATTGAAAATCGCTCTATTCATGATTTCAATTTATGAAATTTTACAGGAAATCAGTTTAAAATGACTAAATTGTTAGTAATTTTTCACTGATTGTATAGATGAAAATAATTTGCAATCTCAGTAACAGCTTTGAAAATTTCAATTATTTTCTATTGATCAATCAGGTAAAAGTTAACAGTAATTCAGCAGTTTTCAACTTATTTCAAATGAAATATATAACTGATTAAAATCATAAAAAAGAAATTAATTAAATTAAGTTTTTAAAACAACATTTTATAAAATTCCCTGACTTTTCCAGGTTTTCTCTGGACTTCAAAAAAATGACATGACAATTCCATGTTTCCCAGGTTTTCCAGAACCGTAGCAACCCTGATTTAGTTTTTATAAACAGTAGTTTATTTTTCTCTTTTAAATATTCTCAACAATATTGTAATCATTTTAATATTGTTAAATATTGGTTACATTTATATAACAAAAACTTACAACAGTATTAAAATGGTCACGATAAAAATGGTCACGATGAAAGAAAAAATTATTTTATTAATTATTATTTAATAATTCATTTTTAACAACCTATTCTTATCTAAAAATTGTTTAAATAGATTTTAAACTCTTCGAATCACCATTTGGCCAAACTTTTAAATTACCGAATCTCCAACTCTCAGAATGTTCAACTCTCCGAATCTCCATTTGTCAGAACTTTTAACACTCTGACTACTCAGCATACAGAATCTCCATCTGTCAGACCAAAATAATGTAGAATTTCTAAACGCGTTTTCTGATTGGCTGGTAATTTTTCCGGGAACATTTCCAGCCAATCAGAAAGCTCCTTTAGAAATTCTACATTCTTTTGGTCTGACAGATGGAGATTCTGTATGCTGAGTAGTCGGAGTGTTAAAAGTTCGGACAAATGAAGATTCGGAGAGTTGAATATTCTGAGAGTTGAGCAGTCGGGAATTTAAAAGTTCGGACAAATGGAGATTCGGAGAGTTGAATATTCTGAGATTTGGCGATTTGGGAATTTAAAAGTTCGGACAAATGGAGATTCGGAGAGTTGAATATTCTGATAAATAAATTTCGGACTTTTGGAGATTCTGACAACTGAGTTTTGGACTAAATGATGGCACCCCAATTGTCAAAACAGATTTTAAAAATTTCTCAATTGTATGAAATCATACTTTAAAGACAAACCTATTTAGAACGTCAATCGACAATCCGCATTCTCAAAATCTCCGATTCACAAGAAAATTTATCAACAATTTTTTTTCCGGATCAGGTGATAGTGCGGATAATGATAGAGAGTGCAGAACCATTTACCGATAATCTAACAATTTTGTCGTCAACAATTTATTTTTTAAATTCTACTTTCTTTTTAAATAAACATAAGAAAATTAAATGACTTTGAGTAATAATTAAAATATTAATAGTTGCATTTAAATTGTTACTTAAATTTAATTTAATACTTAAATACTTATCTCTTATTTGAGGGATAATATAATAAATAAATATCGTGATTTTTTTGTCGTTGTGTTCGGATATAAAACAAAATAATTCCAAGTTAACTATTTCTTCCCCTGTCAATATAAAAGTATTTATTTTAAATAATAATTGCACTTCAAGAGCCAAATAAATTCGCGCGGCAAATTTATATCGGTCCTCTATTTTTGATTTTCACTAAACCTAAGTTTCACATTATTTTCACAATAAACGATTCTAAAAGAACCCATGTGATCCAGGGCCCAAACAAAAATTTCACAGCTTGACTCTGGATCACCTCTAATGATGTATAAATATTTATTTAACCTAATGAAACCTATATTAAAAAGATATTGAGAAATATAGATCCTTCTCATGTTAAAATTAATAAAAAAAGTCTTCGTATGGTCCCATAAAACTGAAATTATAATATCGACCGTATCTAAAGCATCAAAACCAATGTCTATTCGAAATGATTAACAGAAGTGACAGAATGGAAACGATGCTACGGATGAATAGGTAAACAGGACTTAATTATGTTTTAGATATAGATTAACTATAATATATCATCTGTACACAACTAAAGATCACTTCTCATCAAGTAAAAATCAATCAGAAATACCAAACGGAATCTTGTCCTTTATTTTTAGTTTCTTTTTTAGGTGTTGCTAGTCCTCTTCAGTATCTAATAACAATTAACAATATTATAATTTATATTCTTATTTTTAAACTCATTAAGGTGTCTTTAGCAAATTTACAATTCTTACCTAATACGCATGGAAAAAACAAACAATTCATACATTTAGGTTAGAATATTGATAAATACCAATAACAACCTCAAAACATTTGTGCCGGTGCTAACGGCACAAAAGGCGAATACATTTCTCATTTTTAATTATTATTTTCATTGTTATTCTACTTGAATAATACTTTTTTTTAACTATTTTAGAAACAAAAAACAATCCGCAAGTCGTGCCCACGAAGTATTACTTCGTGGTCGTGCCGTTAACACCGGCACAACATGCTTACATCAAAGACACATAGTGATATGCGTAAAGTGTGAAGGTTATATTTTAAGTCCCTTTTACATTAGTTAGTTGCGTGTAATTTATATATTACGTAGTTTTGGTGACATTTATAGTTACTATCTAGTGTCAATAATAAAGTTTTTGTAAAATCTATTTAAAAATTTTGTATCAGTTTTTATGTTAATCGAATACTTATTTTTAACAATATAGTACATTTCTAAAAAATCTCTTTTATACCAATTAGTTTCATAATTCAAAATTTTAATATTATCAAAATTAAATTTGTGATCTAGATCATGAGAGTGTTGAACAAGCGCTGTTTTTCGTATGTCTTTACTACATTCTCTTTTATGATCATATATTCTCTTTTTTAGTTTTCTTATTGTTTGACCAATGTAGACGGCTTTACAATTATCACGTGGAATCTCATATATGATATTAGATTTATCAAAGAATGGTGTAGGATCCTTCACGGACTGAAAGACATCAAAGTTATTCTTGTCAGTTTGAAAAACGGGTTTTAAGTTATGTTTCTTACAGATATTAATAAATTTTTTGTGTAATTCATGTACATAAGGTAATACTACAATGTTATTAGTTTCAAATTGTTTGTTAATATTATTGTTGTTAATTTTATTATAATCATTAAGAATTAGGTTTAATCTTTTATTAGTATGGTTGTTAATAAATGTTTCCGGATAATCATTTAACTTAAGTTTCTGTTTGACGATTTTAATATTTTGTTCATGAAATCTATTACCAGATAATTTTATACTACGACCTATTAAGCTGTTAATTGTACTGATTTTAAATTTAATTGAAGTGTTCGAGTGATAATTAAGATACCTTCCAGACCATGTGGGTTTCCTATACCAGTTTGTTATAATTTTTCCATTTTCAATTCAATCAAGAAAATTAAGTTCTAAATTTCCAACTTCCATGGTGAATTGAATTCTCGGATGGTACTTATTAAATTCATTAAAGAGATAATCAGTTTTTTCTTTGGGTATAGTAGTAAAAATATCATCAACATAACGTATAAATATTTTCGGTTTAAAATTTAAATTATTTATGGCATTATTTTCAAAGTCTTCCATGACTAAGTTCGCTACAACAGGTGAGAGAGGTGACCCCATAGGGGTGCCAAAAGTTTGTAAAAAAAATTTTTTGTTAAAGGAACAATATGAATTATTAAGACAGAGGTTAACTAACACAATAAAATCATGTTGGTTTAATTTTGTAAATTTACTTATATCATGCCATCTACTTTTAATAGATTCAACCATCATAGAAGTGGGAATATTGGTGTATAGTGATGTGACATCATTTATTTTTAGTTGACGTTAAAATGTAAAATAGAAGGCGAGGTGTCATTTAGAAGGCGGGACTACTCTCTCGAAGGAAGGGTAGTTTGTGAGGATAATGTGGGGTTTTTCAAGATTTTGTGTGGCTGAGTAGGGGCAAAAGAATGAGGATGAGAGAAGACCCCCCGTTGGGGTATCGGTTACGCTTTAACCGCATTTAAGGGTTTGGAAGCGTCTTTGGTTTGGTTTAGTTGGGGACTGAGGACTTACGTTACGAGGTCCTTATGGAGCCTGACGGTGGCGCCAAGAAGATCTGTATCTCGCGGCGATTGGCGGCGAGGTCTTGCAGAGAGAGACCCTTTCCATGTGCTTGGGGCCCCGAAGCACACGGCTCATCAAAGATAACATCTAATTCCGAATCGCCCGTTCGTGTAGGCTTCTATGTTCAAAATGTCCTGCTTTGCGTATGGGACACTATGAAGGCACCGCCTTGTCTGACAGGAATCGAGAACGGTCCACTGAACACGAGTAGTGCTGCAATACCGATTACTTTCTTGATAAATGCCTGTTTCTCACGTTTTATTCAACTTAGGAAGTCAATTTTCTTCAGGAAATCCTTCCCATCATCAAATCTCGACTTGTTTTGGAGAATGACCAAGTTAACTTTTCAAGCATGAATTTAGGACCTGCAACATGAAAAAGGTGTGAAATTTTTAAATTTTTGGTTGGGTTTTATTTTGTCTACACTGATGTTCTCAACATTTTCAACTTGTAAAACAATAAATTAAAATTCATATTAGAAACGTTAGAAACTGAAAAAAATTACACGATTAGCTTGCTTGATGTTTTATGAGATGTTTTACTTATTGGCGATTTAAACAGCTAAAGCTGCGCCCCTATCGGCCGACTTTGAACTAATGTTGGTGTGACTCTCTGCGTTAAATTCCATGTGTTTTGTGTTTTGGCAGTGTTTTTATGTTTATTTTTTCGATTTTTAGAGCATGCGTAATATTTTATTATAAATAATTGTACAACCACCGAATAAAATAGAGAGAATCATTTTTACCAAATTCTAATTGATCTTTCAAGACGCCAATAATAGGAATAAAAACGATAAAAGCTTAAATGATAATGTATGAGTTTGCAATAATATTTTAAACCCAAGGATTAAAATCACGACACGTAAGTCTGTATTGATATTTTTTGGTTATATTTCTAAGATTGTTCTTTTCGTTTTTTTTTCAATTAATTTATAATTGGAATTCTAAATCTTATTCATCTTCAACAAATAAGCAGTAAATAAAAAAACATTATTAGAAACGTGTAGTATAAGACATAACCAAAAAATATCACAATATCACATAACTTGCGAGCCTTGATTTTAATCCTTGGGTTTAAAATATTATTGCAAACTCATACATTATCATTTAAGCTTTTATCGTTTTTATTTCTATTATTGGTGTCTTGAAAGATCAATTGGAATTTGGTAAAAATGATTTTCTCTATTTTTTAACACGGAGCACTGTGGAAACGCAACAATTCGGTGGTTGTACAATTATTTATAATAAAATATTACACATGCTCAAAAAATCTAAATCATAAACATAAAAACACTGCCAAAACACAAAACACATGGAATTTCACGCAGAGAGTTACACCAATATTAGTTCAAAGTCGGCCGATAGGGGGGCAGCTTTAGCTGTTTGAATCGCCAATAAGGGACGAACAAAGTACCATGGAAAAAAACTTAGTGAATAAAACCTCTAGTGAATCGGAGTTTTTAAGAAAGCAGATTAATGATTGTCATTCTGAATAATTTTGAATCGGAGTTATTTTTAATAAGTGATTTCTTATTAGTACAAAATTTATTAAATTTGTTTTGACAATTGTGAATCATTTTGGAAATTTTGAGGTTAGATTGTCATATTTTACACAAAATTTGGAATTTTTAATTAATAAATTATGTGCAGGGCTGTTAGGGGTAATTCACATATTACGTGATACAATTTTTGGCTAATTTGAACACCCCCCCTCGTGATATTTTTTCTATTGTTAAAAAATTTAATTTACATGGACCGGATATTTTGCCTACCCCCTCCCTCCCCCAAAGATATCCCGTGATATGTGAATGACCCCTTAGATTTGATAATACTTTTCAAAATTGAACAAATATATTAAATTTTTGTTGAACATATTTCTAAAAAATAAAAACACTTGGAAAATTAAAATGATTTGAATCGGAGTTAATCGGAAATTTCCTTTTAAGAAAGCAGATTCACTTTAATTGAGCTCATGACCGATTCAGAAAAAAGTGAATAGGTTTTTTTTCCTGGGTATTTAAAAACACTGGTTTCAAAAAACATCATCATTTTCCACACAGTTAAAAATTTTTTGTAGGAAACAGTTCTTATTACATTTTTTGTGTTGAAATTTAACATTTTTCGTGAGTTGATTTTACACATTCTTCAAAAGTCATTCGATTCTTGAACATAGCCTAAAATTTTTTAATTGCAACACTGTAATGCTTTTCTCTACTATAGAGCATCCTGACACCTTTCTTTTTCACATTTTTTATTCACCATTTTTTTCGAGACAATGTCTTTCTTTGACATCATTATAACCAATAAAAACAGAATTATTTTAAATAATATTAACCATATTAACTAACTACTACGCTTACTACCAAACATTTTTATCAACGATATTCAAAACATGTTTGTAGGTTAGGTCATTTATCATTTTTTTATCGTCGTAAGAGATTCGTGCTCATAAAATATATATGCTGCACACATTACTACATTTATAAATAAATAATAAAAATATGAAATAAATACAATTTTGTTTAATTTATCTGGAAATATCTTGTTTTAAATGCTTTCAAGTAACTAAATATGTAAAAGGACTTTTAACCTAAAGCAATAAATTCTGTGTTCTAATACTAAGCATTAACTTTTAAAGCAATTTTAAATAAATTAAAAACGATTTTCTAGAAGTCGTCAGCAATAATAATGTTTTTAATATATTAAAATTATAATATCGTTAGTTTGTGATGGATTATTTATTCAAACGAATTTTTATATTACTATTTTAGACAGATTCGTAGTAATTGGAGCGTTCGTAGTAATTGGTACATTTACCCTATATATGCATTATTTGTAAACAATAAATAGAAAACGGTTTTCCTAAAATTGATTAATAATTTAATTTACTGACCTAGGTAATTGACATTTTGGGCCTTTTGATTTTTTGGTTTTATATTGCAAAAGTTTACTAAGATCCCATAGAATGGATAGCAAAACAACGAACCCAGAATAAAATAAAAATTTAAGTGGTATAGACAATAAAAAAAATAGGTTCAATTTTTAATTTAAATGAAATTTAATCGCGCTCTTTGCTCGGGATGTAACAATAATAATCAATCATCAATTATCGATTGAAATCAGAGGCTAAATTTTTACTTATTCAAATTAAGAAAGCATGGCTAGTATTGTTAGTTTTATAAAAATTAACAAAGTGCGTAGAATAAATTCTAGAAGATCTAATAGGGGTTGACAAATTTATCAAAGAATAAAATATAAAAGAATGAATAGAATGAATCAAATTTTATAAAGTGACCATTTTGCAAGAAAGTAAGTTTTTATTATACGAGCTAAAGTTCATAAGTCATTGATATGCATAAAACTTGTTAACTGGTTTTAATATTTCTATTTTATATTCAGTGTAAGTATCTGTTTGCCAATTGTCGACAGCTAGAATGCTACCGTTTTTTTTTCAAGCGAATCACCGCTGACGCGTTTTGTGGTCCATAAAAAATTTAAATTGTATGTTCCCTAAAAAGTAGGAAAAAACCAAGGTTAGTATATGTATTGCAATAGTAGAAAGTTACAATATTATTTAAGAGACAACATGAAGAGAACTTTTAAGTTATACTCTACTAATGTACAGACATTATTAGTATGTGTATATACAATATTAATATAACAATATAACCCACATTTACAGAAAATAAACTGGATGTCGAAAAAAGGAAACTGGAAATGTCCAATTTTTATTTCCCTGCTGAAAAAATCCTCTTCGATTTCCGTGCCAATTTTAATTGGAAATTTCGAATGCAGATTTAAAATAAAAATCCACGACTTCATTCTTAATAATCTTCAAATATTATGTTACAACGTCTTCCAAAACGTGAATCCATTTGTCAATATCGCTTAAAATTAAAAAGTTGAATAATTTTTCCTTGGAATTTCCGGGTGGGTTTTTTCAGCTGGGATTCTCTTTGTTGCACTTTTGGAATTGGAACTTTCTGAGATTTATTTCTCTTAACAATAATTGAATAAAGGCTTTAAAGAATAAAAAAGTAAACTCACGTGACGATGTTTTTTAAATATTATGGTTTCAATGAGGTGTTGGTAGAAATTTAATAGTAAAGAACTGTCTACTGACAGTTGATTAATTTTGGCGGCAACAATTCCTTATTGAATATGAGATTCAAACCCGAGAATTACATCAAGACTCGTAAGTTTTTTCTAATACTTTTTGGTTATGTCCAACATAATAATTTCCTGAGATTGCTTTATTTATCCACTTCTTATTTGTCACCGGCGAAAAAAACCAATCTTAGAAACTCGCAATTTAAGATTTAACCTCAAAATTTTAGTCTGAACCATTTAAGAGTGAAATAGTGCAGAGCCGTAACTTAGATTTTTCGTGTCCGATGCGAGATAAATATTTTGGCGCCCCCCCTCCCCTCTCTATATACTCCTTAGAAAAATAGAAGTTAAAAAATATGTTTAATCAAAATAATATAAAATTTGTAAAAATCATTACAAATTAAAAAAAAAATTAAAAATTGACGAACTTGATTGAAATTCTAGAAAAATAATTGAAAAATGATTAAAACATTGAAAAGTGTATACAATAACTTAGATTTGACATAATAAATGAAAATTTAGGATATTAATTGAAAAAAAATTAATATAGGTATCTAATTAAAAGATGGCCAAAATAAATGCAAAAAGATAAAGGAAAGTTAAAATTGAAAAAACTAATTGAAAAATCAGATAATTGAAGAATAATAAAAGTAATAAAAACTCCAAGAAAATATTTGCAAAGTCATAAAAATAATAAAAAATTGAAAACAATAATTTTAGTTTGTTAAAAATAATTGAAAAAATTACAACATATAGTTATAATAAAAGAAAATTATTGAAGAATAATAAAAATAAATGGGAATTGAAAAAATAACTGAGATAAGAGATAAATAATAAAAAAAAGTTAGAGAATTTATTAAAAAATAATTGAAAATGACAAAAACTTATTTAAAATTAATTAAGGACGCTCATACCCTCAAGCGGTTCTCATTCTCTCAGACCATGATTGTAAATATTTTTGTAATTTTATTTCTTCTTATAATTTGGTTTCTAAATAGTATTTTGTAGTTAAAATCATTACACAAAAAAATTTTATTGAAAAAAAAATTTTCCGTTGAAAATTTCAAGCTATTTAAATTTTTTCTTCCTGATTATTTCAAAAAAGTGAAGAAATACTACCCTTTAATAACATTTTCTTAACAACGGTACGGTAAATTAATTAAATATTGTTGTAAAAGTTGTATTATATTGCAGTTTAAAATATATTAGTTTTTTGAAAAAATTTGTAGAACCGTGTTTTTATAATTAATTAAAATATACACAGTTAAAAATTTTGTGTATTTGTGTAGAAAACAGTCCTTGTTAAATTTTTTGTGTTAAAATGTAACATTTTTCGTGTGTTGATTTTACACATTCTTCAAATGTCATTTGATTCTTGAACATAACCTCAAATTTTTTAGTAGTAACTCTGTAATTTATGTTTATTTTGTTGTTGCAAAAGCATAAATTCCTTATTGAAAATTCATTTTAACTTGCAAAAGATAAAATACAATAGTAATTGCATAAAATATACACGCTTTAAATTATTATAATGCGTAAAATAAGAGGTTAAAATTTGTGTACAAAATTCAACATATTTTTTTGTGTTGAATTAACACATAAGTTTTGAGTGGACCGTTTGGGACATGTAAAAAATGTTAAATTTAACACAAAATTTTTTACTGTGTAGTCATTTTACGCGTTTTGTTACTGTTTCCATGCAAAAGTCCCAACTTTATAAATTTATATCTTAAAAACGGAACGGTAAAATTCAATAAAATTGTAACAGTACATGTAAAGTAATGCATTTAATATGTCATTAAAATTTTACAAGAATCTGAAGAAATTGGTTTTTTTGGATAAACCTCCTTAAAATAATTGAAAATTGAAGAATTTAATAAAAATTTGTGAAAAAGTAATTGTAAAAGTTACAGAATATATTTGAAATAAACAAGACTACTTAAAAAAGGATAAAAATAATTGGAAACTAAAGTTAATTATAGAAATTTAAGAAGAAAAATTGAGAAAATTACAAAATTTATTTGATGTAAAAGAAAGTGATTCAAAATCCAAGAACATAATTGAAATACTTGAAAAATATAAAAAACAAAACTCATATTTTGTAAAAATAATTGAAAAATAACAAAAGAAATTGAAAGTTAATTAATAAATAATGAAACTAATTTGATGTTGAAGGAAATAATTTAAACTGAAAAAGTTTTATTTAAAAAAGTTAAAGAAAATAATTGAAATTTGCAGAAATTTGGAATTTAAAAATTATAGGGGAAAAATTGAAAAATAATGAAAATCATTGAAGAAAATTTTTGAAAAATGATAAAAATAGTTGAAATTTGTAGATATTAATTGCAATCATAAACAAATAATTTTAAAAAATACAGAATATTTGTAAATTAAAAGTAGTACGAATTGATTTCAAGAATTTTAAATTCAGAAAAATAATTACAACATTAATAATGCAATTAAAAAAAAATACTTAAAAATTGAGGAAGCATTTGAAATTTGAGAAAAAAAATTAAAGAATGATTAAAACATTAAAAAGTGGATGCAATAACTTGAATTTGAGATACTAAGTGAAAATTTAGAAAATTGATTGAATAATAATTAATCTATCTAATTAAAAGGTGGTCTATCTAATTGAGGAATTAAATTTGAGAATAACTAAAATTTAAAGAAATTGATTGCAAAATAATAAAAGTAACAATTCAAAATTGAAAAAAATTATTAAAATTTGAGAAAAATATTTTAAAATCTAAAAAATTAATTGAAGAATAATGAAAGTAATAAAAAACCCGAGAAAATATTTCAAAGTAATAAAAATCATGAAACATTGAAGACAATAATTTTAGTTTTTTAAAAATAATTAAAAAAATTACAACATATAGTTATTAATAATAAAAGAAAACAATTGCATAATGATGAAAATAATTATAAATTGAAAAAATAACTAGAATTTGGGATAAATAATAAAAAAATTTCGAAAATAAATAAAAAAATAATTTAAAAAGACGAAAATGAATTGAAAAGTAAATTTAATAAAAAAATAATTGATAGAAATAATTGTTAATTGAAGAAAATAATAAAAATTTGTAAAAAATAGTTAAAAGAATTACAGAATATATCTGAGATAATAAGACTACAATTACAATTATAGGTATATTATAAATCTTCGAACTTCAATTAATTTGAAACTTCATTGATAAAAATTTAATTAATCCTCCCTTTGAGAATAATAAATTTTAAATTATTAAAAAATTTCTTCAATTTTTAATAATTCTTTTCTATTATGCTTTTAATTATTTGTTACGATTTTCATCTATTTTTCTCGTCATTTAAAATTTTCCTTTCAATTCTAATTATTTTTATTCTCTTTTAATTTTTCACCTAAATTAGAAATTCAATTTCCGCAAGTTTCAAATATTTTCTTTAATTTTTTCAAACAAATTCTTTGTTGTATTTTTGGATTAT
This sequence comes from Ganaspis brasiliensis, assembly GCA_037103525.1. NCBI lineage: Eukaryota > Metazoa > Arthropoda > Insecta > Hymenoptera > Figitidae > Ganaspis > Ganaspis brasiliensis. The sequence goes on along the minus strand of JAZKLR010000031.1, from coordinate 3,222,411 downwards.
CTTTTGGTGAAGTTTAACTTCAACTTTCTCTTGCGTTTAATGTTTTCTTCTTATATTTCTCCAAATTGGATTGCAATTTCTTATTATCAACTGCTCAGACATTTTTGGAAAATTATATTTCTTTGAATATTTTTTAAGTATTCGCTAAATTTATTATAAATTGTTAAGTAAGTTTATTGCTGTTTATAATTTTGCGATCTAAAACAAATTTGCCTCAAACTAACGCTATTGTCAAGTCTTAATATTATCTTTTTATTGTTGTTATTTAATTTTAGAATTATTGTTAAGTACTTATGTACCAAAGGACTTTGAGCCCGTAAATCTGATTAAATAAATAAATAAATTGATTGATGAAATTTTTACTTAAAAACCAAATTTTACTAAATGAACGAATTATTTATCCTTCCTATTAATAATTTTTATATTTATTGATTTTAAAAGTTTCATTAAAATGATGTTTTAAATACAGTAAGTAAACACTTTTTGTCTAGTAAAATACTTATACAATTAGTAACATTTATAAAAACAAATTTTTGTTACTGTCCTCATGCCCTGCTTTCAAAATTGTTCATTATGAAAATAATGTGAAACTTATTAATTTTCCAGTGAAAATTCGAAATACCGAACCATATAATTTTGTCGCACTAAATTATTTAACCCTTGGAGACCAATTATTATTAAAAATAAATGCTTTTATATTGATATAGGTATATGATGTTATAAATACCGCACACATATTTCAAAAGGTTCAATCAAAAATAAACTAAATTAATTTCAAGTACCAAAGATAAAATAAGACGCTTACAAAAAAAAGTAGTGCTATAAAAGAATGGCGTTTTGATTCATCAGATTAGAAGAAGATGCAGAGAAATCAAGTTCTAGAACCTAATATGTCTGGTAATAATTGCCGCTGGAAAAGGTAGGGAATGTGATAATTGTTGGTAAAGCGTTCAAACGATGCGAAATCGATTCTACACTTGAGGATATACGAAATATAAATAAAGATTAATTTTTCCTTTAACAGATACTAAAGCGAGAGCCTGTCACTTAGGAATTAAAACTGCCTACAATTAATTACTTTTACTGAGCGTTCGAGTCGAGTACCACCCTAAGAAGTGAAAGCGGATTAGATTCGCAAGTCAGTTAACCCTGCTATATGGCTATTACGTGTCATTTCTCATTTATGCGCTTGTAACGTTCGCCAGAGCAGGTATTTAATCTCTCTTCGATCTATCGAGTAGACACTGCAGTATCTCAAATTGTTGCTGTTGCTCAACAGCTTAGAAACGGCTCAATGAGCTAATGGTGAGCATATAGGACAACAAGTAGCACTAACAATATTATCGCAATATATAAGCTAATCGTCTGCAATGCCTGTGGCATTTCCTTGTCTTAATTTACGACTATCAATTCAATCTCTTAATAAAAGACAATAAATACCAATCAGTAAAAAGTATTATTCTTATCAGGGTGCAAGAAATTATGTTCTGTGACAGATAGGCCTATATATGTTTTATCAGGATCATTGAAAATCATCAATTAAATGAAATTGAACAATGGTCCTATAAATATATTCCTATATACATACAGTGAGAAAATTATGGTAATTTAATACCATTTATAGATATATAGGGATTACGTTTTTGCCCTGATACTTTTTATAAAAATAAATAAAAATGCGTGGAGAAATTTCTTCCTGCAATAATGGAATAGATTCTGTGCGGTTTCTCTAATTGACTTCGTATTTCGTTTGAGGCATGTTTCTGAGATTGTGGGCAAAAAGCAAGCTTCTGCAGACGTCAGAGATGCGTTGACATGAAAATTTGTACAATTATTATTGGCGACCTCGGCGACGAAGCGAGGACAGACGGATTTCTTGTGCTGCCTCTCGTTATCATAATCTTTTAAAACAGCTCGGGACCCCGCTTGTAGACACAAAAGGCGTGCGAGTCAAATCAAGCATTTGTATTCTGTGGAGATTTTTCAACGGCGGCTGGACAGTTTTCTCATTTCGTTTATGGCGGTCCATAACATAACTCTAACCCTACTACTACTATTTTACTAGAATACGTAGAGGAACTACTACCATCAGTTTAGTTACTATTTTTTTTTACTCTACAAATTTCCGACTTGCACTTCATCCATGTCATTGTTAAAATAATATATATAATAATCTTTAGGTTTCATTCATTCATTCATTCTGTTCGCACCTGAAGTTTGGCACTAGATGTTCTTTGCTTAAAATTTCAAATCATTTTTCATCTATTTAAAATTGTTTCAAACTTTAAATTTATAACAATATTAATGTCTTCAAACTTCAATCAGGGGCGGATCTACATTGAAGCACGTGCTTTAGGACCCGGAACCTAAAAGGGCCCGGTGCCAGAATTTAATGTAATGTACGATCCGCAAATTTTTAAGAAACTCTGGGAAGATATATAAATCTTAAAAATTTTAATTTCAATCTTGTATTCTTTAATAATAATATGAAAAATTGAATTTAAAATGATCAGAATTTAATCTAAAAAAATTTTCATAGAAAGAAAGTCGAAACTATATTAAATTTAATTAATTCCAAGCCATTATTATTTATATAAATCCCAAACATCAATTACTCAAACTATAATTTTTTCAAACTTATAAGTTTCAATTAATCAAAGTTGCAATTATTACATGTATATAGTAAAATATTAATTAACAGCAACATTAATGAGAAACTTTACATTGCTGTTCGTCATTTAAAACTATAAATTTTTGGAAATGCAAATAATGAAAATTACGAGAATAATTACAAAAGGGAAAAATAATATTCTAAAAAATTAAACAATATACATTCAATTTAAATTAAAAAATTGAAAAATTAAGAAAATTATAGGAATAATTGCTGAAACCAATTGCAAATTGAGCAATTGGATTGAAAATCAAATAAAAAAAAATTGAAATTGAAGAAAATAATTGAAAAATTTAGAAAATAATAAAAATTTGGAGAAAATAATAAAAACTTGAAGAAATAAATTCATAATTTAAAAATTAAACTGAAATTAAAGAAAAATTGATAATAATGGAGAAAAATTACAAAACGTGAAATTAATTCACAATTGAAAACAAAATTCGAAAAGTGGCTAGATTAATACACAACCAAAAAAAAAAAAAATAATTGAAAAATTCAAAGAATCATTATAAAACTTTAAGAGACTAATTGCAAATTGAAAAAATTGTAGGAAATAATTTCAAATTGCGAAAAATAGTTAATAATTAAAAGAAATAATTGAAAAATTAAAAAATTGAAAAAATATCTACAAAATGACTAGATTAATAGACTACTGAAAAAAATTGATGAAATATAGCAAAAACTTTAAATTTAAAGAAAATAATTAAAAATTGAAAAATGAAGAAAATTATAGGAATAATTGTTGGAAATAATTGCACATTTCAAAATCGACAAAAATAATTAAAATTGAATAAAATAATTTATTTATTTATTTATTTATTTATTTTGATTACATAGCCCACAGCCAATCAGGTACTTATTGGGCAATAATAATATACAACAATTTGTTCAAATATATGAAATATGCAAAATTAAACTAATTTAAATCTAAATACGACTTAGTGATATGATCTATGAATTGAAGCGGTGACATGTAGAACAGATCAAAATGAAATTTTTTGTTTGAAACTATTGCATTTACTTGTTCCGAAAATTTATACATTGGTATTTGGTATCCAATAGGAGAAGATGGTAACTCGTTATAAAATGGAAAATAATATCGATTACACAATTTAGGCGGTACCTTGAAAGATAATAATGACAACAAATTAGGAGCATTTATAAGGTTGTTTACAAGATTAAAAACAAATTTACATTTAGCAACATTTCGTCGTTGTTCCAATGAAGGCACATTAAAACGTTCACATAAATGTTCATAATTAGAGCCTCTAAGAGGATAGTTATGAGTCTGAATAAAAACACAAAATTTTAGGAAACGTTTTTGAATTTTTTCAAGGCTTTGAATGTCTTTTTTAACTTGAGGGTCCCATACAATGGATGCATATTCAAGCTTTGACCTGACGAATGTGTTAAAAAGCGTGATTAAGACATTAACATTTCGAAATTTTTTAGTGCATCTTAACAAATTACATAAAGCTCTAGAAGCGGAGTTCGCCGTTTTTAATAAGTGGTCCTTAAAATCGAGATTTTGATTAAAAATTACGCCAAGATCAGTTGTGGATTGCTTTCGCGGTACAGATACTCCGTTAATTTTATAGTCACAAACGTAATGCAGGTCACCTTTAAAATACGAAATTATACAGCATTTACCGGGATTAATTTCAATCTTATTTTTAAAACACCATGTAGCGAGAGCATCAAGGTTTCTCTGTAATTTAATAAAATCGCGCAAGGAACAAATCCTAGAATAGATCTTGAAATCATCAACGAATAAAATATTTTCGGTATCAAGAGTATCCACAACGTCATTGATATAAATTGTAAATAAAACAGTGCCTAAAACCGAACCCTGTGGAACTCCGGAAGTCGAAATGAAAGGATCTGAAACATATCCTTCATAAAAAACAAAATTCTTTCTATTAGTCAAATAAGATTGTAAGACACAAATTAACTTAGAAGGAATATTTAAGCGCGATAATTTCTCAATTAAAAGTGCGTGGTCAACTTTATCAAAAGCCTTTGAGAAATCTGTATAAATTACGTCAACTTGTTGATCTAAAGCGAAAGCATCATTGATATATTGAGTGATAGTAACCAAGTTTGTAACAGTAGATCTATTAGGCACACCACCATGTTGAGTGTGAGAAAGTACAGTTGACAACGCTGAATTTAATTGAGATACAACTGATTTTTCGAAAATTTTAGCAAAATTGGTAATTACCGAGATAGGACGATAATTCGAGATATCACTCACATTGCCAGACTTAAAAATGGGAACAATTTTAGTGATTTTCCAGTAGTCTGGGAAATAGCCATCTAATAGAATTTTATTAAAAAGTAAACATAAAAATTGAGCGATAATCGAACTAGCGTCCTTAAGTAAAAAAGACGGAATGTTATCGATTCCTGCTGTATTAGTAGATTTTAAAGTTTTTATAGCCCTCATGACATCCATAACATTGAATTGAAAATCAATTGAAGTACTTGGAGCATGGACAGGAAGACGGAGATGCCTCAAGTCATCACCAGAATTAAAAACGGAAGCAAACTGATTGGCAAAAGCATCCACAACTTCTTGATAACTACTGAGTTTACCATCTTTTGTGTACATAATTTCTGGTAGACGAGGTTTATGGTTTGGCTTACCAAATTTGTTCCAAAAACTTTTAGGATCAGAGAACAAACGACACTCGAGAGCTTTTTGATAATTGAAAATTTAAATTCAAATTTAAAAAATATAATTAAAAATTGAAAAAAATATTTGAAAAAAGCCGAAAGTTATTGAATATAAAAGAAAACAATTAAAAACTGAAAAATGGAATTGAAATTTGAAGAAAAAATTGAGAATTGAAGAAAATAAAAATTTGAAATTAAGGAATCTTATTGATAAGGGAAAAAAATAATTGCCGAAAGGCGAGGATTTTAAAATATTAAAGAAAATAATTGACAATTGAAAAGGAAATTCGAAAACTGTCGAGAATACTCTACAACAGAACAAAATAATTAAAAAAGTTAAAAAATAATTATAAAATTTAAGAATTTAATCTAAAAAAATTTTCATAGAAAGAAAGTCGAAACTATATTAAATTTAAATTAAAAAATTGAAAAATTAAGAAAATTATAGGAATAATTGCTGAAACCAATTGCAAATTGAACAACTGGATTGAAAATCAAATAAAAAAAAATTGAAATTGAAGAAAATAATTGAAAAATTTAGAAAATAATAAAAATTTGGAGAAAATAATAAAAACTTGAAGAAATAAATTCATAATTTAAAAATTAAACTGAAATTAAAGAAAAATTGATAATAATAGAGAAAAATTACAAAACGTGAAATTAATTCACAATTGAAAACAAAATTCGAAAAGTGGCTAGATTAATACACAACCAAAAAAAAAAAAATAATTGAAAAATTCAAAGAATCATTATAAAACTTTAAGAGACTAATTGCAAATTGAAAAAATTGTAGGAAATAATTTCAAATTGTGAAAAATAGTTAATAATTAAAAGAAATAATTGAAAAATTAAAAAATTGAAAAAATATCTACAAAATGACTAGATTAATAGACTACTGAAAAAAATTGATGAAATATAGCAAAAACTTTAAATTTAAAGAAAATAATTAAAAATTGAAAAATGAAGAAAATTATAGGAATAATTGTTGGAAATAATTGCACATTTCAAAATCGACAAAAATAATTAAAATTGAATAAAATAATTGAAAATTTAAATTCAAATTTAAAAAATATAATTAAAAATTGAAAAAAATATTTGAAAAAAGCCGAAAGTTATTGTACTTTATTTTACTCTCCCCGCACATATCGCAGGGTTCGAGGATTCAATTACATATATCTTAATCTACTTAGCTCCCTTTACATTTTTCTATTACAATAACTTTCTTATAATACCTATTTACAATTATTCTAAACTGCTTAAATCTAAACGCCATCTTAACCTACTTTAACCATTTATTTGCCAAGTGCCTGGGCTTCCATTTCCCGTTCCTTTTGCCAAATCTGACTTTATACCCTTTTATCGCCCACCCTCTTACATTTTAAAATTCTCTTTTTTTCTTTCACTCTTTACACAATCACTCATCCTCCTCTCTTTTTCACTTCTCCATTTACTCCTCTTTCGTTAATTACCCCCACCTTTCCTCAATACATTAACATACCCATACACTCCATACACCTATACCCACTCATATTTTTATAACCTCTCCTGTCTCATCTCGCACTTTCCATCTTATTCCGTCCACCCAGACACTATCTCTCCCCATCCTTACTTCGCTTCCATTTCTTCTCTCTGCCCACGCTTTCTCTTCCAAAAACCACCTTATCCTTCTCTCTCTCCATGTTCTATCTTCATCTATTCTCTTCCCACTACCTCTCAACCTTCCCCTTAATTTCATTACCTCATACTTGTCCTCCTCATCTTCCAACTCTACTATCCATAATTTTGCCATCTCCTGATCTATTCCTCTAATTCCCTTAACTTTTTTAATCGTTACCTTCGCCCCAATTCCTGCTAGCAATTTCTCTACTTCCTCTTTGCTTTCCCTATACCCTACATTCAAACCTCTAATTATGATGTTCCTCTTTCTTTTTTCCTTCTCCAGAATCTCAACCTGGCTTGCTAACTCTTTCATTTTCCTTTCCAAATTATCGTCTCTAACTTCTCCATTCTTCTCTCTACTTATTCCTTTCTTTTCCCCAATATCTAAAGCCTCTAATCCACCATTCTCCTTTTCCCCACTTTCCTCACTCCAATCCGATATTTCTTTCTCTAACCTATTCATTCTATTCCACATATTTTCTTTTTCCTTTTTCCAATTTTCCTCCCACTTTTTTAACTTCCTTTTAATCCCGCCTATCTCCTTTTTTATTACCTCAATCTGCCTATCTCTTTTTTCTTCTATGTCCCTAACAATCTCTATTTTGTCCCACACTTCTGCCCATTCTCTATCAAAACTTTTAACCAACATCTTTACTAACTCGAGTAAATCGATGCAGTCCTCACACTTCATAATTTTCCCGCCCTTTCCCCTTCCTTTCTCGCCTATAAAATTTTGTAATTCCGACCGTTTCCCGCCTGTACTACTTGAGTCAACTTTCGCCATTCTAGATCCCTACCTTACCTACACTTCATTCGCTCTCCTCGTCACTCACTCTATCTCTCACACTCACTCCCCACTCTTTCCACCTAACCTCACAATTCACACTTTCCTTTTACCTTCTTAACGTTTTACATTCACACTATTTTCTACATGCATTCTCTCTAAAACAATCACCTTACCTTGCTCAGCACTTTTCAATCATACCACTTCCCACCCTTAATTAATAATGAACAATTCATTGCGGTTCGTCATTTAAAACTATAAATTTTTGGAAATGCAAATAATGAAAATTACGAGAATAATTACAAAAGGGAAAAATAATATTCTAAAAAATTAAACAATATACATTCAATTTAAATTAAAAAATTGAAAAATTAAGAAAATTATAGGAATAATTGCTGAAACCAATTGCAAATTGAGCAATTGGATTGAAAATCAAATAAAAAAAAATTGAAATTGAAGAAAATAATTGAAAAATTTAGAAAATAATAAAAATTTGGAGAAAATAATAAAAACTTGAAGAAATAAATTCATAATTTAAAAATTAAACTGAAATTAAAGAAAAATTGACAATAATAGAGAAAAATTACAAAACGTGAAATTAATTCACAATTGAAAACAAAATTCGAAAAGTGGCTAGATTAATACACAACCAAAAAAAAAAAAATAATTGAAAAATTCAAAGAATCATTATAAAACTTTAAGAGACTAATTGCAAATTGAAAAAATTGTAGGAAATAATTTTAAATTGCGAAAAATAGTTAATAATTAAAAGAAATAATTGAAAAATTAAAAAATTGAAAAAATATCTACAAAATGACTAGATTAATAGACTACTGAAAAAAATTGATGAAATATAGCAAAAACTTTAAATTTAAAGAAAATAATTAAAAATTGAAAAATGAAGAAAATTATAGGAATAATTGTTGGAAATAATTGCACATTTCAAAATCGACAAAAATAATTAAAATTGAATAAAATAATTGAAAATTTAAATTCAAATTTAAAAAATATAATTAAAAATTGAAAAAAATATTTGAAAAAAGCCGAAAGTTATTGAATATAAAAGAAAACAATTAAAAACTGAAAAATGGAATTGAAATTTGAAGAAAAAATTGAGAATTGAAGAAAATAAAAATTTGAAATTAAGGAATCTTATTGATAAGGGAAAAAAATAATTGCCGAAAGGCGAGGATTTTAAAATATTAAAGAAAATAATTGACAATTGAAAAGGAAATTCGAAAACTGTCAAGAATACTCTACAACAGAACAAAATAATTAAAAAAGTTAAAAAATAATTATAAAATTTAAGGAGAATAATTGTAAATTGAAAACAGTTGAAAATTATAGAAAAAATTGTAGACTTATTTACACACTAATTTATATCACTTTCTTGAAGTATTTAATTATTTTTTCATGCAACTTTTTCTTTTTCAAACAATTTTTTTGGGTTTATGTTTTATATTGCTTTTCTGTATTTTTAGAAAATCACTTAGGTAACTTTTATTTCTTTTTAAAATTTTTTCTTTTTTTATGCGTTTAATAATACTTTTTTATTTTTTAGATTTTTTTTAATTTTATTCTTTTTACAAAAATTACTTTAGTTAATTTTATATAGTTTTATTTTAACAATATTTAGAACATTTTATTTACTTTTCCAGTGATTAATTTTATTTATTATTATAATTTGGAAGTTGTAAAATATAATTTTTTTTTCAATTTTATGATTTTTAAAATATTTATTTGGTTTTTTGTCATTTGTCATAACTTATTAATTTTTATAATTTTTAAAAACTTTTCTTTTTATTTAATTTTTCGTAAACTTGATCTTATAATAAATTTTCTCATCTGATCAAAATATCCCTATTTCTTAGAAATATTGTTTTTTTCTTAAAATTGTTTATCTGTTTTTACTTAATTCTTCATTTAAAAAAAATTATTGTTTTTTGCTTGATTTTCAAGACAAGTTTTTAAACTATTTTTTTATCTTTTGTAACATTTTTCCGTTTTTTACTGATTATCTTATTTATTTTCTTAATTTAAAAAACATGTCCGCAAATATTTTAACTTTTTGAATATCATTTTTTCTCTCTTTGGTAATTTCAATTTTTTGTTTTAAAAATTTTTACTGTTTATTGCGTAGCATTTTAGTTTTAAAAAAGCAATTAATTTAATCTTTCTTAAACCGTTTACCTAATATTTCATAACGCATTATTACCATATTTCTTAATTTTCTTTCTTTTACTTTCATTGATTTTTTAAACTTTTTTATTTTTGAAGTTTATTTATTTTTTGCAGGTTTTTAAATTAGTACATTTTTTACATCTTTTTGCTCTAATTTTTCCATTTCAATGTAAATTATCCTTAACTTTCTTATCTGTTCATTCATAATACTGGTTTTAATAAAATTTTGTAATTTTTGTAATTTATGTAAAATTTTATTTTTATACATTTTGTTAAGATTCTTTGAAAATGTTCTCCATTGTTTAATCCATTCTTGTATCTCTTATGTAGCAACTAATTTATTAATATAAGTGTTTTCTAAAATTTTTTTTATGGAGTTGAATTAAAATTGCAAACCCGTTCTCTAGAAAATTGAAATTATCTACTGTTTGACATTATCAACTGTTGGGTGGCCTCTCCTACTAAATTTGAAGTGATTTAAAAATTTCTTCGATTTTTTAATAATTCTTATCTATTATGATTTCAATTGTTGACTACAATTTCCAACTATTTTTATCACTTTTCAATTATTTTTAAAAATTTTTAAATGTTTTACTTGTTAATTATTTTTCAATTTTTCCCCAAATCAATCTTTCGCAAATTTCAATTATTTTCTTTAATTTTTTCAATTACTTTTTCAATTTCAATTATTTTCTTCAACATTAAATCAATTTTATTATTATATTAACTATTGTATTAAAGAGAGGCACCACTCCTTGTTTTGACTCCCTTAAATTTTCATGACCTTAGTAAGCTATATATATTTTTGCATTTTTTGGGTACTAAAAATATACAGATTGATGAAAAATAAAATATCTTAATTTTGGCTAATTTTAGATTTTTTGAAAAAATTAAAACGTTTTAGATTCCATGCGAGAGATTCAAAAGAATCATTAAAAAATCGTATGAAAAAATTGTAATTTAAATATAATGAAAATTGTAAAAGAAGTTGAATATTGAAGAAGGAACCCATGAAATATCAACACATTTTTTAGAGGTGCCAATTTTTTTTTTAACATAATTTTACATTTAATATTACAGTATATGTATCATCAAAAATTAAGAAAAAAATTATTTCACCATATCAGAATATTTCAAAATGTTTTATTTGTTTAGAAATTATAATTTGTGAAAATCCATGCGAGAGATTCAAAAGAATTATTATAAAAATTGGCAACCAAAAATACTAAAAATTGAAAAAGAAGTTCAATTTTCAAAAATTTTAATTTTGTAATACTTTAAATTGTATAAACTTTATATTTTTGACCTTCTTGTATGTTTTTGGAACGCAATTAATGTAAGAAAAAAAATGTAGCTTACTATGGTCTTCAAAATTTAAGGAGGACAAAACAAGGGGTGATGCCTCCCCTTAATTTCTAATTTCTTTCATTATTTTTTAATTACAAAATTTAAAAGTTATAATTATTTTCTTCAAATTCCAATTTTTTTCTTTATTTGCGAATGATAAATGCAAATTCAATTATTCCTTTCAATATTTTAAATAATTCTCTTCTATAATAATCATAATTCAATCTTCAATATTAAAAAAAAACTGTTTTGTTGCCTCAATTTTTATTAAATTTGTATTTATTTTTTCGAAACTTTAATTTTTTTTTCAATTTTTATTATAATGTTCTTCGATTTTCAATTATTAATTAATTCTTTTTTTTATTTACCAGTATTTTTCATCATTTTGCAATTATTTTGATCAATTTTTAATCTGCATTATTTCTTAATTCGTTTCCTGAGTTTACAATTATTTATTTTAATTTCCATGTCTTTTTATCATTTTGCTATTGAATGGTGAATTGCTTAAAGGGCTCAATTTCTAGATATTTTTCAAATTTCACTTTTGTGCATTTTTTGCATTATTACATATTCATTGACTTTTTCTTAAAAGGAAAAATTTATCCGAAGATTTGCAATGAAAAAATGTTGTTCAAAAAATTTTTTTTAAAAAATTATGAATTGTTTTCAAGTTAAAAAAATGTATTACATTTTAAAATTAAATAAATAAACAAATAAATTGTTTCTCGACTGTCATTTAGGGCAACTATTTTATTATTTTCTTATATAACATAACATCTAATTACTATGAAAAAAAAGCTGGAAATATAAACAGTTTTTTGTGTATCCTGTAAAATTTCAAAAAACCGAGTTGAGCCCTTTTCGAAATTCACCATTCAATTATTTTCTCTACTTTAAAAATATTTTTATTATTTTTTAAAATAAATAATAATAATAACAATAATAATTATTATAAATATTAATTTTTCAATTATTTTCTTTTACTTAAAGTATATTCCGTCATTTTTTCAATAATATCTCTCAAATTTCATTTATTATTTTTAATTTATCATTGTTTTTATCATATTTCAATTATTTTCTCTTATTTTATATATGTTTATTTTGTAATTTTTTTATTTATTTTTCTTAAATTTCAATTATTTTCTTCAATTTTAATTTTTTTCCATAATTTAAAATTTATTTTTTGTTAATTATCTGAAATTTTAATTATTTCGCTAAATCTTAAAATTATTTTTTTCAATTTTTAATTATTTTCTCAAATTTTTAATTACTCTCATTATTTTTTTCAATTGATTGGCAGAATTTGCAATTAATTTTTTTAATTTTAATTATTTTCTTAAATTTTTTTAAATTCTTATATTTTATAAATTTTGTTAAATGTAAATAAAATTTGTTTTATTGGTTCTCCATTTTTCTTATGAAGAAAGCTATGTATTACTTCAAATTTACAAATTTATTAAAATGTTTCAAATTAACTTTCTCTGTCTAGAAATGTGGTATATGATTTCCTGATCAAGTGTCCGGATATGGCTGTGTGTGTGTGTGTGTGTGTAAGGATGTACTTTTTCTTGTGAACATGATCACTCGAAAACGGTTTAAAGGACTTAAATAAAATTTGGCATTGTTATTTTTACTACTAAAATCTGTTTATAGACACAAGGGTTTTTAAAAATAGCAATTTAAACTTTTTTTATTGAATTTTTATTTTTTGTTAAAAAAGATTTTTTAACCTGTACTATAAATTTAACTTAATACATTACAAAATTATGTTCTTTGCTTTAAAACAAATCGACTGGCCTATATATAAATAAGTTTATAAATTGTCAAGATTTCACTGAAAAAATCGAGGTTGTATAATCTAATTAATCTATCTTATAGAAGTTCAATAAACTTTTTAATAACAAACAATATGATATATAAGCGACGAATTTATTCACTTTCTTGAGACTATTATTATACTCGTCTGAAGGTGTTGTACCCTGAAAAAATCATTATTATAATTTTACATTCAATTATACAAAAGGTATAAACACACGGAACGTTGGCATAAGACAAGAATCAAACGAAGCAATAATTAAACGTTCAATTAAACCAAAAGCAGTTTCTCATTATCAGATTAGAATTACTTTCAGGTATATATAAAGTATATCTCGAGAAAGATGATTCTCTTTGGTCGTTCTGATTAATATGGTGCAATGCTATCACAATAATTATAGACTGTTGGGTAAATTGTTTTCTAGACGCAGGAAGATCTTATCTATTAATTATACACATGATATATAAGACTGAAGAATGTAGAAATGAAATTAAATAGAAGTGACTAAGTCGGCGAATCGTAAACCGAATAGCAATGGCGCCAGGAATGGTATGGTGGTCGATATGGGAGTAGATCGAAATTGGCGATTTTGCACATCATCGTCCAGCATGGCGCGGCGAATAACATCAATGTCTGTTCATTCCTTCGAAATATTTGATTTTGAAAATTAAGAAGCAGTTGCCTGGTCCAGAGCCAGACAGGTTCACACTAAATGGCGGTCAGACCTGAGGCATGTCGCGCGCCATGGGGCGCCGTAGCAAAAGCGCCGACTTCTTCGGCACTCCTTATTTCTCTTTTCTCTTTTTTTTATTCGACTCGGTTAGTCCGCCGTGCGATATTCTAATGGTATTAACCGTTACTTTATGTCATGTGCACACATTGCTGGTTATACCTACCGCATTCTCCAGTCGCGATATGCCTATATCTATAATGATATTCACTGACTTGTTGTGATATCCGATAGTGTATTAAATGCTAAATTAACACATTGTCAAGAAACCGTTTTATGGGACTGAACAAATGTAAAGCAGAACTGCTTTGTAGAAAGTCGTTTCTGCATTGATTTATATTCCGTAATTGATTACAGATGTTTGCTTTTCAGGAGTCTAAGATATATTATGATATCATGCTTAAATTAACGGACAATTTTAGCACTGTTTCACAAAAAATAATAATCCGCAAGATTCATTCATTCTTTCATTCATTCTTGACTGTCTGCACCTAAAGTTTGTCACTTAGATATTTTTTTGTTTTAAATCAGTTAAGAATAGGAGGGAATCATCATCTCATAGGAATCAGTGTCCTATGAGTTAGCCGTCAAGAAACAATTTTTAGTCTGAGTTATAGAAACTCAAAGTTGTGCAAAAAATAAACCCCATGGTGGAGCTATTTTGTGCATCAAAGTTTGCTTATTTATAAAGTTGTGTAAAAAATTTTGTTGAACGCTTTTGCTGCATGAAGTATTATTTCTAGATAATCTAGAATACAATAAAGGAAAACAAAGCCAGAAATATTTTTTTCTAGGAATTGTTTAACTAATTTGAATGTAAAACACTAAAATTTCACAAAATGTAGATTTACAAAAAAAGTTATTTCTTGAAGAAAATTTTACTTAAAGTAACTTCTATTACACTTTTTGAGTTATTTTAAGAGAAAAAGTTTCAAAACTAACTTGAAAAGCATGTAATAATTAATGTTACTTTTTTGAGGTTTACAGGACCATGTGTAAAACTTATTTTCAAAATTTGGACTAATTAAAGCTTTAATGTACAATGAATTTTTTTGTATAATTAGATGTTTTTATATGATGGTTAATGTTTAAAATAATTTAAATATGTATTATTAGATTTTGAAAATATGTAAAGTTTATAGGTAATAGTTCAAATTTGTATTAATTAAAATTTAAAGGATTAAAAGTTTAAAATAACTGAAGTTTATTAATATTAAAATATGAGTAACTTTGTAATTCCTATACTAATTAAAGTTTAAATCAATTTAAAATCGTATTTAAATAAAAGTAAGTTTATACATGTCAGTTTGTATAAATGTAGGAGATTAATATAATTAGGTATTTAAGAAGAAATTAAATATAAATCTTAAGAGTTTAATAAATAAAAATTTAAATTAATCGAAGTTAAAATAAATTTAAGTCAACATTTCGTTAAAATTGTTTTAAGTTTAGAACTATTTTAAATTTGAAAAAATTAAAACTTGAGTTGTTAGAACTATTGAAGAACAGAAATAATTCTCAATAGAAGTTTGGAACGATTAAAGTTCGTATAAGTTATAGAAGTTTCAATACATTTTGTTCAAAAACTATTCTTTCAACAAAAATATTTCAACTTTTTGTAATGTCTCTATACTACGCTATTTTCTCTTTTTATTTATTTTTTTTTCTTTTTTAAATATAAAATTGGAAAATTCGTGCTCTTTTAAAACATTTTTTATTTACTTTTGTTTATTTCTCTATTTCTTAAAAACGGCAGCGATTTTAATTTAAATAGAATAAAAGTTATATTTTCTAAAATGTTAAAAATTTATTTAAATAACAAATTTCATTAAATTATTAATCTTATTTGTAGTTCCAAAAATGTATAGTTGTAAATGACCAGAAACAATTCAATGTTTTTCAATGTTTATGTTGCTATAATTTTCAACAGTTTTCAATATACAATTATTCTCTTTAAATTTTATAATTATTTAAAAATTTTTTTAGATATTTTGTTTTGTTGTCGACAACCATTAACCCCTCAATATTCAATAATTGTCGGATTTTTTCAATTACTTTTTTCACTCATCAAAATTGTTTTAAAATTTAAATTCAATTGTTATTATTATTATTATTATTATTATTATTTCCATTATTATTAAGTTTTTTTGATTTTAAATTTGATTTTTAATTATTTTTTTTCAATTTTTAAGTATATTCCATAAATTTAAATTCAATTCTTTAATTTTTAAGTGCTTTATTAAATTCTAATTTTTTTTTCAATTTTAAGGGGTCTTCCATAAACCACGTAGCCCACTTTTTTGAACAAAAATTTTTTTTACCCCCCCCCCCCCCCCCACCTATGTAGCAAACTATTCCATACATTTTTTTCGATTGTCAATCCAGTTGTTAAATGTGCAACATTCTCGTCATTTTTCAACTATTTCTTTTAATTATTAATTATTTTCCGCAATTTTCAACTATTTCTTTTAATTATTAATTATTTTCCGCAATTTTCAATTATTATCTACAATTTTTTCAATGTTCAATTATTATCTTCAAATTTTAATTTAATTCTTAAATTTTCAATTTTTTTTTCTCAAGTTTTTATTATTTTTTTCAATTCCAATTATATTTTCAATTACCAAACCAGTTCTTCAATTTGCAAGTATTTCGAACAGTTATTCCTATAATTTTTCAACTATTTTGTTTCAATTTAATATTGATTGCGTTTAATTTTTTAAACTATTCCTTTCAATTGTGTAATTATGTAGTCATTTTTCGATTTTTTTTTAACTGTCAATTATTTTTGTCATTTTTCAGATTACTAGATTACAATTTTGAAAATTAAAGTATGAATCGATTTGTAAAATGTTGATCAATAAAAATTGTGACATAATAAAATGTTGCTTGGATAAAATATGTTGCTTGAATAAAATTTTAGTTTGGAAAAATTAAAAAACTGAAGTGTGAATTAATTGAAAGTTAGATTAACTCAAATTTTTAATTTGTAGAAATTAATAACAAGTTAAATTAATTAAATTGATTAAATTGTAAATAAATATCCATGTTAATCATGAAAACTATTAAATTCCAAATTTTGGATCGTTTGAATTTCATTTGAGTAGAATTAAAATGAACGTGAATTTAAATCGTGTAAAATTTGGATTAAAGAAATTTTGGTTTGGCTACAATTTTTTATATTAAAAGTTATGACTAATGATTATAATAAAGATGGATTGAAATTTCGTTATATAATAAAGTTCTTAATAATTAAAAATTTTATGATTATTACGTTTGTTACTTTTTGAAAAACAGACGAATTTCGGTTATTTGATTAATTTTCATTATAAAGTACAAATAAACAATAACCATAAATTTTATTAGACATTTGATTATTTATTTATATTCTTCAATAAAAGTAATTAAGTAAATGAAAAACTTCAAGTGATTGGTCAGCCAATCAAGTTTTCAACAACAATGAAATCGAGATATTCGATACATTTCGTTACATCACTTTTTTTAAATTCAATATTTTGTTCAGAAACTGAAGCCCAAATAATACATATTTATAAAATGTCAAATTAGTTTTAGAATCTTCATGAAATTTAAATTATCGGTACATGTCCATATTTTTTATTACATTTTTTGTTTCTGAAAAAAATTGGCTAAGTGTCGCAATTGTACACTGCCTAGAAAAGTATTTTTAAAATTATGTTAATTATCTCTTTGCAACATCCTTAATATTTAATTATTTTAGTTATTTAGTCATTTTGTAATTTTTCTTTCAATCATCAACTATTTTTTTAAATTTTCAATTTAATTCTTTAATCTTCAATTTATTCCTTTAATTTTAAATTATTTTTTTCAATTTTCAATTGCATTTTTCGTTTTTCAATTATTTTATTCAAAAATTCAAAGATTCTCGTATTTTCTCAATTATCAAATATTTTCTTGAAATTTCCATACAATTCTTCAATTTCCAATTGATTTCTTTAATTTTCATTTATTTTCTACGATTTCTTCCATAATTTTCATCAATTTTCAATTTCTTGTTCTCCTTTTATTTTATGATTATTCATTAACTTTAAAAATTATTTTGTTGGAATGCCGATTATAAATTTCAATTAATTAATTAATAATTAATTATTATTTGATTATAAATGTAATTAATTTTAAGGTACGGATTTTTTTTTTGTAAGAGGGTGCTTTTGTCACCCGCATATGAGGTTAAATAAATAAAATAAATAAATTATTCTCACCATTTTTTGAGTTTTATTTTCAATTGTTAATTTTTTTTTTTTAAATAATTTTTGTCAATATTTAATTATTTTTGTCATATTGTAATTTACCTTTTAATTATCAATTATTTTCTTAAAATTTACATTTAATTCTTTCATTACCCAGTTCTATCTTCAATTTTTAATTATATTATTCAATTCTAGAACTATTCTCTCATTTTCTTTATATTTAAATTCCACTTTTAAATTATTTTCTTTAGTATTAAAAAATTATCGCCTTTTTTCTATTATTTTTTTGACTGTCATTAAGTTTCTTTAATTTTAAATATAATGGCTCAATTATTCTCTTACATTTTCAACTCCATTCTTCAATTTTTATTTTTATTTTCCAGTTTTCAATTATTCTCGTCATTTTTTAACTATTTCCTTCAAGTATTAATTATTTCCTGCAATTTTAAAATATTTCCCACAATTTTTTAATTTTTAACTGTTATCTTAAAATTTTATAATTATTCTTTGGTTTTTTAAATTATTTTTTTCGGTTGTGAATTAATCTAGACATTTTTTTAATTTTGCCTTCAGTTTTCAATTATTTTCGTAATTTTGTAATTTTTGTTTCAATTATCAATTATTTTTTCAAATTTTAAATTTATTTCCTTAAATTTTTATATTTTTTTGTTCAATTTCAATTATTTTTTTCGATTTTCAATCTAGTTGTTCAATTTGCAATTTTTTTCAACAGTTATTCCTATAATTTTTTAACTACTTTGTTTAAATTTAATATTTGTTTAATTTTGCAAACTATTCTTTGTAATTGTGTAATAATGTAGCCATTTTTAAATTTTGAATTTTGTTTACAACTGTCAATTATTTTCGTTATTTTTTAGATATATTCTTTAATTTCGTAATTTTCATTATTATTTGAATTTGCAAAAACTTATATAGTTTTCAATGACTATCAATAATGCAAAGTTTGCTAGTTATAATAATTGAGAAGTTCCTTTCATTCATTCTTTCACTCTGTCCACACCTAAAGATTGTCACTAGATGTTTTTTATTTCAAAATTTACCTTTTCAAAATGTTCTCAAATTTTAAATTTATGGCATTTTTTTTCTTTTCTTTTATGTATTTTTATGTTTTTTGTTCTTGTTTATGCTTTAATGGTATGATTTTATTTCTTTATTATTTTTATAATTTATTTACTATTGTAATTATTTTTATTTTTATTTATTTTGAAATTTATTATTGTTACATTATTTTTTTTATTGTTATGTTATTTATTTATGTTTTTGTATACATAATACTTTGTACTTCTTTGATTTAAAAAATTATTTTATTTTATATTACTAGACTCCCTAAAGAGGAAATCATTTAGATTTCGAAACATCGGAAAATTTTTAAGCATTAAACTACATTGTCCGAATGACTTCATTTTTGTTTATCTTTTTCCATCCTTCTATCAAAAAATAAATACCTACTCGGACGTAAAAGGTTGTTAATAATAAATTTATGGCAGTTTAAATGTCTTCAAATTTCTGGTAATTTGAACTTGATTAAAAGTTCAATTAATCCACGGTTCAAATATACTAAATTTGAAGTGATTTAACAATTTCTTCAATTTCTAATCATTCTTTTCTCTTGCGATTTCAATTTCTCAAAATACAGTTTTTAACTATTTTTATCACTTTTCAATTATTTTCTGCAATTTTTAATTATTTTCATTATCAATTCGTTTCATACCCCACGAAGCTTCTTTTTAGTTTAAAATTATATTTATTCATTTTGTGATTAAGAATCTTCTTAGTATTGTTGTACAAAGTTGCCCTTAAATCTCTGTCTTTACAGAAATATCAATTAAAAATAACGACAATGAATCTCTTAATTAGCGCTCTAAAAATTTGCATAATTTTTTACCGGATTGGTCTCGCGTAATTCATCTCCCTCTTTTAGGACATGTGCTCGAATCAACTCCAGTGGAACTGGTTGGTGTATCTGATTTATTATAGATAATAATTTCAGTGTAAAATATATAATTACTTCTTGTAATCTGGCATTCTAGTGAGTTGTTCGTCGGCGTTTATGACTCTGTTAAAAAAATAAAGGCAGAGATCTTGGAAAGAATTGCTTAATGTCGCATATCTGCACGAGCAGCTGAAAAAAGTAAAGATCAATGAAAATAGTGTATAATACTCAACATGCTAGAAGTACAACACACAAGCTGTCTGACAGCCAGTCATTACAATTAAGTAGAAGCAGCATTGAATCTTTATGTGCTTGTAGCACCACGCTTTGTTTTTGTCCAACAACCCGACTATATTTTCTTTTTTTTTTCCTCTACTTATGCCAGCGTTAGAAATCTTCCAGCAAAGTACTTTGACCAGACAAACGATCGCTCAATAAATTCCGGAATGTCCGGTATTCCAAATGAAATGTATGTGCTATCCAAGAAATATTTTACGGTCCCGAAAAATAGTTAAATGGGAATAGAACCTTCACGAACATTAATTTCATAAAGATTTTTAGTTTTAAACAGAGAATTGTTGTAATTTCAGGATGTAATAATCATTTTGAATTTCCCATCAAATTCTAAACAATTATGAAAGATTGATAAAGTAACAAAAACTATAAAAACATTATTTTAAACAAGGGAATTTTTTCCGAGAAAATATATGTGACGCGTTATGAAGAAAGGGACCTTAGAAGTTAAAAATGTTAGGTTATATTCAGTGATAGTATCACAAACATAACCTAAAATGTTTTGCTTCTTAGATCCCTTTCTTCATAACGCGTCATATACACTTTATATTGACCGATTACTTTGTTTTTTAATCTAGAATAGTTTTTCTTAAAGAAACTTGAATTAAAAAATAAAAATTAGTAAAGTTATAGAAGGAAAAGGAAATTTAAATATTAAGAAAAAAACTAAAAAAACATGAATTAATTTGCGAACTTTTGGCGGATTGATTCATTTTAAAACAAAGAATATGAGTTTTTCAATCATTAAGTTGCATTTTTAGAATGAAAATTTTTTTTGTCAAAAATCTATTTTTTTTTATGAAAAAAGGTGCTTAAAAAATTTTATTGGGTATTTTCAAAAATTCTTGTGTCCAAATTTAGATATTCATGAGCTTAATAAGCCATCCAAATTTTATTAAAATCCTTTGAGGATCCTATGAGGAAGCAAAAGCAATATGTAAAAAGATCATTGAAAGGCCAACAAAAAAATATATCAAGTTTTTACAAACAAAAAAATTCAGAAAATTATTAAGAAAATAGCCGGAAAATTCAAGTATACGCGGTAGTATAACATATCTTAAAATATTACAAAGTTTTAGAAAAAATACGTTACATAATTGTTTTTGTTTTAAATTAAGATACCTCGCGAGAAAATTGGTCCATTAATTACGTCATACAAATTTTGATGAATTTACCCCCTGCCCCCTATGTCACACTTTTACATGGGAAACTTCAAAATTTTATAAAGGTTGTCATACTTTTCTATACCACCTCCCCACTAAAGTGTGACGTAATTTATGGACGACCCCATACAGAAAATAATCAAATTTTAAAAATAGAAAAATGATGATAAAATGAGAAATTTATTATAAGATCAAATTTACATAAAATATAGAAAAAAAAGAAGAGTCTTTAAAATAAAATATAAAAATAATAAACTATTTTAAAAATGCAGAGATCTAATTAAATATTTTGAAAAAATTAGAAATTATCAAATAAAAATTGACCAAATTATTAAAAGTTTAAAAAAGTGATTAAGAAAATTATGAAAGAACAAATAAAATGAAGAAAAATTAAAGAAATAGAAAAAACTAAGATTATGAGCTAAAAAATAAATTATTATTTTTTGAAAAATTAAATAAAATCTTTTAAAAATTGTAATAAACTGTGAAAAAATAAAAAAATTTAAATATTCGATAAAAATGTACTGAGAGTTGATCATTCCTCTTTGTGTATTATATTCCAAAAATTACTAACATAACCTAAAACTTTTTGCTGCTCAGGTCCCTTTTTTCATAATGCGTCACAAATAAATTTTTCTAAACGATTAAACAACAAAATTGTATAAAATAAACAACAAAAATTTGCGTAAATAGAAAAAAAAAATTGAAGAAAGTCTATAGCTCGAAAAAAAAAATTTTGAAAGAAGGAAAAAATTAACGATAATGTTAGAAAATTAGAAAATGTTGTAAATATTTGAAGTGAAAGTTATTTTAAAGTAATAAAAATTTAAAAGTTTGAATAAATTAAAGTTTGATTTAATTGGCGCTTGGGATTGATTTTAATTAGAAAAACTTGGAATTATTAAAAATGTAATATTATTTTTAACTTTCTTTCTGTCCAAGATTTTTAGATTGCTTTTTGACCAGTGGCGTAACTATTAAGGGGCAAAGTGGGGCAGTGCCCCGGGGCCCTTAAGCTCAGGGGGCCCTAAGTCAACTCTAATTAACATTTTTTTAGGACAAAATTAAAAAAAAATTTTAAAAAAATTGCAAAAAACAATTAAAACTAAACAAAATAATTGCAAATTTTTCAAATTAATTGAAAAAAATGAAATCAATTAAAAATTTTATAAAAATGTTTTAAAAATAAAGAAAATAATTTAAATTTGAGAAAATTACTTGAAAATCTTAAAAATAAATTGAAAAAAATTGAAAAATTAGGGAAAATAATTGAAAATTGAAAAAAAAAATTTAAAAATTGAGATAAATAATATAAAATTGAAAAAATAATTAAACTTTGAGAAAATAATTGAAAAAATTACATAATATATTTTAAATAAAGAAAAGTTAAAGAAAGTTTCAGAAAAATACTTAAAACTTTCAGAAGTTCATTAAAAGAAAAGAAAATAATTAAAAATTAGAGAAAATAAATGAAACAAGATAAGCATAATTTAAAATTGAAGAGAATAATTTTTAATTAAACAGAAATAATTAAAAACTTTTTGGAAAAAACGAAAAAGAACGAAAGTAATTGAAAATTGAAGAAAATAATATAAAAAATTATATAAATATTTGAAAATGGAAGGAAATAATTGAAATCTCAGGTAAATAGTTTAAAAATTTTGGAAATTATAAAAGATATGAAAAAAATTGAAGGATATAAATTTTGGAAGATAATTGAAAAAATTACAGAATTTTATTTTAAATAAAAAAAATTTTCTAAATTTGAGAAAAATACATGAAGATCTTAGAATTCAATTAAAAAAAATGAGAATAACTAAAAATTGGAGAAAAGAATTGAGGAAAGCTAAAAATAAATGAAATTTCCGATAATTAATAAAAAAAAAATGAAATTCT
Source organism: Ganaspis brasiliensis (assembly GCA_037103525.1). Lineage (NCBI taxonomy): Eukaryota > Metazoa > Arthropoda > Insecta > Hymenoptera > Figitidae > Ganaspis > Ganaspis brasiliensis. The sequence continues at coordinate 3,199,011 of JAZKLR010000031.1, read as the reverse complement.
GATAAAACAAATGAAAATAATTAAAAATTGAAGAAAATATTTGAATTTTCAGAAAAATACTTAAAAATCTTAGAAAACAATTTTAGAAAATGAGAATAATAACTAACAATCAAAAAAAATAATTGAAAAATGATAAAATTAATTAAAAATTGAAAAAAATAATTAAAATATGCTGAAAATAATTGAAGATTGAGAAAGAAAATTGAATTAAGATGAAAATAATTTAAATATGAAAAATTGAAAACATTCAATAAAATTTTGAGAGAAATAACTGAAAAAATCATAGAATATATGTTTAAAAAAAATAATAATTACAAAATTACTTAACAAATTTTAATTAAAGAGAATGATTAAAATATCACAGAAATAACGAAAATTGATGAAAATAATTGCAATATCGGATAAGTAATTGAAATTTTTAAAAGTAATGCCAAAATAATGAATATAATTATAAATTGATGAAAATCAAGAAAAATTGCAGAATTTATTTTTAAGCAAAAGGAAATAATTTAAAAAATCGTTATATAATGGAAAATTGATGACAATAATCTAAATTTGAAATAATAACGGAAAATTTAGGAAATTAATTGCATGTGTATATATTTTAAACTTCTTCAAAAACCATAATACATTTTTAAAACACATTTCGAAACTTTTTTTTTACACAAATGCCAATTAAAAACCAGCACAACACGACACTAACGAAAAAGGTTACCATATTCTTTCAATTCAAATTTCAAAATATTTCCTGATAAAGAGAGTCAAAATCAATAAAATAACAGGGACTAAGACTAACTTATTCACTTCAGTTTTTAAAACGTGGACAGAAAAAGATGAATAAATATTAATACTAACTAACTTCACTTCAGACTTTAAAACGTGGACAGAAAAAGATGAATGAATATAAATACTAACTAACTTCAGGAGTTTACGGAGATTATTATTATTATTTAATTAATTGGGGCCTTATTTCCCTTTTTGCCCAGGGCCCTTGCTCTCCCAGTTACGACACTGTTTTTGACCATTTCAAATTCAATTTTTGAAGTTATTGAAGAATACAAGATTGTAAATTTATATAGAGAAACTGGCCCAAAATAATTAGGGATTGTTTATTACTAGAAATTATCCCATTTCTGTGATGACTTCTATTAGTGTTTTTGACTGAGTCTTGTTGACTCAACAGGTAACATATGGTTAGCAGAAATCTTTGACTGCGATTAACATAATGCCGTCTTCCAACTGTTTTCAAAGAAACGTATATCATGTGTGTTATTCCATTTTGTATGATAGATCATTTGTCTTATTAAAATTATACTTAAGGGCAACGCATCCTGTAGTCATATGACCTATCATTTTCAGTCAAATTGGAGCAAGTAATTAATGCTAGTAAACTATGCGAGTAAAGTAAAACCTAACCACTTTATTAAAAGACTTAATTAATCCAGTAAAATCAACTATTCAATAATTAAAACTTTTTTCTTAGGTTGAACATTATAACATGCGCTACAAAAAATTTTGTGTCAAAATGATACACTGAGAAAAATATTTTCTTGATTTAAATATAAGTATTTGTTTGGACGATTTTAGTTGAATAAATAATGTTTTTAAGTTTAATTTCAATATATTAGAAATATCTGAAGTTTCGATTTAAATATATTTTATGTTTGAAGATAATTTTCTGTTTGTTTGATTAAAAACTAAATTTTGTTCAAATTAAACCAAATTTGTGTTCGAAGTCTTTTTAATTGAAAGAAATATATTTTATGTTTGATTCAAACATATTGAATGCGCAGAGGTCTTTGCGCATCCAATATGGCGTCGTTACTGTTCTGACGTTAGTTTACTTTTCCGGTCAAACATCTTCGCGTCATTTCTAGTGATTACGTGTGTTTATCGCTTTTTTAGACAAAAATGTTTACAATTGTGGTTTTGTTTCTATAAAAGTGATTTCTTAAATATGAAAGTGTTATCATTTTACAGAAAAATTGAGGTATATCTGAAGTGATTAAAACTTTTGTGCACAAATGAGTTTACTAAAGATATTGGTTCTTTTGTGCATTTTTGTTGTCAATTAGACTGATTTAAATTTCAACATTTCCAGAATTGTGTAGGGTTAATGAAAAGTGTAATTTTCTTCGGTTTTCACAGTTTATATATTAACACTTGAAGTAACCCTTATGAAAAATAAGTATTGGATTAAGTATTGGATTAAGTATTGGGAGTAAGTATTGGATTAAGTATTGGATTAAGTATTGGAATAAGTATTGAAGTATTGGTTTAAGTATTGGAAACTCCAATACTATTTTCGCGAAACATATTTTTAAACAAATTTTTTTTTAATTTTCTGTATAACTGTAATTTTGCGTTCCATGTATTTCTATGTATTAAATTAACAAAAAAACTACTGCGCAGAGCTGGGAGCCATAGAAACTTAGTGCGCAACCAGTAACATTTTTAAGAATGTTTGGCGAAAAAAGTATTGGAGTTTCCAATACTTAAACCAATACTTATTCCAATACTTAATCCAATACTTATTTTTCATAAGGGAATCTCAAACATATAAAGGGCGCTTTATATAAAAAGTAAGAAAAAAAACTAAACTATCGCGGAACATATTTTATGTTTAAAATAAAAAAATTCTGTGTTTAAAATAAAAACAATAATATAATATAAGGATAAAAATTTCTTTTATTTAAAATAAAATTTACTTCGTTTAAAATGAAAAATTATATTTTGTTTAAAGTAAATGGAATTTTCTTTTGAATCAAACAAAAAATATGTTTGAATCAAACATAGACGATAAATCACTAAATTTGTTTAAATCAAACTTAATTATGTTTGATTGTATAACAAAGTGAAATTAAGTTTAAATCAAACATATTATGATTGATTCAAACAAAATTTTTTCTCAGTGACACGTGTCCAAAAAATCACATAAGTTGAGAAAACTTGGAATGCCCCATATATAAATAATCGAATCAAACGTATCATTGTGTACCTACGTCTGGTATGCCATAAGTACAGAAAGATTAATACGTGGTCACAAATCTCGAACATTCGTAGTTTTATTGTCAGATATATATAAAAGTGCAGGGTATGTAATAAAATTAGAAGAATGCATGGGGTCGCCGAACGCGTATCTTTTGCTCTGACCGAATCGAATGTGACAGACTGCTGGCAATATTGTACATTCCTATCAGAGTTTTCAGGATAACCATTTCTCTCACAGGGCGTCTGAAACCCCATTCTTTTAAACAGATATTTTCACGCTTTTCCCCAAGTACCGAAAATGATATCCGGAAAGAATTTATATTTTCTTGCAAAACATCTCGATTCTATTCATTTTTATGGATTATGTTTTGATTTAAAATTTGTATTTTCCATTCCTCATTTTTGTATTGATGCAAAATTATTTATTTAAATCTACCTCAAAAAGACAAGAATCAACTTAAATTAAAGTTTGGAAATTTTTGAAAGAATTACCACGAATGAAATGTGAGAAATTGGATAATGATTTGATGGAAAAAAGTAAAAGTAAATTGTTGCGAGGTAGGTGGCGCCTTGTCAAGACTAATAACGAATTTCCGCAGTCTCGAAGATGAGTTTCTTTGAAGCCGTCATCACGCGAACAGAGTCTGATTTACTGCTAGTTTACTCACCCACGAAGCGTCCGTCTAATTACGGGGTCTGTATAGTTCGGAAGAAAATATTCTCTGACCCTCGACGTTTCCTTGCCACCAACATCCACCTTGGCGAACAAGATGCACACAGTAAATGTCTAATTCATCCTTCATCAAATTATACCTAACGTAGATTTTACCTGTAAATTCAATAGGCTTGTTAATACAAAAAATAATCACGACTTAGGTCTTGATAATGTCTTAATAACGGCTTTTTACATCTTATATTACAAAATATATCTTTCATTTTAAAAAAACATTTGTTACGCGTTACGAAGAAAAAGATAGGGAGCAAAAATAATGAGGTTACGTTTGTGGTTTTTAAAATGAAAATATACTTAGATCAACTTTCAATATAAACCTTTTAGTCAATTCGTCCAAATTCATATACAAAAAATCAGGCAGCTTTAGACAATAGCTATATAGATAGAGGAGCATGAATATTCCCTAAAACCCATTTAGCCTAAATCCCATTTAACCTAAAAACATTTAACCTAAAATGCATTTAGCCTAAAAAGCATTTAGCCTAAACTGCATTCAACCTAAATCCCATTTAACCTAAATTCTATTTAACCTAAATCCCATTTAACCTAAAATGCATTCAGCCTAAATTTTATTTAACCTAAATATCATTTAACCTAAATCCCATTTAACCTAAAATGCATTGAGCCTAAATTTCATTTAACATATATTCCATTTAACCTAAATCCCATTTAACCTAAAATGCATTGAGCCTTAATTTCATTTAACATAAATTCCATTTAATCTTAATCCCATTTTACCTAAAATGCATTTAGCCTAAAGCCCATTTAACCTAATATGCATTCAGCCTAAATTTGACTTTATCTAAATTGCATTTAACCTGAAACCACTCATCCTAAATCCCATTTTACCTAAAATTTACATTATATTTTAGGTAAAATGGGATTTAGGAATTTAGGATAAGTGGTTTTAGGCTTAATGCAATTTAGGGAAAGTGGAATTTAGGCTGAATGATTTTAGGTTAAATGGGCTTTAAGCTGAATGCATTTTAGGTAAAATGGGATTTAGGTTAAATAGAATTTAGGTTACATGAAATTTAGGCTGAATACATTTTAGGTTAAATGGGATTTAGGTAAAATGAAATATAGGCTAAATGCTTTTTAGGATAAATGAAATTTTAGTTAAATGGAATTTAGGTTAAATGAAATTTAGGCTGCATGCATTTAAGGTTAAATGGGATTTAGGTTAAATGAGATTTAGGTTAAATGGGATTTAGGTTAAATGGAATTTGTTAAATGAAATTAAGGTAAAATGGGATTTAGGTTAAATGATATTTAGGTTAAACAGGATTTAGGGTAAATGGAATTTAGGTAAAATGGGATTTAGGTTAAATTAAATCTAGGCTAAATGCATTTTAGGTTAAATGGGATTTAGGTTAAATGAAATTAGATAAAATGGAATTTAGGGTAAATGCATTTTAGATTAAATGAGATGTAGGTTAATTAAACTTTAGGTTAAATGGAATTTATGTAAAATAGGATTTAGGTTAAATGACATTTTATTTTAAATGAAATTTAGGCTTAATGCTTTTTAGTTAAATTGAAATTTAGGTTAAATTGATTTTTGGTTAAATGGGTTTTAGGTTAAATGGAATTTAGGTTAAGTGGATTTTAGGCTGAATGCATTTTAGGTCAAATGAGATTTAGGTTAAATACATTTTAGGTTAAATGGGATTTAGGTTTTTTAGAATTTAGGTTAAGTGGGATCTAGGTTGAATGCAGTCTAGGCTAAATGCATTTTAGGTTAAATGAGATTTAGGTTAAATGAAATTTATGCTGAATGCATTTTAGATTAAATGCATTTTAGGTTAAATGGTATGTAGGCTAAATGGGTTTTAGGGAATGTTCATGCGCCTTCTATAGATATACTGGTGTGTTTAAGACTGTTACGCGTAACGACTGTAACGCTGAGAGAGACAGAGATAACAAAGATAGATATAGTGGATGTCAGATAACTTAAGATAGACTATAGATACAACTATAGTTTTAATTTCTTGTTTTCTTTTTTCTATTGTCTTTCGTCTTCTTTCAGCTCCACTATTATTTTTTCGTCATTTTTCGAGACCAGACGTGAAAATTAATTTATTGGCATATTGGAATTTTTGTTATAAAATTGGAAAAGTGGTTATTGCAAAATATTAAAAAAAGTACATTTTTATTGGAAAATTGACAAAGTAAAAACATTGGTAACTTGGAAAATTGTTAAATTAGAAAAATTGGTAAATTGAGTAATTGGAGAATTCGTTATTGGAAAATTGGCAAATTAGAAAATTTTTTAAACTGGTAAATTGAGAAATTGGTAAATTGTAAAATTTGCAAATTGGAAAAATTGGTAAACTGGTAAATTGAGAAATTGGAAATTTGGTTATTGGAGAATTGGTAAATTAGAGAATTGTAAAAGCGGTCATTGTAAAACTAAAGAAATTTGTAAATTATAAAATTATTTAAACTGATAAATTCAGAAATTTGGTAATGGGAAAATTGTCAAAGTAAAAAAAATTGGTAAATTGAAAAATTAGCAAATTAGAAAAATTTGTAAACTGGTAAAAAATTGGTAAATTGGCAAATGGCAAATTGGTAAACTGAGAAATTGGAGATTTGGTTATTGGGAAATTGGCAAATTAAAGAAATTGGCAAATTAAAGAAATCGGTAAATTGAAAAATTGGTAAATTGGACAATTGGAAAATTAAGAAATTATTTTCCTTCTTTTTAAATTCTACTTTAATTACAAAAGTTGAATAGTAAGTTTATGAAGACTATCTTAATTATCTCATTAGACTTAGAAAATTAAAATAACAGAAATGTAAATAGATATGCAGGATATTTTATGACCAAGGTAGTGAGTAAATTTTAAAGTAACAAGAAGAGGTTTCAATCGCTGACTGTTATTTAAGAAAATGTTTAATATCGAAAAAATCAGTAATATTTGATGCTTTAAAAATTTTACACTTGATCAAATTAATTTACTGCATGATATAAACGACTGGAAGTACGATAACATTTCACTATTTGCTTTATTCCGGCAATAAAGAGTGCATTTTACATTCATATAGATAATCACTGAATGATTAAGTGCTATAATTAAATTTTCGCTAGCCTTAAAAGTTTGATAAATCAATTTAGATGATGATAATGAAGAGTTTGAAATTCACAATTTGCAAGGATAAATATTGAGTTACTAAAATTATTAAGTTTTATTAATATACCCAATATTTTATTGTCACAAATAATTAATTTTATTGCTCACTTGTTTTGTTTATATTTATATTTTTTTAACCAGTCGAGATATTCTGAAAAAATTTGACGGAAAAAGTTTCTGTCAGAATGCCAGTCGTGTCCTTTAATGAAGAAATAAAAAAACATACCGAGATGGATTTATTATAATTAATTATCGAAATTATCACTTGTCTAAAAATTAATTAACCTAATGGTCAATTTTCTAAATTTCCTTTCATTTTAATTATAAGCTGACAAATATTTTGCTTGTCCCCTGGACCATTGATATATCCTACAATTTTTGAATTCTTTTGAATTTTTTAATGTTGGCCTTCTTTTTGATTTGGGTGCAAATCTCACACTCTTAAAATTACTTATTTGTAGGCCTTTGTAGCATAAATAATTTATTATTCCAATGAAATTTTATACGAACTTTGTTACAACTTGGCATAACTTCAACATTTGATGTGCATTTATTTATCTGATTGCTTTTCGACACATGATACACCCAAGCTCACTAATACCTTCTTTCCGGTTGGGTAGAGGGTTAGATTATGCGAATCAGAAGTCGATGGAAAAAAGATGTGCATAACCTAACAGGAAGTAAGACATTAATTTGGGTGTACCAATACGAGTTCTAATGTCGAACCCAAATCGAGTTTCAATTTATTTTAAGGACAGAATTAAAATAGGTACGTGTTCATATTTTACCTGAAGAAATACGCCCTTATCCAAAAGCTTTACCTAGAGTATTAAGTAGTAGGAAACCCAGGGAAAAAGTGAAGAGTATATGATTTTAACTTCTTCTCCTGAAAGAGAATCAATTCTGAAAAAAACAAAAACTAAAAATGTCAAATTATTAGAAAACCCACACAAATAGATGGGCAGTCGAAAGGTAACAAAGGGACGAAAAATATCAAGTAAAGAAAATGGTTCTAAGTCAGGAAGCAATAAAAAACTGAAGCGAAAGAAAAAGAACTAGCCTAAAAGGCTAAGAATGTAAAAACATTTTAGCAAATTGATCTCATTATGTATTAAATTTTGTATTTTGTTTGTCAAGTTTGTTTAAAAATTTTTAATCGAAGATTAATATAAAATATTAAATTTAAAATTGATATTTTAGTATTTTCAATGTGTAAATATTTTACTTGTTACCGCCAGAGGTATATTATGTGTTGCTAATTGTATGACCGTATTATTTCTATGAAGAGTATTACTTTAGAATTAAAACAAAGATAACCTTATTTAATTCCAATATGTTTTATATTGTTTAGTATTTATACCAAAAAAGTTTATCAATTGATTTCCATATTATGTTATTAAATTAGTCATACAAAGTTAAAACTAAAAGGTTTATTAATAAACGAAACTTTGTAAACAATAATTTATATATTACTTCTTCATTTATAGAATAAAGATTTGTGTTAGCAACATATTATAAGGCTACTTTATTTCTAAAAATTATTTCAACAATTTTTGTTAATGCATTTGAACATATTTTTTAGAACAAACAATTATAAAAATTTAATTTGCAGTATTTTCTCCAAATTATTTCTACTATTTTTTTCATTGCATTTGAACATTTTTCAGAATAATCAATTATAAAATTTTGATTTTCCTTTAAATAAATTCGTAGATTTAATTTAATTATCGGTAATTTCTGTAAATTATTTCTATACTATTTTTTTCGGTGCATTTTCCTCTAAATAAATCCGTAGATTTAATTTAATTATCTGTAATTTCTGTAAATTATTTCTACTATTTTTTTCGGTGCATTTGAACATTTTTCAGGACAATGAATTATAAAATTTTGAATTTCCCTACAATAAATCTATTCATAACAATTGAACAACTATTTCTAGTTATTTTTTATATTAAGATATTGGTATAGCAGTGTTAAGCTTTTTATTGAAGGATGTGTGGTTATAGTGTAGTGACATTATTTTGACATATTTTTTGTTATTACCATCACTGTTAAAAATTTCTGTATTGTGCTTCACACACATGTATATAAAATTCAATTTAAAATAGAATTATATTAAATCTAATATAAATTATCCTAAATTTAATATACTGTATATTAAATTTAGTATTCATGTATCTGAAAATTCATAACGTTGAATGAATTCTAATATACATGCATATTAAATTTAATATAATTGTATGTTAAATTGAATTTCATATACATGTACGTGAAGCACAATACAGAAATTTTTAACAGTGATTAAAAATACCAATTAAATTTCTTTCAATTTCAGTATAATAGTTTATAATAAATATTATGTTTATTCACTCATAAATATACCTTTTTACTCTTTTAGGCTATAAATAAGACAACTATCCACTGTAGGAGTAACCTTCTTACAATGTATAAAATCACATCGTTTTAAAATATCATTACAAACTTTTTAACCACTTAGAAGATCAATTTCGTAAAGCTATGTACCAAACTTAAGTTTTTGACAATCAATTTTATATAGTAAGACATTTTAAATTGATAGCATATTTTATGGAAAGAGCATTATACACTCTTATTATTAAAGAGTTTGGATTTTGCATATTCCAATAAATGGTTCGAAGAAAGAACATTATTATCTTAAATGCAATATTTAAACAAAAATACGTGAGTAAAATTAACATAGATTATGAGTATATTAATATAAGTAATGCAGGCTCATCTTCAAACGCCTGCCCTGAAAAATGCAAAACATTCGATTTTGAATCTTTATTATCAATCGATAGAATTTCAGTTGCTCTTTCACATACAGAAATGAAAACTTTTTTATGTCTATTAGTTTTTGTGTAATTGGCTATGAAACATAAGCACAACCTAATAATAGCATAGGCAGGCTTAACTTCAAACGCCTGTCCTGTAAAATTTATTTCTTGCAGCTAAGGTACCTTTCACCCTGGAGCGTCACATATATGATATATATATGATTATATTATATGAAAATAGAATTTTAAAAGTAACATTGGTACACAAATTGCAAATTCACTAAGTCAGTTTATCGAAATCTGGCAAAATTAATTGAAGAATTAATGGAAGAAGAAATACGGAAGATTTGTGTTTCAAGGAAAAAATAGGTTAAAATAATATAAAATGTATGTACGCAACAAAGTTTACAGTGTTGGAACTTACAGAAAGCTGCAATTGTTGTTTTGGTAAGAAATAAATCTTGGAAAGTTCTAATTCTCTAAATAAATCTTTTCTTGATCAACTGATTAATTTTATAAATAAACATGGTTGGGAATTTTGTGTATTTTTGTAGAAAACATTCCTTATTAAATTTTTTGTGTCAAAATTTAACATTTTTCATATGTTAATCAAATTCCTTAGTAATAACACTAGTAATTCAAGTTTATTTGTTTGTTTGTTAGTAAAACATAAATTTCTTATTGATAATTAATTTTAATTGACAAAGGTAAAGTACAATAATAGTTAAATAAAATTTACACTCTAAACCATCACGATTATATTTTACTTCTAATAAAAATTTCGAATGGTTTCAGATTCAGTGTGTTACCAGCTATGGCGCATATAACACGATTTTTTATTTTCGTAAAACTGACAAAATGGCGGACATTTTTCAGAAAAAATGGTGTTTTTATCACACTTACATCAAAAGTTAGATTTTACGGCTTGTTTGGAAACCTTTAAGAGCTCATTTCACGGCCTAGGCCGTAAAGTAAATGAACTCGCAATCTGATTGGCTGATGCTGGTCAGCTGACCTTTACTTTATGGTACAGCTACCCAAACTGGCCCAAACGTCACGGCTGTTCATGGGTTTCACCGCCCTCCGGGGGCATTTCTAAGTCTGTCGACCTACTCCCACCTAGAAATGCCCCCTGAGGCCGTTTTTTACGATAATCACCTCTCCCTAGGTTCGAATTCTCAGTTTTTTGTGTGATAAAAAATGTTATATGACACTTGGACCCTTTCGGCACTTAAGTTCTCGTGTATCGTACAACTCGCCACAGCCACATCAGAGCCTCGGCTACTTTTCGGTGGAGCCTCGGCTTCATATCTTCACTTCACCTCGGCTTCGCCTCGGCTACGTTCAATGAAGCCTCGTCACCACCTCTACTTCGCCTCGGCTGCGATTGGACTTAGGCTCGTATTACGATACTTACTCGTACTATAAAGTGCCATTTCAGGTCCTTGTGTCATAAATAACTATTTTGCAAACAAAAAAGAAAAAATGTCCGCTATTTTGTCAATTTTACGAAAATCAAAAATCGTATGATATGCGCTATGGGTACACTGTTCAAAATTTCCACTAGAATTTGCTGCTACCTACTGTAACAGCGGTTTTTTCTGGTCACATGTGACAGAAAATTCTGTTACCTTGTCAGAAATTTAATATAACCTTATTGGTTAATATTTTTTTCTAAAACCGTTCGACTCTTTTGGTTTCAGACAATTTAATTCAGAAATTTCATCAACTCAGCAGACCCATCATTTTTCTGCAACTTCCATTCTTATAGATAAAAAAAAAATTTCTGATTTATTTCGGGAGTATATTTGTTAAGTGTAACAATTTATATATAAATATTTATAACATAAACCTATCAAATAAAATAATATTCTTTAAAAAAGGCTTTATTTTTTAGCGCGTCTAAATTGGGTACACCCCTTAAGAATCCCACAAGGGAAAGCCAATTGTTGACATATTGCCTTCAAGGATTGTTATTGTTGGAATTACAATGATATTAGCAATTTTAGATGTAGTGTCAATTTTAAGGAAAATATAGATAGATAGAAAGGGAAATCAGGCACTTGAACTATCCGACTGACGAATTTATTGGGGCTTGCAAATTGTAGTCAGTTGTACAAATACAATCCTGCGGTGAACGCATAAAGTTTTACGGTTCGACATAAAGTTTTTATACATAATTTAAATGTAAACCCTTTATAATTATTAAATATAATATACAGTTACTTATTAATTGCTTAATTTTATTTTAAACCTACACGTGTTCATTTTCAATGGATTTATTTCCCACTATTCCAACTGTTATTTTAAAATTTTTCTGGATGTTGACAATTATCTAAGCTAAAGATCATGACAGGTTATTATACTTTGACACTATCACTTCAAACCCACCAACTTTCTCCATTTGAGATCTACAATCTCCAATTTCCACTGAATTTTAAAATTACAAGCTAGAATATCGTCAGAAACGATAGGTGTCATTCTATAATTCATAATTGTAGGGTAAGTGTCACCTTATCTAAAATCCGACATGCAACGTGAAACAGGCCAGATGTAAATCAGAAGGTGATCAGCTGCTGCTCAGATGGGCGTGTCAGGCAAGGTTAAACGATAGGCATATAGGGACAAAGGGGCGATAATTTTAGCTCGCTCTTCGACAAGTCGTGCAAACATTTCATTAAAATGACAGCCTAATTGACAGCTCGTCTTCGGAGATCGTTATTTTGGATTGTAAGAGCGTTAGAACTTATCATAGAGCCTACACTAGACCTCCATGATAGTTTTAAAGTCCCTCAGGTTCTTCATGCAGATGCACGAAATAAGCAATCTTTGCCGGGTGAGAACCTGGAGGTAAGAATTCTACGAATTTCCAGCAATTTTAACGGCGCAGGCGCCAGGACTCCGACGTTCTGAATGAGTGGCTAGATGGTCGTGGGCTCACTGGGCTAACAAGGTGGGCCCGCCTCGCGTAATGACGGGTTTCGCGCGGGGCCCCGCACTTATACTGCCTTTTATTTATTTTTAATCTTCAACAACACAGACAAACAGAGGCAACATCCGGGCCCGAGGGCCTACTACAACCTCGCGATTCATTAATTTTATTGCTCTCGAGCGATTAACAACTGATCTCGCGATTTTGACCGATTTATGAGCCACTACTATTGTCAGAACTCCTCAAACATCATTCCCGTCAAATGTTAAACCTTGTTTCGCAATTAAGATGATGAACTCGTTTAGGAAATATATATTTCGCTGTCCAAATTGCTCTCTAGAATTGCTTGTTAGGGCAGTAGCAATCTAAGGGTGTCTACTAAAATAAAAGATTTTTCTTTTTCTTTTGACGTACCTATTTTTAAATTAGTCGTATGCAAAGCAAAAGGCCCGAAAGCCATTGTCAGTTCGTAGAAAGTTATAAAGCAGAGTCTAAAAAAGGTGCTGAAAAATTTGAACAGTTTTTATAGTTATTTTAATAATAGATTGACTTTTTGAAATAGGTTTCTAGGGAACAACGGTTTTATTGGGTGTGTAATAAATTGATGGTATGATCGAAGTATGAGGGGACTATCGGGTCTTTTTGAGATCCGGGAAATTTTAATCGATTAATGATAATGATAATCCGTCGAAAATGACAATTTTTTGTAATTTGGTTTGTATAGTTTTTGTGTGGCCAGAGAAATAACTTGTTATTGGATTTCAGGATCAACGCATTTGACATTTTTATGGATCGATTATTTTGTGTTTAACTCCTTCATTTGAATAAATTCGTACATTTTTTATGAAATATTTCTTATAAACCAAAAAACTTAACAAACTTTAACTTCAAATATTGAAAGAGTAAATTGCAACCACACTTAGCCGTAGTTATTTTGGGATTGATCCTTTCGGTTCTCACATAGGTCTAGGACCTAATTGTAAACATGATTTTGTCTATGTACTTACAATCTGTGTGAGTGTCAGTTGATTGTGTGATTATTATCGTTGCTATTTCTATATTTCTAACAGAACCAAGTTTTTTTTGCGCACCACCGTAATGCAACTCCTGTTAAAAAATTCAAAAGATAAGACTAACGATTGTCACTTCTTCCCATCCGCTCAATTTAACTTTATAAACCTCAATCTTCATAAACAATTCTTATTAATCATCATGTTAGCAATCAACATCTTTATCAGCTTTTCAACAAGCAATTAAAGCTTCCTGTTTCTTTATAAAAGTCTAGAGTGACGTATTTGTTAATCCGAAATAGATTTTTCAAACAAATTATACGTTTAGTCTAAAAACACTGAAGGTTCTTTCTTATTCGTTAACAAAATTGTTGTTATAGTTGAACCAAAAAATTTATATGATTCGGGAAGGTAAATGTTAACACAATTTTAATTATGTCATTCAGCGACGTTTCACCAACAAAGGTTCGTTGGCCTCATCAGGCTGTTTTTATTATAAAAAAATATACAAAAAATTAATAATCACTTCAGAAATTTTTTTATATAATAATTAAACACATAACATATAAACTGGTTAAATAGCGTATAAAAAAACAAAATTACCTCAATTCGTTAAGATTTAAACATTTTTTAACTTGTCAAACAAGAAGTTATTGAACTCGATGACAGAAGAATTACAAATATAAACAAGCGGTTACAAATAAATAACAAGACAAACAGTAAATATTGAGGAAAATATATTCATGAATTCATTTTGTTGATTAAGGAAACAAAGTTCCTATTTAAAAATACGATATCTTCTTTTTTATTTAAAGTAAATATGTTAGACTTAATAGGTATGTTCTCGCTACCTACACTTGCTACACTCGAGTGTAAGAAGGTGTAAAACGGAGCATGCGCATTAAAGTAAAGTACAGAAACTAACGAGAACAGAATAGTGTAGATCTGTTACACTTTTTTCAAATTATGTAAGACATTAAAAGTAGTTATACTGTCAAATTTAGAACTTATTTTAGTACATCATAAAATTACCTTAAATATATATATATATATATATTTAAAACAAAAAATCTAAGAAGGTCCATAAATAAAAAACAGTAAATGGTTAGTTAGAAAGCATAGATATTGAATTTATAATAATAAAATTTTAATAGTAACATTTGTTTAAGTTGTTTAATAAATATGCAATTCTTTTACTGGAAATTATTTAACAATATGAATGAAACTTTATTTTCTTTAATTAAGATCATTCTTTCATTAAAATTTTTATTAAAATGATCCTTTTAATCCTATATAATCCTTTTAAACAAGGCTGATAAAAATCATAATTTTTTTAAGAAAGTCAAACAATCCGATTTTTTTATTTAAATTGGATTTTTTTTATTTAAACCAAAAATTGATTTTTTTTTTAAATCCAATTAGTATATAAAATTTTCAAATGATTATTTGTAAGTAGTTTATTTTTCAAACTTATATATAGAACATTTAATAAGAAATAATGAATAATAAAACATTTAATCAAAATCAAATAAATTATGTCGAACAAATGAGAAAATTTAAAAAAAACACCTTTAAATTTATATGAATGCAAAATTAGGAAAATTAGGTAAAAGCAACAAAAAGGTAATAAATTATAAAAAAAAACAAAATAATAATAAAATATTAAAACATTTAATCAAAATCAAATAAATTATGTCGAACAAATGAGAAAATTTAAAAAAAACACCTTCAAATTTATATGAATGGAAAATTA
Organism: Ganaspis brasiliensis; assembly: GCA_037103525.1. Taxonomy (NCBI): domain Eukaryota; kingdom Metazoa; phylum Arthropoda; class Insecta; order Hymenoptera; family Figitidae; genus Ganaspis; species Ganaspis brasiliensis. The sequence goes on along the minus strand of JAZKLR010000031.1, from coordinate 3,183,660 downwards.
GGAAAATTAGGTAAAGGCAACAAAAAGGTAATATAAATTATAAAAAAAAACAAGAACGTAAAAAGATAAGAAAACAGTCTATTAAAAAAATAAGAAAATTCTTTTAAATAAAAAATGTCATAACAATAATATTAAAGAAATGAAGAAAATATTAAAAAAAACAAAACACAAGAATGAAACAGTGACATAAAAATATATGAAAAGCAGAAATTCTTTTCAAAAAATCAAATTATTTACGGACATTTTTTTTCATTAAAAAATAATTAAGAAGATAATTATAAAAAAAGTTAAAATATATTACAAAAGAGAAGAAAGTTTTAAAATTAGAAAAATTAGAGAATAATTCACAAATTGAAGAAAAAAAAATGAAGCAAAGTTGGGAAAATTTTTAAAGAAAAAACATTCTATAAAATAGAATAACGATGTTAAAATAAGAATATTTAGTAAAAGCCTAAATTTACAAAATATAAAATAAGAGAATAAAAGTCTACAAAATAAAATAGAAAGTTGAGAAATTAAAAAAATTAAACAAATTAAATTAAATTAAAACAGCATTGAACAAATATTTTCAAAAATTCGTAAGTACAAGATAGAAACAAAAAAAATTTAAATGAAGAAAAAAGGTGTATAAGAAATGGAAAAATGACAACAAAAGTTAAAAAATTATTAAAACGGAAGGAATGACTGAAAAATAGTAAAACATGAAACAATTAAATAAATAGAAAGAAAATGGAGAAATGTTTTTTTTCCTTAGTCTAAAAAACTGTAAGAAAGTGTAAATAAACAAGTCCAATAAAGAAAATTTAAAAACTTTATGTAAGAATAAGTAAGTCTGACAAAAATCTCGCAAAAAATAGACAAGGTGTGAAAACAAATTGAATAAATTTACTAAAAAATGAGCGTATATTTATTTTAAAAATATGGAAATACATAAGTATGAAAATCAACAAAATAAAAAGTTTAGTGAATGTTATAATAACAAAATTGTGTAAAATAATATTAAATAATATAAAAAGAAGAAAATTTAAGAAAATCCTAAAATGAAAGGATGCAAATACAAAAAAACAAATCAGATGAAAAAAGGAGAAAAAACCTTAAAATTTTGTAAAAATAAGAAATTATAAGATAAAAATTAAATAGTTTCTAAAAAGTGAAATCTCTTAGAAAAACTTTAAGAATTACAAAAAGGTTTATTGTGAGTAAATTTAGATAGATAGATAGTAGGTATTTTGATCATCAGTATTAGCACAATTTCTTAAATTTTATCAAAAATTATAACAGCCCTGCTTTTAAATATGAAAATTTTAACCCTTTAGATTTAGATTTTACTCAAAATCAATTAATTTTAATTCATATTATTTAATGATAATTAAACATTTTTAAATATTCAAATTTTTGTTTACATATTTCATTAATTTCATTATTTCTCTATATAGCGTTTTATTTATTTACGTATATAATTAATAAATTTAATAAATAAATAATTTCTTTAATAATTCTTTTTTTAATTAAATTTTTTTTTATTTTTGTTATTAATTACATAAATGTTTTATATATGTATATATACATAATATTTTTTTATTTGAGGTTAACCTGCATTTTGTGTTAATTTTATCAATTACTAATTTTTATAATTTCTATAAACAAACTATAGGTTACGAAAAAATCATAAACATAGGTAAATGACTTTGAATTTTTATCATTAACAAAATTTTAATTTTGAATTAGATGCCACTTTTGCGCCATTTCGTTTACTCCACTTTTTACACTCGCTTGTAGTCGAGTGTAATGAAATAGGGAAAAGTGCAACGACAGCTAGGGATTTGAGTGTACACTATCTCGTCACTTCTGGTAGCGAGAACGCAAAAGTGTACACTTTTGTGAAAAGTGTAGAAAGTGTAGGTAGCGAGAACATACCTATTGTGTATCATTTCCGAGATGTTACGTTTAAAAAAATGTGACTCTTGGTCTAAAAGTTGGGCATTTTGCCAGTCGAATTCATGATTCAATTCTTCTCGGTGTTGATAGAAGACAGAATCAGGATTTTTTTTACTTTGAGTAATGTGTTCACCTCGTCTTTTTTTTTAAAGTACGTTTGGTTTGTCCGACATATGTTGCTGGACATTTGAGACAGTCAATTTTGTACACCACATTTGTATGATCACAATTCTGAGTCTCATCTATCCCTAATTTTATAATGGAATTTAACGACTTATTAACAATTGGGATTGTTGAAATGTTAAATGTTTTTAGAATTTTTGACTACTTAAAAAAATATAAAGAATTAAATGGAATACAAATTTTAGGAATTTTTTTATAAATGTTTGATCTAGCATTATTTAATTCTTTATTTGTTTTTAAAAATTTAATTTTTTGAAGTCGAATTTTAATATGTCTTTCAACGAAATCCAATGGGTAATCATTGTTAATAAGAATCTTTTTTATTGTCTTTAAATTGTCAGAATGGAAAGATTTGTCAGAAAGAGAAATGGATCTGTCCACTAAATTATAAATAATATTTTTCTTCTGTTGGATTGGATGATTTGAGAAAAAATTGATAAGTCTACCGGAAGAAGATGGTTTCTTATACCAATCAGTGATGATACAATTATCTTTTTTAATCAAAGTTAGATCAAGAAAATTAATCCGGTTATTATTTTCAAGTTCAAAAGTAAAATTTAAATTTGAGTCATAAGAATTAAAAATATCAATAATGATGTTTAACATGTCTTTGCTTATACAAAAAATTGTATCATCAACATATCTAAAATAAAATAGTGGAGTATAATTATATTTATCTTTTAAAATTTTTAAGCAATCTTTTTCCAAATCTTCCATTACAATATCTGCGAACAGAGGTGAGATTGGTGAACCCATCGGAGTACCTCTAATTTGTTGATAAAACTTTCCATTAAAAACAAAAAAGGTATTGTCTTATAAAAATTTTGAGCAATCAATCATATCATTAAAATGAATTTTACATTTATTGTTGATTTGTGAATAACGACGATCTAAACTTCGTTTAACCAGGTCGTAAGATACATTAGTAAACAAAGAACTAACATCTAAGGAAAGAAAAACATGATCATCATCAATAACAATAGGTCTTAGAGGAACGCCCTCCTTGAGGATTTTAGGTAAACCATAAGCTTTTGCTAATTCAGTATCTGAACAAGTAAACTGATCTTTATGAAATTTTTTATATAAAAATTCTTCATGATTAAGATATCTAAGAATTTTTGAAGAATCATCCTGTAATTTTTTTAAAGGATTTCTAGAAAGACGTTTATAAGTTGAACTGTCAGAAAGTAAATTTAACAGTTTTTCATTGTAGTCAGATTTTTCAATGCAAACAGTAAGATTGCCTTTGTCCGCTGAAGTAAAAAGAATGTCAGGATTCTTTTTTAAAAATTTTTTTGTTTCAACTATTTTTTTAGAAAATTCTTTTTTTTTTTTTTAAGTATTACTAACTTTGATCAGATTCTGAATCATTGTATTGGATACTTTTTCTCTTACTTTATTTTTAATAACAACATCAATATTTAGGGAAGCCACTGTCGATTCCACATTTTTTATAATATTAATAACTTCATTTTTAGACACATTTTGAGGTGAAACACTATAATTCGGACCTAATGAGACAGTTTCGGTGACGTTTGTCGGAATCGTTACATTTGTTAAGTTCAATAACTAACCGCTTTTGTCTGGCTTAGATTTCGCAATACGCTTTTTTAACAAATTGTTCAATTTAGATTTATGAATATAATTTTCAGAATTTAAAATACGTATAAACTTGTTCTGAGAATATATAAAAAAATTATTCAACAGTGTGTAGTCCAAATTCGAATTTAAAATATTTTTTTAAGTTTAACTAACAAATTTTTTAAAAATTTCACATGAAAATGAATGTCAGTGATTTCTAAATTTAGCAGTTTTTTAAAATACTTTTTGTTGAAATCTTTAAATTGTTTTTCATCAGATTTACTGTGAAATGTGTTATTGCTAAAACGATTGTTAAAATTAATTATGTGTTGAGGTAAAACATCGTTGCGTCTGCAACTTATATAGTTATAGTTACTGTGCCAGAACTTGAAAATTGACAGCAAATTTTTCTCAGAGAATGTGTAATTTGAGAAATAATATGTAATTTTATTTACAGATGTGCCATTAACCAACACCTATCCATTGTGGAATTTTTAACGACAAGAAGGAATCCAGCTATGTTGGCACATCCCAAAGTGGTGCAATTCGAGGAATAGGTGGCTGCATTATGTCGAACATTGAATTGGAATTGCCGGTTTGAATCGGACGAGGAGGAAATGCCAAAATGGTCTCAGGTACGCACACCACCGTTTAACAATCTTCGGGGGATGCTTGGAGAGTCAGACGCATAGCATCGATGATCTCCGCTGAAGGTTGTTCGGAGTTCTGTGTGTTTTCGTAACGACACTTCCCCGAGCCTGGTAGGGCGATCCGCGCTATGGTAACGTATAATCAACACATTTTTATATCCCGCAGCCAAACTTCTTTCTCAATGGCCTGCACGGCCGAGCTGGCGCACACGCTCACCTCATGGACCCCTCGCGATGCTCGTTTTGGGGCCCCGCGAAATTACCCGACCACCTTGGGCGCCTGCTCGCCCGTCGCTCATCGCCATCGTCTCGTCCCGAGTACTTCTTTCGCAATTTGCCAATCGAGCCGGCCCCAGATCATTCATTTGCATTTTACGATTTTCGAAGTGAAATTAACACGATGCCCTGAGAATGGTCGCACGGCGAGCTTCGTTCCTCTATCCCAGAAATCTGGTCCATCGGTGATGAACCTTGCACCATATCCTCCAGGTTCTGATCGGGGTCCGAGAAGGTAATTTATATTTAAAGTAAACGTTGATACAACAGGAAACTTAAATTTTCTGAAAATATTCGTATGAATGAAAAAAAAGATGGTGGTTTGATGTATAAAAATGTTGAAATTGGCTTGTTTAGATGAGGGCAACACGATAAATAATGTTTAAGCTCATGCAAATTTGAATGATCTCGTGTCATAAAAATATTGCATGTTTTTATGATAACAAATATTCCATACAAAATGTACGAATGTATTCATTAGGTTCATAAAATTAAATTTATATGAATCTACGAATCTTAAAATTGAAATGAATGCGAGTGATGCGTACGGAAAGAAAACCTTACATTATTCTGTATTGATGAGTTTCTTATTTCTACACAGTTAAAAATTTTGTGTATTTGTGTAGAAAACAGTCCTTGTTAAATTTTTTGTGTTAAAACTTAACATTTTTCGTGTGTTGATTTTACACATTCTTCAAATGTCATTTGATTCTTGAACATAACCTCAATTTTTTTAGTAGTAATTCTGTAATTTATGTTTATTTTTTTTGTTGCAAAAGCATAAATTCCTTATTGAAAATTCATTTTAACTTGCAAAAGATAAAATACAATAGTAATTGCATAAAATATACACGCTTTAAATTATTATAATGCGTAAAATAAGAGGTTAAAATTTGTGTACAAAATTCAACATATTTTTTTGTGTTGAATTAACACAAAATTTTGAGTGGACCGTATGGGACATGTGAAAAATGTTAAATTTAAAACAAAATTTTTTACTGTGTAAACAAGATAAGTGATTTCATCAAACTAACGTGTTCAAAAATTGTTTATTTTATCCCTTCTCATTTTAAATCTATAATGGGGTCGTCCACATATCACGTCATATCTTTAGGGGTGGGAGAGACGTATGCAAAATATCACGGTCCATGGAAATTTAATTTTTTAGCAATAGAAAAAGTATCACGAGGAAGGGGGAGGGGGTTCAAATTAGCTCAAATTTGTATCTCGTGATATGTGAATGATCCCTAACACAAAGAGTCTATTAGAACATGATTCAAAAAAATCAGTCTGATATTCGACGTTATAGCGAATAGTCATAATGTCATTTTATTCAATTAAATACTTTTTAACTTAAAAGTTTTCATAATTCATTTTATAGGGAAAGTCGCCTAAGACCGGCCCCTATCCATATTTGGCAAAAAATTGTTTAGTTAGTGAATTAAAAATGAAATTATAATGCACCTATATTTAAATTTAACATTCTCTCTAAATAATTGATAAAATGAAAACATTTATAATTGTTTGAAAGACAATTAAATTTGGTGTTTAAAAAAAAAGTTCATACTAGCCCGTCTTAGGCTACCTAGTAGGGTAAGACGGTCCCTTTTTAAAATGCCCAAAATCTACTTACCGAACAATTTATATATATTCTTCAATTACAATTGTTTAAGATATTTTAAACAAAATAAATATGAGAAAAACTGTACAATCTTAAATAATTTTACATTTAATTACAGAATTTAACTGTTTCACAGCGTAAAAATAGCTTTTGTTTAATATTCTTCTTAGTAATTAAAAGTGATTTTTGAGGTTAGAAAAAGAAGCGGCAAATGTATAAAAATTTGTTAGCACCTTACCTTCATAGGGTAAATAAGAACATTCGGTTTTAATCGAAAATTTAATAAATTTATGGGGCCCGTCTTAGGAGACAGGCTTTTTAATTATATAAAGTAAATATGAATTAAATATTTGTAGGATTTTCAAACATTAGAGAATACTCTTTTAGATAAAATCAATACTTCCATTCCAAATGACATTTAATTTAGAAAATTTTCAGTTTGAAAACTAGTATGTATTTCATCTTTTGAAGTACTAAAAATATTTTTTCCTCTTATTATTAATATTTTTTTTAAATATACAAAAAAATTCTTCTGAATATATTAGATACTTCTCGACTACATATCTACATACACAATTGTTCAATAAATTTCTTTATACATAATATTCTTTCCATCAAGTAAAACTGATGGAAAGGTACTAAAATATAAGGACGCCTTTAAACAAACAATATGAGATTTATTTAATCAGTTGGAAAATTAGTGGATAGTAATTTTAGTAAACAGTCCCTTGGTGCCAGCGTCGAATTTTAATGATAGAGTGTCCAAGGCTGCGTACTGCCGGTAGGGCGCGCTTTCACACAGTAAACGTCCTTCCGGAAGGACAATTCATTTTTGTGAAAAAATATATTAATTTCATATAATCATTATCATCATCATCATCATTATCATCATAATTCATCATCTTTATCATCAAAGGAATTGAGTTTATTATTACTTTTGTAAATATTGTTATAACTAACGTAATGGCGGCCGGTGGTAAATGGCTCTGGCGCGAGTCCCTCGGAAATCGCTCTATAAAATCAATATAAAGGAGATAAGTATAAAAATGAATATATGGTTTTTTAGGTAATGAAACAAGCTTTCAGATGACATAAATGTCGATTTTTTAAATTTATGTACAAGGGCTAGGTAGTCTTTTTAAAAAAACGAAAACGTCCTGTCGGCAGTACCGGGCGTCGTCTTTTTGTGACTAAAAATTATGTGAATTTTTGGAAAATTTAACTTCTTTTAGCTACCAAGCTTCGGGGTTTGAATTTACAAGTTCCATGTTTACATGCTCTGAAAGCTTGATTCTTTACCTTTCCAACCATATATACTACTTTTTGTTTATCTGAATCCATGTTAATTTTATAACGGGATTTCGTACGTACTCGCGGAAGGCTTTTTTGTCCTGCCGGAAGGACGTTAGACGTTCTATCATTAAAATGATTTTAATTTGATTTTAGGTTTTGATTAAAGTTTACTTGGAATTGAAAAGCAAATTAGAAAATAGTATGATTGGTGAAAGGATATTTGCACTTAATACATCATAATATCTTCCAGGGTGGAAGGTATACCTTGGACTTTCTGCTTTGATAGATTCTGGATGAATAATTATGACCTACCCCTTTTTTACCTAATCCTCTTTTTTTCCTTTTGACTTTATTTCCCCCTTTTTTTAAAAATAATGACCTAAAATCAAGATTTTTCTCCCTTTTCCCCCTTATTTTCCCTTTCCTTCAAAAAAAAAAAAAAAAAAAAAAAAAAAGACCAAGATTTTTCTCCCCTTTGACCGTTTTTTTTAATGTGTCTGTTTTTTCCACTTTTCATCTTTTATTTATTACATTTCAATAACAAATATGTATAATAAAAAAATAAATTCGATGTGAAATTGTTCTGCATAGTTTTCTGAACATTATACTTTTCCATAGATTTTGAATGTCTGAATGTACAGAATTAAAAAATACAGAGAGATCAAAGTTAATTTTTTTTTATTTTGCTTAAAATTTGACGTAATTATCACATATAACAAAATAATAGACTTGATTTAAAGTGTATTAAGGTATATTATCTATTTGTGCTTCTTGAAATAATTTTTCCCTCATTTCTTTTAATTAAAAATGTCATAATTTTAAAAAATTAATTTCAAAGATTTTTCCTTTCAAAGGTTAAAAGAGATTATTTGAAATACTTCGTATTATAATACCATTTTATTTCAATAATTATGAGATATAAACAAAAAACACTTTTGTAGGCATTTTTTAAAATTAATGTATATTAATATTCATATGTTAATTAATCGTATAAAATGTTTCAAAAAGCAAAATAAGCTATTATTTTTTAAAATTGGATGAAAATTACAAATTGTTACTAGATTTAACGAAAAAACAAATTAACAACAAATTTTTGCTCAATCTACTTTTTTCTGAAAAATGTACAATGAGAACATTCAAAATTTTATAAAATCAGTTTTAGTAATATTTTTATTTTCCGTGAAAAACCACTTTCTAGTTTGAGGAAAGGAGAGAACCTTCTTAATATACAAATTTTCCATTTTTTTGGTTACATTTCAAATTGATAGGTGCCATTTTTGAAGAAATCGTCACATTTTAATTTTGTAAATATCATTTAAATGCTTATTTTATCATCTTTCAATAGATTTTTTGAAAATTGTTCTACGACAATTTTTAAGCAAAATGTGATCATTATTTGTTTAAAACAACAACCCTTTTTTCAATTGTTGATAACTTAAGAGCAATTGATTTTTGGAAAAAAAATTATTCAGAGAAAAAATGTTTCTTATGAGTATAATTAGGAAAAAATATTTAAAACTTAAAAAAAGGACATTTCTCTTGCTACATTTTGAGTATACAAGTTTTATTTGTCTTAATATAAGTACAAGATGGTCAAAATGTATCAAAAAGTAATTTTTTTTAATTTTTAAATATTTTTTTCCTAATTCTACACATAAGACAGGAACATTTCTTTTATGAACAATTTTTTCCAAAATTTATTTTAAATAGAAATGAAGTTTTCGTGACAAAAAGGTATAGAAAAATATTTCTTTTTAAATAACGATGTTATGGTATTGTATGTTTTTGGGGTCGTTGAATCCGATTTTGTATTCAGAATTTAAAAATTCAAAATGGTGTACAAAAAATATTTAATTTGACTAATCTGGTTGAAAATAGTTACTAGGAGGTTTTTGGGGTCGCTGAATCCGAATCTGTAGTCAAAATTGAAAAAAATTTTTTGGTCGCCATTTTGTAGCCGCCATTTCTGAATTTTTAAATTTTGACTACAGATTTGGATTTAGCGACCTTAAAAAGCACCGAGTAACCGTTTTCAGCCAGATTAGTTAACTTTAAAATATTTTTGGTCGCCATCCTGAATTTTAAAATTTTGACTACAGATTCGGACTCAGCGACCTCAAAAACCTCCAAGTAACCATTTTTAAGTCATTTAGTATTAAGTAAAGTTATATTTTAGATGACCCTATATATATATGGCATATTACACACTGGTGGCACGACTTTTTTGACCCTACAGAGCTCAATGAATCTTTCAATCATCAGTTTTTTTACAACCGAATTTTCTATAGCCCTCTTTATCGTCGTGTTCGTGTATATAGAATAAAATGTATAAAAATGTTTATGTTTTAATAATACTTGGTCTCTAAGAGCCAAATAAATTAGTGTGTCAAAATTACATCCGTCCAATATCTTTGATTTTCACTACTATCATTACATAGTGTTACAACAATATGCGCATAAATCACTCTAAAACTGCTATAAGACATTTTTGTCTTCAATTTTAAGACGTTTTCTGGTGTTTGTAAAATGCGAAGACATTTTAGGTGTCTTTATTTTAGCCATGTTTGTTTTGAAACTTCGGAAGATTTTCTGAACATTTTAGGTGTCAAGATTTTTTCCTAAAAAGACATTTTAAAAGTGTCTAACGTTTTAAAATAAGACATTTAGAAAACAGCAGTTTTTGCAGTTAGTGACACATCTCAAAGAAAGATAAGTTGGCCATGCGAATGAGTTGTTTTTGGCCTTTTGCCCAAAAGTCAAGTAGCCATAGTTTTTCAATCACCATTTTAAATGAATACTCGAACCTTGACAATTTTTAAAAATCCGTTTCACGTTCCACGATGCCATTTGTTGTCAATTGAAGTTGAATAATTTAGGTGCTGAGGTCAAAATTCGCTTCCGTTTGAATACAGTGCCAAAGGCTGATCCTTTCCTAAACGTTTTACAATCCAGATCGCGTGGCTCGCACTCAGCCACGATATCCGCTTGTTAGTCCGCACTCGGCAGCTCGAGGACGTTATTATCTTTTTTCTACTCGCTCGTCTTTCCGACCACCAATGAAATCGTTATGAGCCATCCACGACTTTTCGACGCGTCCAAGAAATCCTGCACCCGAAAAAAAAAACTCTTCGCCAATTCTTCCCGGGGTCGTAAAATAATTGCTGATTGGCTACTGTAGCGGAATGTACGCCTTTTCTCAACCCACCAGCTGTTGTCGATGATGAACAAAGATAATTGACGGAAATGATGAATGCAGCTTGCACAGAATTATTAAACCGAAATGTTTCCTTAATCAATACTGGCATAACTTAATTGACACAATTAATTCTAATTACATCATGTTTGACTCATTGTTGAATCAGCACATCAAAAAGGTAAAAATACCGTATATTATTGTTTTGAAGATGAAAGAAGAATTCGTAAAGTTTCCCAAACTTGTCAAATGAACGACCGCAAGTCGATGAATCATTTTTGTCTGCTTTGCCGAATCGAAAAATTGAGACCGGTTCAACACCTTGTTCCATAAAGATCAATAAGTTTTATTTTTTAATGATTATTCAACTATTCGTATACTAAAATGCCTTTCGGCTTCTTTTATCATTTCTATATTCTGGAATATTTCTCTGAACTTGTTGAAATCAGGTAAAAACTAATAACCGCTGACAAAATGACGTATCGTTAATTGGCTTAAATATGCTAATTAATCGAGGATTCTTTTTTTCTTTAATAGGACTGAGAGGCGATAGTCGTAATTTACAGTTTTATAGAAAAATTGGGTGGCCAAGCGGCATGATTAATATCTTGAAAATGTCTGAAGTGTTTGGGTAACGCGTTACTAATCACCGAATCTATTATAAGATCAGTCTACTAAATCAATTTTAGCGAGTCTCTTTAAGTAATTTATCAAATTTGCTTGGTATTTCACGGTTGATTTGATGGCTTTGTGGCTTCGATCCAAACACAGTGGATACCTGGTTAGAAAAAGAATATGCGCACAGAATGATGTATTACTTATTTAGTATGTATTCTTGGGCAAAATGACGATATAGGTATACTTTAGATTGTAAATCAGGAGAGCAAACGACGTTCCAATTATGAAACTAAGATCAACAGTCGAGTGGTGTTATTGTTTAAATTGTACGCGAGAATGAAATCACGAGAATTATAGGTGGGGAGAACATCTTATACGTGACGATGTGAGGTCCAATGTTCGTGACCAGACGCTTCGGGCTTGCGGAGACGTGGAAGAAAGGGGCGAGCGCGCGAGTGAGCTCGTTGCGGTAGTTACCTGACCATTGGCGTAATCGACCATGCTTTTACTGAAAATCTAGATAAATACTTAATCAGGATAGATTACATCACATAAATAGGGCTTGATTACTGGTTCAAGAAACCAGAAACTAAAATACTTTTTACTGAAAATAGAAATTGCAATTCTAGTTGGTCTCACTGAGAAAATTAACCTCTAACCGAGTTGTACAAATAACTCTGTTAAAAGGAACATATTTAAAAGTACATAAGATATAGTTAAAAGGAAATAAATTATACTTGCTAACACAACCGAGTTGAGATTCACAAAATGTAAACAATATTTGTGCGATTCCAAGTGAAATTCAAGTTATTTTCCGGCAGGTTAACCAAAAGCATTGAAACTTTAGAATTTTATTATATTCAGTATTACTAATGTTTTACATAAATTTTTAGGTCAAAATATTAATTAGTTTACGAGAATTGAAATTTACAAAAAAATTTTGAAATAGCAATATCTTCCGTTCTATAAGTCGTATCAAGTTTTTCTTTTTTTTTAAATGTTCAGAAAAATATAAAGAATAATTCTATTTCAGGACAATTTTTTATAATTTTAAAATTAAAGATGTTATTAAATAAAAATTATATCATTTTTAAGCGACGTCTGAAAATTCAATAACCCAAACGCTGAAACGATCTTACCTAAGTTCTTTTGAAGATTCCAAAAGAAACGAACTTTACAGTTAGCTCCTTAATATTTAATTTTAATAAATTATAAATGTAAACATTGGAATTTGAAACTAGTAAACATTGCTAATACGTTGCGCGCGCATCTAAGGCTGAGAAATGCAAAGCCCATGTTACCAAACACAGTATTTACGACTTTCTCATGTGTGTGTTATGCCACCGAATGTCCAGTAGCTTAAAATCATTCTAGAAAAGAATTTTTGACAAAAATAGTTAAAAATAGTTTTTAATTCTACAAAGGGGTACAAAGTTTCTTTGCTCAGGCACTAATTATACTGAATTCACGTCGTGTAATACGGGGCTTTGCACTTCTCAGCCGGAGATGATAAAGTTTATTCCATATTGGTCATTCATATCTCTCATGGGCTGGTGGTTAGCCTACTGGACTGGCTGCTGGAAAACGCGGGTTCGAATCTTCATGACTAATGAAATTTTTCTGTTTCAGGTTTTCATTAATATGAAATTTCTACATTCTCATCTGATTATATTTGTGTAATTAAATTAATAACATGTGAATTATGTAATTATATGTGTTGGCCCACCGAAAATTCGCACCTGGGTTAGTTAGCTCCCAAATAAAATTTTTTTTTATGACAACTAAAATTTTTGTTATCCCGAATAAAAAAATATAGTTGTGACAACCAAAAATTTTTGTTATGCTAACAAACAACACTGAACCAAATAATTTAGTTGTCTCAACCAAATAGTTTGGTTGAATAAATACCAACCAAATAATTTGGTTGGCTCAACCAAATTTTCGTTGCTATGACTAAACATTTTTCTCAGTGTATCTGGATGTTAATACAATGAATTAAAATTCTTTGAAACATGATCATGATCTCTTTTAAGTATTTGTTTTTAGATAACATTTTCGAAAGAAAAGAGAAAGCAGAAATCATTACGAAATGAAGTTAGAAAATAATGCAGAAAATATTATTAAATCGATTAATCGATCAAACGATTCTTATTCAAATTTTAAATATCTAAATGTTTAAAATTTTTCAATTTTTCAATTAGTGCCCAGGAAAAAAAACCTATTCACTTTTTTCTGAATCGGTCATAGGCTCAAGTGAATCTGTTTTCTTAAAAGGAAATTTCCAATTAACTCCGATTCAAATCATTTTAATTTTTTAAGTGTTTTTTATTTTTTAGAAATATGTTCAACAAAAATTTAATATATTTGTTCAATTTTAAAAAGTATTATCAAATCTAACAGCCCTGCACATAATTTATTTAAGTAGCTCAATCAATTAAAAATTCCAAATTTTGTGTAAAATATGACAATCTAACCTAAAAATTTCAAAACCAATTAATAATTGTCAAAACCGATTCAATAAATTTTTTACTAATAAGAAATCATTTATTAAAAATAACTCCGCTTTGAAACTATTCAGAATGACAATCATTAATCTGCTTTCTTAAAAACTCCGATTCACTAGAGGTTTTATTCAATTAGTTTTTTTTCCAGGGTGGATAATATGTTTTACTTAAGTTCGCAATATCTTGATTAAAATTTAATGTATTTCCAGAATTACCTTGTATATAAATCATTTCAATGTGTTTTCTTTTAAATTCATTCTGTTCACTATCTAAACTTTTTATGTTATTAAAATCAAAAACATGTTTATTGTTAGTTGCGTGATTTGAAATACTATATAACATGTTACCAATTTTGGAAAATCTTCAAATCGATTTTTCGGAAAATTCTGAAATGACAAAGTGATAAGCGCATTCAAGAGATTTATTGAAACTTCTGACACATATGAATTGATGAGTTTGTTATTAGTTAGTTATTCAGAACAGTGCATTTGAAATGTAAAACGTCCTTTTATATTTTAAATATATTTAAAATGCACCCGAATTTCTGGAAAGTTTTCTGGAATTTTCCATGATAAGGTTAGAAGTTATCGAAGTTCTCAGGAAACTTTCTGTACATATTGAAATGTCCCCCTCAAAACAATTTGACAAAATTTCGAATATCCAGGAAGTTTCATGCGAAAACCTCCGTTACTGACTTCTGACCTATGATCATAGGAAACTTCCACTAAATTTTTTTTTAAATTCGGATGATGGCTAGGTAAAAATCAGAATACCATTTTTCATTTTAAATAGATTTGTAACCTAGTTCTCACTTAAAATCCTATTCCGAACAATGCAGTAGAACATTGAATAGAACTTTATTAGCTGTTCAAAAGATTGCTTGAAATTTTTACTTTAACTATTTTTTCTGAAAAATCCGACACTTTTTCTCAAAAAAGGCTACATTTTGCGATTGAATAAAAGTAATTCTCGACCAATTCATATCTATAGTAAGTAGCCTCAACATTACCTGCTATTTTGGTATTAAATTCCTCTTCGTTTTTTACATTATTCATAATTTTTCAATTTCATCGTCAATCTATATATATCCTCTATAAAATTCTTCATTAATCTATATCTTCTATATTATATCTTTGTCCATGCTGTATTTATATCATTCATTAAGTCTGTACCCGTTAAACTTCATCATCTATTGTATCTTTAATTATTTGTTGAGGCTATTATTATCTGTTGGAAGCATAGCCATTATTGGTTTGAAGGAATGACGTAGTTATAATCTACTTGATGAGCTATCCACAAGATTAACCACTACCCAATGGGAAATTTACGATTGGAAGCCAAGGTTTCAATATTTGGTGAACATAACTAGCAAACATATAGAACCAAATATGGTAGAAGCTTGCAGTGTAGACACCGATGCCAAAGAGATCTTCAGCATAAAGCTACTTTTATTTTTATATTGAGATGCAGCACCACCAGAAAAATAAAAATGACATACTATAGTTAAATATTATTGAATACGAATAAAAAATGTAACATTTTTTTATTTGAATATTCAGGATCATTACGAAACTAAACACATAAAATGATTTCTCTTCTCGGTTCTTCTTCTCTTGTCTCCAAAAATCGAATAATCATATAAAACCGCATAAAATGTGCTTAAAAAATGTCTAAAAAGGAATTTCCGGATAGATCTTATTTGGAAATATAGAACAAATTTCATGTTGAAGTCGTGTAAATTTTACAACTTTGAGATAAGATTGGTTTTCAGAAAAGACCTTTTTTGTGTTTCAACAGCTTTAAAAGGTACTTGAAGTCAAGTTTCGAGATAAGGCAAATTTTGAGGTGAGACAATATGGGGTGAGGTGAGATTAGTGATGCACGACGATACGAGAAAATTTTTCTTTCGCTCGATATCGTTCGGTTTTACTGATTATGTTCAGGGCGATCATCTCGGACTCTCAATTGTCTTTTCCCGGATTGTTTCGTCTCAATTTTCGAACGATTTCGAGCGATCAGACGATAATTTCAGAGTCATCAGCTGTCAAATGAAAATATAAAAACACGATGGGTGATTCCACTGACTTTCGTCTAAGGGGTCTTGCTGGCATATTTTTATTTTTTAAGAACACATTTTTTGTAAATCTTTTTAATAAATAACTCGTATACGCACTTGAATTGAACATCAGTGCATTTTCTTTGCTTCTCCAAAAAGAATAACTTAAAAACATTAATGTAATTATTATAAAATACAATCTCAGAATTTGAAATTCATTATAACTGACATATTTTAACACAACTACTTTTTCTGAACGCTTTTAAGAAGCTCAAACTTGGCACAATAAATAGACCGGAAATTAAAATTTCAGGAGGCTAATTTGTTTAATTTCTAAAATATTAAAGTTGGAAATCTATTACAATAGGGGTTATTTTTATAGAATTTAGATTTACTCTGAAGTTGGTTAGTTTAACAAAAATAATCAATTAAAAACGATTTCATGTTAATTAAAAATCTTAAATATGATTAATTTCTAAGTAATTATAAAAGTAATACATTATTTATTTAAGTAGGTAATATTTACATTTTTTTATAATTCCTTAGAAAGTAATATTAATTAAGATTTTGAATTTAAATGAAATCATTTTTAGTAGATTATTGCTAAACTAATGAACTTCAGAATATATTTTATCTAAAAATATATTTAATCTAAAAAAATAACCCCTTTTGTAATAAATTTCAAACTTTAATATTTTAGAAATTGAACAAATTACCCTCCTGAAATTGTAATATTATGTATATTTTGTAAAAACTTAAATATGTGCCAAGTTTGAGCTTCTTAAGAGCTTTCAGAAAAAAGTAATAGTGTTGAAATATGGCAGTTTTAATGAATTTCAAGTTTTCGATTTGTATTTTATAATAATTATTTCATTCGTATCTGTATTTAAATAAATTAAAATCCGAATCAGGTTAAATACTTTAAATTAATATTAATAATACTGATCAGTAGATAAAGAACGTGATAGACAGACACTAATCTAAATAAGTATATTAAAAGAGTTTTTATGATTCGCATTAAAAATAAAGTTTTGTATTGAACAGCCTTACCCTTTTAAAAAAAGCATAAGAAACATTTCAGACAGACAAAAGTAGATTACCTATAAAATGCATGTTAAATTTGTTTTTACACGGAAATTCTGATCTTATAAAGAATTCGATTAGTTAACGGAGTTCTGTCAGTTCGAAGTGGATAAAGCTGTGAATTAAATTTAAATGTCTTCTGTTAGTCAAACCCGCTTTTATAAAAGTTGAAAATAAACATAAAGTTGTTCTTAATAAAAATAAATTTAATTAGTTTATGGTTCGCGTCTACTTTAAGTGTTTATAAATTTTTCCAATAATTAGCTGATACTTGAGACAAAAGATTTGAATATTTAAAATCTACTTTTAATTTTTTTTCCAAAAAAATGTCAAAATTGTGAATTTTTGTTATACAGAGCATTAATTCGAATCAGGGCCGGCTCAAGGCTGTCATGGTCCTAAAACACAAAAAAATTTCAGGGCCCCCCTAACAAAAGAACAAAAAAAATTTTCTACATTTTTATCTTATCATGGTGGATAGCGAATAATCATTTTGGCATTTCCGGATCACAATTATAATTTTTCCGGATTTGTTTATTTTTTTATTAATAACTGTACAATTTTAATTTCACAAGATTTAAACGAAACATTAATATGCATTTAAAAATATGCACAAAAACAAAACAGACAAATTTAAAAAAAAAATTTAAACATTAGAAATTACATGGAAAAAAAATACAACGAAAAAATAAATAAATTTAAAAAATAGTTAAGAAGTCTGAAGAAATAACAAAAAGTGAGAGCATTTATTAAACAATATAAAAAATGTTAAACAATGGAGAAAATCTTCAAAGAATCTAACAAAATGTAAAACATGAAATTTTGACAAAAACTACAAAATTTTATTAAAACCAGTATTAGGAATGATCAGATAAGAAAGCTAGGATTAATTTACAATGAAACGGAAAAATTAAAGCAAAAATATGTTAAAAAAAAGTAACAATTTAAAAACCTGTAAAAAAAAAAATAAATTTTTCATGTAGGGAATAAAAAAGGTAAAAAAAAAACATTGAAGGCAAAAGGAGAAAAATTTAGAAATATGTTAATAACGTCATAAAATATTTAACAGTTTAAGAAATATTGATTAAATTGCATTTTTTAATAAAAAAATCGAATAAATGTTAAAAAAAACCATAAAATTGAAAAAAAAATTATGTTTCCCAACCTTCTAATTATAATAGTAAATAAAATAAATCACTTGAAAAAATAAATAAATTTTTCTAAATTTTATGAAAATAAAAGTTTTTTAAAATTAACTAAAGTAGGTAATTTACGTAAAAAGAACAAAAATTTTAAAAATCTAAAACATAAAAAGTATTATTAAACGCATAAAAAATAAACACTTTTTTTAAAAAAAGAGATAAAATTTAAGATACTATAAAAATTCAGACAAACAATGCAAAACAAAATACTTACAAAATTTTTTTTAAATCAAAAATGACAAGAAAAAAAATTACATATTTCAAGAAAGTGATATAAATTAGTAAACATATCTACAATTTTTTCTAAAATTGTTCAGTTTTCAATTTACAATTATTCTTATTAAATTTTATAATTATTCTTTAATATATAAAATAATTTTATTGTGTTGTCAATAATTGTCCTCAGTTTTCGATTTTTTTCAATTGACAATTATTTTCCTCATTTCTGACTTGACATAAAAGGAGGAGGGGAAATAGTAGAAGGTAGGAAAATTTAATTTTTTTTAATTTTATGGTTTTCTAAATATTTATTCGACTTTTTTGTAATCTTTTAACTAATAATAATTATGTAATTATTTTCCTAAATTTATAATTTTTCCATCAATTATAATTATTTTCTTAATTGAATTCTATTTTTCAATTTTCAATTACTTTATTCAATATTAAATATAAAATGTCTACTAGATTGGAAATTTTAAGCCAAGCCGTTACGTATTTTTTTAGTCAATTTATTGTATCACTTATTTTTTTTCTATATGTATTAAATGTGTTTTCCCCGTTTATATGTCAAATAAATATAAAAAAATATTCAATATTCAATATTCAATGGTAGTAAATATAACTACAAAGTGTAAAATCTAACTATATACATTGATGTCAAGTACTAGAATTAGAATGTTTTGAAAAATAAATGTAGAAGAATTCTTAAAGAGTAAAATAATATTTAAAACTTGATGAAAAGTATTCGTAGGGATTGTAAAAAGTAATTGTAAAAATCCACTCATGATTATAATTAATAAATCATAAAATTGATATTTAACGGCAAAGAAAATAATTAAAACTGAAAAGGTTTTATTTAAAGAATAATTGAAATAATTGATATTTGCGGAAAGTAAATAATTTAAAATGCAAGACAAAAATTGAAACATAATAAAAATTATTAAAAATTGAAGAAATTTTTTTCTAAAAATGATTAAGAAGTTAAAAGTTGTAGTAAATAATTGAAATCATACCTAGTAGAAAAGATTTATTAAGAATTGAAAACATTTTTTAATTATTTCAAACTTAGTTTGCTTGAAGCGTGAATTAATTGAATTTTTAATCAATTCAAGTTCAAATTCATTGAAGTTTCAAGAAATTAAAATTGTTATAAATTAAAAACTTGATAAAACTGTAAATGGGTAGAAAATGTTTTTGAAATTTAAGGAGGTAATCTCCATTATTGACATAACCTCAAACTAGAAAGTCGTTTTTCACTTCAAATAACAATATTTTTTAAATGAAATCACCAAATTTGGAAAGATCCCGTTGTACATTATTCAGGAAAAATTAGGTTCAAAATAGTCGAATCGAATTCAATTCGCTAT
This sequence comes from Ganaspis brasiliensis, assembly GCA_037103525.1. Taxonomy (NCBI): domain Eukaryota; kingdom Metazoa; phylum Arthropoda; class Insecta; order Hymenoptera; family Figitidae; genus Ganaspis; species Ganaspis brasiliensis. Next base: position 3,163,876 of record JAZKLR010000031.1, on the reverse strand, counting down.
TAAAAATGATAATTTATATCTTAGATTGCTTAATCCTTAAAATAAATCATCAGACAGTTCTTTTATTTTATTATTTGGCAAAAATAAACAATATTAACCAGTTTTTATGAAAAACGATTATGTGTAAAATAAACTATGAAAAATGTAAAAAAATTATTTTTAACTAATGGTCGAGTCCATACCAAGTGATCACACCAATTTCAGTCATATTGAGTAATATTTACGAAATTGATATTTTGGGTTCCTTTAGGAGTAAAAAAAATAAATTTTAATTATTTTTAAAAAATTCAAAATATTTTCGAAAATATTCAAATTCAAAATTTTGAGTACTATTTTTTTTGTTTTATCATAACTTCTGTAATTTTGAAGCAATTGAGATCATTCTTTTTTTAAATTACTCGTATTTAAATACTCTTTCAAGAAAAATTATAATAATTAAGAAATTGTTTATAATTAAATTTTTATTAAAAAAATTAAATTATTTATTTAAACAAAATCTAAAGTATATCATCGATCTTTTTCAAAAAATTCATAAACATAGCCTATAATGTGCTTAAAAATTTAAGCCAAAGAAAAAGATGGTATGTATTATAGTTTTTGAGAAAAAAATTATTAAGTTATGCTAGCGCGGCGCAGACCGGTGTCACCGCTACTCAACGCGTAGTTCCGTAGTAACCGAAATGTATGTATATTATTACATAATATAAATACAGTTAATCGTCATGTTTTTTTTTTTTATTTTACAAATTGTGCTGTGCACAGAATTTGAAAAAATTTTTGTTTCAATTTTATTCTCAAGGGGTACGAAGGAATGAAATTTTTGTGTACCTTTAATGGTCAAAAAATTAGAAAAAAGTGAGACTAGTACTAATAATGACCCAAATTCAATCACTTCAACTACAAACGCAAAACGATAAAAAATCAAAGGATACAAACCTGTATATAAGTGAATTTTTAATTAAAGCTTGCTTGCTTATATAGAAAATACTCAACGATCTCTCTTTCGAGAAATACACGCACCTAGCGGCAAGTTAGGAACTACAAATGTTAGCGGCAAATTCGAAATCTTTAAAATATTAAATATTGAATTTAATTATAGATATCAACACAAATTCATATAATTTTTTCTATTATGTGAACTTATAAGATTGATTTGAAATTTTTTTTTACAAACATTGATTAAAAATAGTTATTTATAATAATCTTCAAATTTCATTCATTAATTCAATCTGTCAACACCTGCGAAGTTTGTCAGTACTTCGCAGTACTGACAAATTTTATGTTTCATACTTTATGTTTCAAATTTTTAATCATTTTTCTCCTTATAAAATTTTGTCATCTTTTAAATTTATTATAGTTTTCATTTCTTTCAACTATTTTCAAACTATTTTTATCATTCTTTAAGGGGAGAGATAGGTGAAATTTTAACTCAACAAAATTTTTGATGCTCAGAGGTGTCATTTTTTTTCTTACATCAATTAAGATGTAGAATTATGGTATTACATAAAAATTAAAAAACAATATTTTTTGGTCATTTTCGAAATTTTAATTTTCAAAATCCATACGATGGATTGTAGAAAATCATTTAAAAATCCCACAAAAAAATTGTCGATGGAAAAAATGAAAATTGTGAAAGAGGTTAAATTTTTAAAATTTAAGTTTTTCTTAGAATAAATTTCTCAAACTCCGCAAATTATTTGTTTCTCTATTTTTGACATTACCCCATAATTTTAGGTCTAAAATTGCATAAGAAAAAAAATTAACACCCCTGAACATCGCGAATTTTGATAATTTTACCAGTCCATTATTTTTCTTTCTTCAGTTTTAAATTATTTTAATTATTCACTTATTTTCACTTATTTTTACCAGTTTTTAATTATATTAATTATTTTTTAATTGATTTAACAAATTTTCAATTATTATTCTTAAATTTTAATAATTTTTCCAATTTTTAGTTATTTTTATTATTTTTCTATAAATTACCAATTTTTTAATTACTTTTTTTTACTTTAATTATTTTCTCCGATTTTTTTAATTCTAAAGTTTGATGTCCATGTACTATGAAAAGATCAGTGTGACTTTCTGAAGCTTATAATTTAAATATAATACACTAACTATATTTACATTATGTAAAAATATACATACATTTCGGTTACTACGGAACTACGCGTTGAGTAGCGGTGACACCGGTCCGCGCCGCGCTAGCATAACTTAATAATTTTTTTCTCAAAAACTATAATACATACCATCTTTTTCTTTGGCTTAAATTTTTAAGCACATTATAGGCTATGTTTATGAATTTTTTGAAAAAGAACGATGATATACTTTAGATTTTGTTTAAATAAATAATTTAATTTTTTTAATAAAAATTTAATTATAAACAATTTCTTAATTATTATAATTTTTCTTGAAAGAGTATTTAAATACGAGTAATTTAAAAAAAGAATGATCTCAATTGCTTCAAAATTACAGAAGTTATGATAAAACAAAAAAAATAGTACTCAAAATTTTGAATTTGAATATTTTCGAAAATATTTTGAATTTTTTAAAAATAATTAAAATTTATTTTTTTTACTCCTAAAGGAACCCAAAATATCAATTTCGTAAATATTACTCAATATGACTGAAATTGGTGTGATCACTTGGTATGGACTCGACCTAATTTAAATTTAGAAAGATTGCACACATATGATTTCAAACAAATTTAAATTATCTCTTTACACATCAAGCAGACAAAATAACACAGGTGCATCAAAAGAGCTGTAAGCTTAAAAATTCGAAGAAAAAAATTTTATTGTGCCTTCTGTGCAAACACTTAATGTCACTATCGTCAAAATGAACATTTCTAGGAATACGGAGATAGATGTTCAAATAAAAAATTGCTTTAATAAGTCTAATGTGTTGTGCAATAGACCGACCCATATACATTTTACACATTTGATAATTTAAACTAACAATTATATATCTTTTCCTATCTGGTCTAAATACCTGTTGCTTTTTGACTATATAAACCTAAGCTGAACATGTTTTAACTTATATAGTTTTCTCTACAGAACGCATCTTCACTTATTGAATTCGCTCTTGATAAAACGTAAGTTACTAAATCATCTATAAAAAAATTATTTGATTGTGTCAGTTTTATAAACAATTATCAAAAAACTATGCAAATTAAATTAATAAAAGATATTAATTTATAATAATTTATAATAATTTAATTTCTTTAAATAAATGTTGTATTTTAGATATAAAAATGCTTCTTTTTTATTGCATTCGAGTAAACTATTCAACTTTTTTAATTTTTAATTATATTATAAAGAAGATCAACTATTTAAATTATTAAAGCCTATCATGATTTAAATCAATTTAACTTAATAAGCAGAAAATAAGATAAATTAAAGTACATATATAAAGTATATATATAGTTTATACTCTAAAATAATAAACACAAAATTTGGATAGACTAAAATGGCAGTAAATTAAAATGTAATTTCATCAATATAAAACTTACTTCAAATATTCATACGTAGAAGTTTAAATTGATTGATATTTCTATATTTAAATTGAGATTTTTAAAAGCTCCTATATACTTATTAAAAAGTGGTTTTGTTTATGGTCTTGTTTAATATAAATTTCATTGTGATTGTCTAGCTTAAAAAGATTAATTTTTTCAACAAAATCCTCGATTAATTGAATTTATTTGATTTTGGCCAATTTTTCATTTTAAATTTCGTATATTATATTTGTATACTTTTTACAAACTATATAAATATTAAAAAGTGGTTTTGTTTATGGTGTTTTTTAGTATAAATAAACGTTATTGCGATTGTCTAGCGGAAAATAATAATTTTTTTTAGATAATTCTCGATTCATTGAAATCTTCTGCTTTTCAGAATTTTGCATCTATAAAGTCGAAAAAAAATTGTAAATTTTTTACAAACTATATAAATTTTCAAAAGTGATTTCGTTTATAGTCTTGTTTAATATAAATTTCATTGCGATTGTCTAGCCGGAATAGATTAATTTTTACATGAACATTTTCGATTACTTGAAAGCCTTTGATTTTGATACATCTTAAATTTTGTATTTTAAATTTGTAAATTTTTTACAAACTTTATAAATATTAAGAAATGGTTTCGTTTATGGTCCTTTTTAATATAAACTTTATTGGGATTGTCTAGCGGGAATAGAAGAATTTTCTTAACACTGAAAACTTTTATGTATTAAAATAATCTGCAGTGCGATTGTTTTAAGCCAATTTCAGATTATTTAAATTCCATTTGGTATAAAAAAAAGAGCGTTGCAGATTTATTTAATCCAAAACAATTTTCTGTGAAGAAAATCGTCGATTACTTGAATAAGTAAGATATTTGATCTTTGAATAATGATAAACAGTAACAAACATATTCTGCATTGACAGAAAATTGTATATAACATGTTTAATAAGTTCACTACTTTACGAAAAGAATTTTTTTTTGATACATTAAAATATGCTCTTTGACAACAAAAATTATGTCATATATTTTTAAACACAGATTGTTTTATTGATATATTTATAAATACATATTTCTACACTGCAAAAACTCCTTTTTTCTAAGTGTCTTATTTTAAGACACAAGACATTAAGAAAGCGTCTTTTAAGGTTATTTCAAGCTATTTCATTGGTTAATAATTTTGAAAGATGCTTTCTCATTGGTTTAAAATTAAGACACCTTGAAACGTCTTAAAAGTGAGGACAAAAATGTCTTAAAATAAGACACTTGTTTTTACAGTGTATAAATAATATTCTCAACTATTTAACATATTCTGCGTTGAAATGCAATTTTAATTTATGTAATTTATAAGTTCCTCTATATATATTAATTTTGCCGCTTCTTAAACCTGCAGTACCTTAAGTGCCCGCTAGTGGCACATTCCCTTCTTTTGACATTTGCTTCGTTTTTTCTCGCAACTGTTGAATAATTCTTTCAGTTAGTATATAAGGAACTTGAAATCAGACTCAGATATTAGAATCTCTCGCATTGCCATTTCCACAGGACTTACCCTATTAAAATTTATTTTAAATATCCTGACATTCAAAGAGAAATATATTTAATTTCAATTCTACGCTAGTGTAATGAACCTCGCTCGCTAGCGCTCGCTCGGTGATTATTATTTATTTAATTGCTTATTGATGTGGACATTCTATAAAATGTTAGTGAACTTATTGTTCATTGAATGTTTCATATTTTTTACAAATTTTTTATATTCTAATAATTTTTATTGTCATATTTTATTATTATAAAAATTTTTAAAAATTAATTATCATATTAAGGGGGGGGGGAAGTATGGTCTCAGGGGCGAAAAAACACCTCTTAAGGGCATGTGATGGATTATGACGTCACTGGTTTAGGCAAAATTTGTTCGTAACTTTTCTCTTAAAATATTGGATATTTTTTTATAAAACTTGGTAGAATTACTTAAAATGTCATTCGGAAGGTCTCTCAGACCCCAGTTTGTTTGAATTTTGTCTCAAAATTAATTTTTATAAAAGTTTGCATTTTTTCAAAAATTTCTCGAAATTAATTTTGGGCCAAAATTTAAACAAATTCTGGTCTGAGAGACCTTCCTAATGACATTTTAAGTAATTTTACCAAGTCTCATAAAAAAGTATTAAATATTTTAAGAGAAAAGTTACGGCCAAATTTTGCCTATACCAGTGACGTCATAATCCATCACATGCCCTTAAACACCACGTCGTGGGAGTTGGGCAACATTGTATAAAAAATATATATAATGGCTAACATTGGAAGGGTTTAAAAAGCTAAACATGTTTCACAAACAATTTGTTAAATAAAACTTAAAAACAATGTATTAACACAAAAAAAGTATAAAATATATTATTTCTAAACCAATTATTTCAAAATGTAAGAAAAATATATACTTAAAGTAGGAAACAAAATAAAAAATTAATCTTAAAAAACTAATAAAAAAAAATTGCGCTTAGGTTTTTGTCGATTTAACCCATGCGCAGCAATTATTTACTAACATTACACATGCGCAGTAGCTTTCTACAAACGTTAGGTATGCGCAGTGGTAAAAATCGTAACAAATAATGACTGTTTAACAAGTTCAACATGAACTGACATTAAAAAACATGTCAGGAAAAAAGTTTAATTCAATGCTTAAAACATATAATTTTGAAGACTAAATTGCACGCACAACATTTTACAAGTGGAGAAAAACGAAATTTTAATTTTCGTTGGACTTAAAAAAAAAAGTTAAATAAAGGTACCTTTGCGCATTTATTATTATTATTTTATATTTATACTTTTTTAATTTTAAAAAGTTATTTTAAATACCTATCTGATTTTCGTGATCAGTGTTTTTTTGTGTGAAAATTTTGGGACCCTTGATTTTAATGAATTTCTAGCTTGATGAGCTTGGTAAATCTGTAAAATATAGTTGTAATTATATATTTCAATTATATTCAGTTTTATTTTTTGTTAATCCAATTGAACTGACTAAAATTAGAGGTAAACCTAATTTCAAACCAACAATATAATTAAAAATTAAATAAGTTTAATAATTTACTTAGGCGATAAAGAATAAGCATTTTGAAATAGAAACTGGAACATTTATTTGAAGACATTTAATTTGGTACCTATTTTTATTTAAAATAGTGCAAAAAATTTTAAAATTCGAGTTTCGAGCTTTTTGCACAACCCTAGTTACAATAAATAGCATGGATAATAAAACGAAGAAAACCTAAGTTAATAAACATAGAATGTTGATCGTTTTTATACAAGATCAAGAAAAAAAAAACAAAAAAAAATAATAATAATTAATTTTGGCATGATAATATTGTGCGGAGTCAGTAATAAAACTACGGAAAAACTCGAAATTTGTTCTCTGTGCCTTCAAACCAGTGCATTAAATTCAGAACTACATACAATAAGTGGTGTTTTTTAATTAATAATATTAAAAGTGAAGTTTGTATAGAAAAGAAGACTTGTTCTTGTAAAGCGGGAGAAATTTCGGACTTTTTGTTCAAATTCCACTGTTGTCACACAAAATAAATAATTATCGCTATTATAAAATTATTATTCACTTCTACAGACACTTCAAAATCTTGTCATTTTTAAAAAAAATATACTGAACTCAGTGTATAAACATTGTCAATTTTCATTCTGATATCGGTCATATTGAATAGTTTCCAGACCAACCGATAAATTTAAACTGCCAATTAATATTTAAATTTGTAAAAAGTTTGTATTTTCTTCGCGTTCAATTGGCGCCCGCTCTTAGTGTGCATATATTTTGCTAGTGATTTATATAATTTCATTATGATGAAACTGCTATAAATAAACTATTAAAAATAATTGTTTAATGTGTCTAATATACCTAAGTAATTTGTCGTAATGAAAAATTAAAATAAATCTTTTGATTTCAGGCACGAAAACTTGGTCAATTAAAGATAGAGAAAATGGCCAATTTCAAGAACGCTCTTGCATTTGTTCTTGTATTGCAAGTTATGACAGTTTTATGTTCAACATTGAACAGAGAAGCTAAATGTCGCAGACGGACAACTACACAGAAACAGCCAGCTGCAGTGGCACAGGCAGAAGCAGCGGCACAGGCAGCTGCAGCGGCACAGGCAGAAGCAGCGGCACAGGCAGCTGCAGTGGCACAGGCAGCTATAGCGACACAGGCAAAAGCAGCGGAACAGGCAGCTATAGCGGCACAGGCAGCTGCAGCGGCACATGCAGCTGCAGCGGCACATGCAGCTGCAGTGGCACATGTAGCTGCAGTGGCACAGGCTAATGTAGCGCCACAGGCTACTGAAGCGGCACGGGTAAATGCAGCGGCACAAGCAAATGCAGCGGCAGAGGCAGCTGCAACGGCACATGAAGCTGCAGCGACACAGGCAACTGCAGCGACACGTGCAGCTGCAGTGGCACAAGCAGCTGCAATGGCACATGCAGCTGTAGCGGTACAGGCTAATGTAGCGGTACAGGCTAATGTAGCGGCACAGGCAGCTGCAGTGGCACAGGCTAATGTAGCGGCACAGGCATATGCAGTGGCAGATGCAGCTGCAGCGGCACATGAAGCTGCAGCGACACAGGCAACTGCAGCGGCACATGAAGCTGCAGCGAAACAGGCAACTGCAGTGGATCGTGCAGCTGCAGCGACACGTGCAACTGATGCGGCACGTTTAGCGGCAGGGAATAATAATGCGGCACAGGCAGCGGCAGCGGCACAGGCAGCTACAACGGCACAGGCAGCAGCAGCGGCAGAGGCAGCTACAGCGGCAAGGACAGCTGCAGCGGCACATGAAGCTGCAGCGACACTGGCAACTGCAGCGGCACGTGCAGCTGCAGCGGCACAATCAGCTGCAATGGCACATGCAGCTGCAGCGGCACATGCAGCTGTAGCGGCACAGACTGATGCATAGGCAACTGCAGCGGCACGGGCTGATGAAGAGGCACAGGATGCTGCATCGATTGCTGTACACTGAGAGAAATAGATGGTAAGAACTTTACTATCTTTGATGGTAGAGAGGTTATGTTACATTCTACCATCAGAGATGCTACACCGTACCATCTAAATGCTACATTGTACCATCCAGATGCTATCCCGTACCATCCAGATTCTTGTCCGTATACTTAAGATCAGATATGGTATCTGGTACCATCTAGATGGTACCCCGTAGCATCTATTTCTCTCAGTGTAGTGGTAGGAGCTGGGGGACAAGGAGGTGGGCAATAGGGAGCAGAGAAACAGAATCATGCCGTTTAAGACGCTTAAATGACTTTAAGCAGCGTGGAATCCTTCACCTTTACCATCAGCAGCTCCAGTACTCTCGTCGTAGCCTGAAAAGGTACCGTCAATGTCGACGGAGATTCAAACGGCAACGTCACCGCGGATACATCTGTTTATACTCTCTACTAACATACGAAAACTATGAATTCATGTTTTTCAGTAAATAGAAATGATATTCTGTTCTTAAATAAATAAATTGCAAACTTTCAAAAAACTTGGTTTATTTAAATGTGTATATAATTTCAAAAATAAAAATATATTTTAAAGTATTGGTTCTTATTAATGTTTAATTAATTTAAAATTAACACACATAAAAATAAAGCAAAAGAATTATTGTCAATGTATTTAGAAATTTAAAAACGAAGAAACTGCTAAAGTTTTAGATTTATAGAAATAGTTAAAAGTTAATAATAAGAAAAAGATTTAATTATCCATAGGAGCCAAATTGTGTAGGTAAAAACGTCAACATTTCATTGACCTCTTTAGGCTGTAATAATTCTCATACAAATACATTTTAAAACTTAATTAATGTAAAAGCAATTTTTTATAATTTATTTAACACAGACGATTGGTTTTGTAATTAAAAGTAACGTCACGATTCCTGATAAAGTTGTTGACATTGTCAGTTTGGGTTTTCACTACAGTTATATGTCTCAGATCTCTCAAAACCGGATCTGATTAATACAATAAAAATATTGAATCTTCTCTAGGTTACCTTAATGTAGACTCTTATGCAAAAAATTAAATTCGCAAAATTATAATTAACAATAAACAGTTTACGTTAAATAAAAATGGCCAACAAAAAATCACATCTGAAGGTGAAGAATTTGCCAAAAAATTTAGTTACACTCTTACTATCTTGTGTCAAGTTAATATGTATTAAATTAACTTATTTATTGAAGCATAATCCAAGAACATCTTTTATTTGAAGATTTATTTGTCCTTTGTAAAAAATTAATTTTTAAGAAGATTTGAATTTTCTTTCCGTATGGACAAGCCAATCAACGTTAAGAGAACTAGAGGAGATTCCCGGACTAATTTACAGTAGGGCTGCGCACGATACGATACGATACGATATTTGACAGAGTCTCGTCTCGGTCTCGAAAAAATGAAAAATTGATGATCTCGTCTCGGTATCGTCTCGGTATCGCCTTCATAACTGTGGTCTCGTCTAGTCTCGATCTTAAAAACATCGAAAAAATAAAACATAGTAATTGCAGAATACAATTGTTAACTTATTTATTATAAAAATAAGATGTTGTTTAAAATTTAAAGCTGGCAAGCAGAAAAATTAACAATAAGTGAAATTTTAGACAATACTTTTAAACCGATACTTCACTTTCTTCTTCGACAACCTCGACTTTCTATACTTGCATCTAAGAAATGATTTTTGGTATTAAATCATCAGTTGAAGAATCTTGTTGAAAGAAGATCAGTAATCTACATTTTCATTTTCCGATATAATTATTTTTTTTATAACTTAATTAAATATTTTTGAAAAAAGGTTAGTTGAATTATACATTATTTAGCTTTTAAAAATAGATATCTATATCTGTTATCCGTAGTAAAGAAGTTCATAATTACTACCCTATTGCGGTCTCGGCGAGAGTCTCGCCGAGATTAGCTTTTTTCGTGGTATCGTCTCGGTATCGTCTCGGAAATTTTTTTGCGGTATCGTCTCGATATCGTCACGGAAAACGAGACGATACCGAGCCGAGACCGAGACTGGTCTCGGTATCGTGCGCAGCCCTAATTTACAGCGAATCAGAAATTAAGTCACGCGTCCTGAATTTTGTGTAGTGACCTGATTTTCATTTTTTTTCTTTTTTTGTTGGTAACGAATTTCCATGGCGATAACAAAAAAAAAACATTACCATCTTTTTTATTCTTTCTAGTGAAATCATTCAAGACAGACGTAAATCATACTTATTCTAAAGAATATTTATTTGGAAATATTATATCGCTTTAAGAGAAAGGATTTTAAGAGAAAGGAAAGATTAAAAAAATTAAAATATCGAGACAATCTGGAGAATAACTTTAGAAATTCGTTCCACTAAGAATTTGATTTTTGCTTCGGACAACTTTTCACTCTCTTCGCTTTATTTGGATTTTTCTGGTATAATTTCATTTATATTTTATGCATGATATCTCAAAACTAATTTTCTTATTTTTCTGGATTTTTCAGTACTGAATAATTTTTTAATAATTTAGACTTTTGACTTTTATTGAGATATCATTCATTCATTGATTCAAATGAATTTATTAATTGTTAAAATTATAATTTCTTGTGCTATAATTCCTGTCCTATATATCTCGAATTGATAAAGAATCCTTATTCCAAATTTTTTTTTATTAAGTCTAATATGAGGCATTCTATTTCTAAACGACCCCCTTCAGAAACAATTGCCAATATGAGACAATTTTTAAAAAATTATTTCTTCTACTTACCAAGGCCAAGTTATTTTTGTAATTAGCAATTTTAAAAGAAAAATTCCTAAATTTTACAATAATAAAAAGAATTTTGTTCAAATATATTCAATTTATATACAAATGTAGTTTGAAAGTTAACCTTTCGAATATCTCAAAACACGTTGTTTCAGATTTATAAAAAATATATCTTAAAAGAAAGGTTAAGTTTTCTAGTTTTTATTTCCGTAAAGTAAATAATGAACATGTCAGGGGATTTTGAGGAATTAATTAAAATTTACAGTTATTTCAGGGGTTAAAATATGTATATGAATTGAGAAACACTTTTTTGCAGAGCGGCACTTGTCTTTTTTTAAATTTTGTATTTTATTAGCTTTTAGATTATGTATATATATAATTTGAAGACTAATAGAATAAAAAATTAACAAGAAATGATATTTAAATAATAAATAAAAATGAAATGATATATAAATAATATAATATAAATAATATATTTAAACATTTATAATTATATAATTTCTTTCGAAATTATAAATTAATAATTTCAAATTAAATATTTTTGAATTTAATTTTGATAAACATTTTAATTTTAAATCGTAATAGTGAGAAATTTTTAGTGAAATCTCATTCAAAATCAGGTTAATTTCTTTTTATTTTTAAATGTTAGTTAGGGCAACCTCGCCCTAACTTTAACTTAACTTAACTTAACTTATTAAAAAAGTTTCACATAAATGAGATCTCTGTTAATTGTAATTTTTGATAAATAAGACTTCTGCCAAGAAACATTTTTTATTATTTTATTTTTGGGGTCGCTCATAACGAATCTGGTGAAATATTTTTAAAATTCAAAATGGCGGATTTAATATGTCGGACGAAAGAGTTAAAAATCGATCCGATCCTTTTAAACTTGTTTCTTGGGGGTTTTGTCGCATATTGTGATTATCAGCGGCCTCAAAAACCCCCGAGAAACTAGTTTCAAGAGGATTCAATCGATTTTTGATTTTTTCATCCGCCATATTAGATCCGACATGTTGAATTTAAAAAATATTTCACCAGATATGTTATCAGCGACCCTAAAAATTTCAAGAGAATCCGACCGATTTTTGATTTTGCTTCCGGCATATTAGCTCCAGATCCGCTATATTAGATCCGCCTTTTTTTAATTTTAAATATATTTCACATTTACATTCATTATCATCGACCCCGAAAATACACGAGTAACAAGTTTCAAGAGGATCCGATCGATGTTTGATTTTCTTTTTTTACTTCGACATTCTCAATCCGCCAATTTGGATCCGCTATTTTGAATTTTATAAATCTGATTTCATATTTTCAATCGGTGATCCCAAAAACATCGATTGCAAAAGTAACTAAAACCTGTTTATAATCAAAAATTTTCACAAACGTTTTTTTTTAAATCAGCATTTCTTTCATTTTATTTGTTTATAATAATTTATTTATGCATAATTGAATTCTAATATTAATTTTGATATTTAGATACATGTCTGTTTTATAGTAAAATGCAAAAATTTCTGACAATTAAAATTTTTGATGAATGCAATTTCAGTCACAGCAGATTTCCCATAAATAAAAATCCGTACATAAATGAGATCTCTCATAATTGGATTTTCTGATCAATAAGATTACTGTTATATAAATTAGATTTCCTATAAATGACGTTTCTGATAATTTACAGTTTGTTAAATGGCATTTCTAACAAATGATACTATTTGATCATGGGAACTTCATAAAAAAATTCTTATAAATAAAATTTCTCAGAAATGAGATTTCTATTACATAAAATTTCGTATAAATTAAATTTCTGATAGTCATCTGATAAAATAAAATTCCGTAAAATGTATATTCTGACAATTGAATTTTGTAACAGATGAAAAGCTGATCCTAAATCTATACCTATTTATCTGACTTTTCGAAGCGAGTGAAACAAGTGGTTGAGCGCTATTCTTATAACGAAAGCAACGGTGTTTGATAACCTTGAACTAATTACTTGCACTAAACAAATTATTTCGCAAGGCATACTCACAAGTGTTTTGCATATGTCGTCATTACTTTTCACTTTGAATGTGCGAGCGCCTCGAGATAATCCGATAAAGTACCCTAGCATGTGTTAATTAAGGACTTGAAACAATGTTTACGTGAAGTTTATCTTAAACTTCGTGTGACCCCTAATTACTCGAATAAAGCATTCCTTTTATCATTCTCATGTCACGCATGCCTCACTCACTTTACTTAATTGATTTGTATTTTCTTTTGCTAAAGCGCAATTAACCAGTCATCTTCAAAGGCGAAAAATTTTAATTATAAACGCTCTCAGAGACGTTGATTTTAAAATCACCAGAATCTGGATAAAATGTTTGTAATGTTGTCATTGAGGGTTAGTTTTTTGTAGGTTTAAAAACTTCCTTTTTAAGTAAAAAAGATGTTTAACAATAAGTGTTTTAATTTTTAATGAATACATGATAGAGGGAATTCAAGATATTGTATCTTTTCGAATAAGATTTTCATAATTTTAAGATTGTAAAATTATTCCGTTTATTGTATTAGATTAATTTTAAAATGTCGTAATTTTTATGTTTTTAATTCAATATTAACATAAAAAATAAAAGTGACAGAAAAGTAAAGATATCAGAATAAGAATTATTTTATTTTTAGTTTAGCGAAGTTTGAATTTAAAGAGGTAATGAAATTAGAATTATGGGGCTTTATGAACAAATAACTACACAGATTGCTGAGTATTGAAATCACGTATATTAATAAACAACGAATAAGATTTATAAGGTTAGACTTTGCCAAAGAGGCGTTCGAACAGAACAGCACGATTAATACACGAAACGTGGCGTTGTAGCATAAGAGTCCCTATAGATGTCCTTCTAGTCACTGATTTGAGAATACCGCGAATTGTAAAATAACAAATATAACACAACAAGAATCAATTAGGAATCAATAATTTTTGACAATTAGATAACAGATAGATTAAAAATTAAATTAATATTTTTAAGTGTTTCCTTTTGGATAAACAAAGTAAACTTAATCCAAGTAAGTATCCAAGTTATTTTTTAAAAAGATTTACACTAGAACTCCTATCGAGCGGAAACAGTAGGCAATTCACGGGACGAGGGGAGAAGCAAGAAGTTGAGCTCCATTCATTTAACACGTCAAGGTGACCTTCCATATCGAGCGGACACTCACCCGAGCCGTCCGCTCGATAGGAGTTCTAGTGTACAAAAAAAGTAATATTAAAAATGATGAAAACTGACAGTTTTTGGATCAATTTCAAATCAAATTTTCTTCTTTTTTTCTTATTATTATTATTTTTAATCAGAGAGAACTAATCCAGATATGAATCAATAAAACACATATTAATATTTTGTTTAGGGACATTTTATTTAATTAATTACGTTTGTAAAATAAAAAATTTACTATTTTAATATAACTATTAATTTACATACATTTTTAATTCCTTGAACTTAAATTAATTGCGTGTTACTTCAAAGTAAAAAATCAAAAATATTTTTTTTCATTAAATAGAAGAATAATTTTTAAAATTAAAGAAATGATATGCAAAATTTTTAAAAATTCAGTTACATACACCTAAATTTTTACTGAATTTTAATAGATATTACAAAGAAAGAAATTGAATCATTATATAATAATAAATAAATAATTTTTTCAATACAAAAAAGGATGTTTTGTTTGTTTCCATTTCAATTCAGACAGGCTATATATGATGAAGTCAGGGAATCATTTCCCATTGAAATATGTTAATTTTCAGAAACATTTATGTTATGTATAGCAAATTGAAAAACAACGATTGATACTCTCTAAATCTGAATTAGTTAAAAATAACTAATTTGGAAGCAAAAACTCAGTCACTAATTGAAATAGTTACATTTCTACTAACCATTTAGTAAAAAATAACTAATTATTAGTCAAATTCATTTTTAGGTTATGTCAAAATTACTAATATCTTAGTAAAATTCTGTTTACTAATTCAATTAGTCAAATTTTAACTAATTTTTAGCTATATTTTTACTAATAATTAGTCATATTTTACTAATAATTAGTTAATTTTAACTAATTGTAGAAACAAAAACTCAGGCACGATTTTACTAATAATTAGTTATTCTTAACTAATTCAAATTTAAAGAGTAAATATGCAAATTAACTGCAATTTAAATTAAAAAATCCAAACAAACACTGTGTAATTTAAAATTTTTAAGAAATTATTATTTATTAAATTAATTTTATATAGAATTCGTCAGTTTTTACACATTTAACATTTCTTGCATTTCAGTGATATATTATAAAACTTTATTCTACTTGCAAAAATGCAAAATTTATGTATTTTTTTCGTGTTATAATTAATAATTCGAAAGATTCGCAAGTTAGAGATAAAAGCTATTAGACTCTTTTACTCATCTACTTTTTAAGAGGAACATTTTTTCTATTTCGACTTTTGTTGTATCTAATACAGGGTTCAAAAAGCTTTGAATTTTCTTTTCTTAAAAAGAAATTTTTTTTATTCTTCTCTAAGAAGCGGGTCTTCAATAAATTCTTAAAGAAAATAAGCTTTTTACCTCCAAAAAGTAGTAAAAAAATCGAGAAAAAAAACAACAGTGGTGATTTTCAGAAAATTTTATTTTTATTTTTTCAAAAAAATGCCGTTGATCAAGGGCGGATCCAGCGGGGGGCGATGGGGGCGATCGCCCCCCCTAAAAGCCTTAGATTATCCTATGAGAGAGAAAGAGATAGCATTATATTGTTGTCTCTTTCTATCTCATATATCGCCCCATCCAAAACCCTCGTCTGGATCCGCCTTTGCCGCTGATTTGTTAAATTTAAAAATATTTTAAATTTCCTTATGCAATTTCAAAAAGAACACAAAAGCCCTAATAAGGATCATTTTAATAAATACAATAGTAAAAAAGATATAAAAACTTTTAAAAAATTTAACGTTATTTTCTTGTAATCTCACTTTTCAACTTAAAAAATTCAAATCCTCATAACTTTGTAAAAAATTTGTTTTCACCAAAAAAAGAAAATAAGTGTCGTCTAAAATTGTCTAAAAAATAACATATATTTCAACAGGCAATGTTTTTTTTACTTCAAGATACATAGCCTGTCAGAATTGAAATGGAAACGATCTCTTTCATTTCCGCATTTCGGAAAGTTTTAAAAGTTTCATAAAAATCTTGAATTTTTTATTTGAATGTCATTATTTTTTAACTAACTGCAACTTCACGCCTAATATTTTGTTAAAAACGAGATGCTCGGAATGATCGTTCGACTATCCGAGATGTTCGCTTTACCGAGATTAAACAAATTGATAGCTCGCCTGTCAATTTAATGAAAAACAAAAAATGTCGCTCGTTTCTCGGATCGTGTCGCTCAAATGCATCACTAGGTGAGATGCTACGCCACTGAAAGACCACCAGGGAGCCGCCACGCCCCCAGAGAACCACACTTACTCACATAGTCGCGTACATGCAGCAATGATTTTAACGCACTAAGAAGGTGGTAGGCCAGCAGGATGTGTATGCACGCGAGAAGAAGACACGGGCCTCAATGGCGCAATGGCGGTCGAATTATGCGGCAGCATGCGCGCACGTTCTTCGCATATACTCGTTCATCCTCTTTCTTTCCTCGTTTCCTCCACGAGGAGAGTGTCGACAGCATAATCGTTGGGCTTCGCACGAACTACTACGCCCACGCGACCGCTACACAAGTCCTCAGGCACTCCTGGCTCACGAATCCTTCAAATCTAGTTAACTACCTAGACATTTCAGAATCCTTGTCCTGTTATGACAATAACTCAAGTATATGATACAATAGCTCCTGGCTTCAAGCAGAACCGGTTCAATTTTTAAATTGATCATTCTATTCGCTTTTTCCAATGTTTAGGTAAAGGATCTTACAAGGTTGTGTTAAGTTCTTAATCTTGGAGTTGCAACTATATTTATGATTATGTGATTTTAAGATAGATCTTGAAGGAAATATACGCATAATTGTTTGTCGAGATATCATTTAAATTTTAAGAAATTGATCGGGCCTCACGAAGACTGTTCGACGAAGGGCGATCGCATTTAATAAAAGTTCTGTACGACGATCCTCTGCCTCATTTGTTCGTTGAAATTGATTAGCCATAAAAGCAAATCCGTGCCATATTCTACGCACGACGCCGATAGTATAGAGGTAAAATACTATAATTTAATTCGTTAATTTGTAAATTCGTAAAATATTATAAATGATTTTGGTACTTTGTTTTTAATTGATAATGTCAAAGTAAGTGAAAAATTTAGTTAAAATGTATTTATATCAAGTTAAAGAAAAGAAAAATGAGAGTATCACCCAAAGATAAAAGATTTCCAGGCCTGGCTATCCAAATAATTCATCAGTGAACTTGTGAGGATCCAGTTAAGGAAAAAGGGAGTCTTCGAATTTGTTCGACTTCCTGGACCACGTGGTCGTTTCCGTTGTTTCGACGATTTTCACACCTCGATCAGCTTCATTGAATTCAACGAACGATAAGTCATATTTGTGTTATTTGTTCATTGTCTTGTACTATTTATTATTTTACATGTTCCATGAGGATTTTATACGATCTCTCTAAATTTCTTAGAGTGAAACCTCACTCTTAAAGAGTGAGATTTCACTCCAGGCAAGAGTGAAAATTGAGCCACTCCATATGGAGTGAATGTTCACTCATTGAAAGAGCGAATTTATTCACTCTATAGATAGAGTGACGAGTTCACTCTAATTAGAGTGAATTTTTCAGCTGATTTAAAATGGCGGCTCATTCCTCTTAGATCAAATTTCCCACTCCAATTTTAGATTGGTTAAATTAAAGCTTTTGGAAATTTGCATAACATAACTTTAAAGGAATAATATCTTATTTTTGGAAAATAAAAATAATAAATAAAAATAAATATTGAATCTCTTGGATAACTTTCTGTCAGTACTGTGGTATTTTCGTATTTATTTAGTCTCAAGGATATTTGTTATTTATATTATTTTATAACATTTTATTATATTATATTTACAAATACAACATACAACTTTACACTAACGCTAAACTTATATAATTAAAATATTTGACGCTGAGGGGTCTCGAACGTGCGACCCCCAGGCCTAAAGCCCAACGCTCTAACCACTATGCTATACGCTCGTTGGTACAAAACTTACGAACTGCCGTTATAAGTTATACGTGCTTACGTTCACTCAAAACAGAGTGAGAGTTTCACACTAAGTCTTGGAGTGAATATTCACTCCAACCACTGGAGTGAATTTCTGCACTCTTTCCATTAGAGTGAGCGATTTCACTCTTTTAGAGTGAACTTTCACTCTATCTGGAGTGAATGTACATCTCACTCCTAAATTAGAGTGAAATATTCACTCTAAGAAATTTAGAGAGATTTGTTATTGTCATGTTATGCCTATGTTTCATCGCTAATAATACAAAAACTAATAGCCGTACAAAAGTTTTCATTTCTGCATGTGAAAGAGCAACTCAAATTCTATCGATTCATAATGAAAATTCAAAATCCAATGTTTTGCAGCTAAGGTCCTTTTCACCATGGAGCGTCACATATATAATCATCCCCATTCTCAAAATTTAATCTTGCATTTATTATATCAATGAAATAATATAGAGAAAAGGATAATCACGATAATTTTTATTAAAGAACAATGTGGATAATTTTTTACAACGCCTCTATCAATACCAATCATTCTATCAATGTCTATGCCTCTCATGAAATCTGACATAATTCGTGAAAAAAGCAGAAGACCTTTGACCCCTGTGACGCCATATAATACGGAACTATAAAAGAAACAAACGAATAATGCGATGAAATGCTTCAATTGACCACTGCAATTTTTTCGAGAACACTGTTATCGTTTTCAGGATGAAACGAGTGTCATTATAAAGGAATATAGCTTGTGAACTAGGAGCCTCTCGAAGTTGCATTACAGAGACGGGGAAAGGAGTAATCGAGGGCTGGCGTAGGAGTCTTGCAACAGCATTGGTAATGACTAATGGCATGTAATTGGACAAAGCAGCCGCAAATTGGACCACCGAGTAAGAGGTCGACAGGTCACCGGACGCTAAACGTCATCACCGTTATTTGCATCTGCCAATATACATGAAGATCTGATCTGCCTTCTCTTCTTCGTTACGCAACTGGAATGAGCTGTCGTTGCTGCTCTTAAATTAGAAATAGAAACAGAAGCAGACTATTAAGAGTCAGCTTACAGAAGCTCCGACACAAGATTTCACGCTCATAACTCAGGAAATACAAAATTACAAATTTAAAACTCACAAAATTACATTTTTGTACACAAATCTCAAAGTTCGGAAAAAGAGAATAAAATTTGTATCTTTTTGAAAAAAAATGTAAACAAAATAGGACTTTTCCGTCTTTACTCGAAAAATTGCATTGAGCCTCTTTAGCAAGTAATTGTTTTTGTTCCCACTTCCTCTTTAGGGAGGATGTGAAGAGCTGAATGAAGGTAAGAAGAGCTTGGAATTTTTGCCTATAAAGTGTGGCCATTTTTCTAAGATCTATGGGTTCTATGAGCACGCGACGAACGGTTCTTCACAACGACGATAGCCAAGATGTTAAGCTGAGATCATGGCAAGGTACCGGGGCTAATTACGGTAATGAGGCAGCTAGAACCACCACTTGGGACTGGTGCGCTCGCGTCTTTGCTTGTAGTAGCCTAGCACTTTGAATTCGCTTGGAAGCCGCCCTCGATCTGATAAGATAAAAGTACTCCCATGCGTTCCCGCAACCTCTTCTTCCCTTCGCTCTTTTGCTACTATGCCACAATCTCATCGCTTCAACTCTTTAGCCTCTTCTTCCTCGATTTGCCTTTTGCTCTGCGTTGCAACATGTTGCTCTTCTTTTTCATTTAGACGATCAACATCCACACCAGCGTGAGTCTTGGCTCGTCACTGCCGACGGTTTCCGATTCCTCAACAAGATATGATGATATATGCCACGCGGCTTGCTGCTGTCTTCGTTTTATGCCCAGGGTGTTTAATATAGAATACCACAAGTGTTATGCGAAATATCAACTTTGATATTTCGCGTCTGATACAACAAAGTGGTGCTAAGTCTGAGAATTTAGTTTAAAAGTATCTTGCCAGATTTTTAATTTTATATTAATTTACGCAAAAACCAAGTAGGGTTTTCCTTCAAAACGGATTTAGTGTAATTTACCAATTTCTTTAATTTGTCAATTTTCCAATAACAAAATCTCCAATTTCTCTATTTACCACTTTATCAATTTTTCTATTTTGATAATTTTCCAATTTTTTTACTTTGTCAATTTTCCAATAACAATGTACTTTTTTTAATATTTTCCAATAACCCCTTTTCCACTTTTATAAAAAAAATTCCAACTAAATTTAAATCTTAAGCTACCTACTGTCACACATTACCTATTTTTGTTATCTCTGTCTCTCTCAGCGTTACAGTCGTAAACACAGCAGTATATCTATAGCTATTGCCCAAACCTGCCTAATTTCTTATATAGGATGAAAATACCTAATTCTTTATCAAAAATCAGAAAAAAATTCGAAAAGTTGTGAAAATCAAGCTAAAATTTGTCAAAATCCTCAAAATTCTGTTTAGATCTTCGTTAGTTTAAAAGTGTTTATAAAAAAAACCAATTTATCATATTTAATTTTCCAATAATCAACTTATCAATTTTCAAATAATCAATTATCTAATAAACCATTTTTTTTAATTTGACAATTTTCCAAATGTTCCAGTAACCAAATTTTCAAATGTTCCAATTTATCAATTGTTTATATTTTAAGATACCTGCCATACCAGTATATCAATTATCTTAAGCTATCTGCCACCCCACTATACATATCTTTATTATCTCCCTCTATCTTAAGCTACCTATTGTTTATGTCTCTCTCCCGTCACGGACAAACAGTCTTAAACTGCGTAACAGTTCTTTACGTAACAGGCTTATAGTGAACTGGATCATGACGTCACAAAACAATATGGCCGTCAACAACGGGATCAGATTTTAGTAAACATATTTAAATTCGTAGTGTTTTTGAAAAAACGTTTTCAAAAAGTCATAGAATTATAATTAGAATAGCTGAAATTTATCGTTTCAGCTATTTTACACCTTCTTGTAGAAAATTCTATTAAAAAAAAGATATTGCGTGCTAAAGACATAATTTATTGCGGGAAGAGAACACACCAGTGATTAAAAAAATGTGTACAATACATACATTTAATTGCTTTTTGTTTAAAAATAATATCAACAATAAAAGTATTAAGCATGAAGTAATATTTTTCATTTGAAATTAAATAGTATGTGATGCGAATTAACTTTTCAATAATTTTAATTAATTCGGTTATAGGTTATGAAAGTACAATATATTTGATTGTATAAAATATATTAAATATATTGAATATAAAAATTCTATTAGTCAACAATAATTAAAATTTACTATTTTATATATAATTTTTATTCAATTTTTATTAGGTGAGAGAAACTGATAGAACTTTTAATGTTTGATTTTACAAGCTTATTTACTTGAACTGTCAAGTACTGACTAGTACCATTTACTTTTTGTTTCTTTTTGTTTGAATATAATTCTTGAATATTTTCTCCTTCATTAAAATTACTTTCTTTATATAAACAATTAGAAAATAATAAAATATTAAAACACAAAATAGAATGACACATGTAAACAAACGTAAATTTTTGAATCTGATCCCGCTGTGTTAGTTTGAAAATCTGACACTAGATGTCGTATCACAGTATTTTAGATCCCTATAGCTGCCTGATTTCTTATACAGGACAAACGCGAACTTTTATGTAAAAAAACAAATATGTTATAATTCATTTTTCAATAAATGTTAGAATGCGAAAGAGAAATATTAATGAAACTATTTTATTTCCATACAAAACATCAAATGAAAACTGTATCTTAGGTTAGATTTCCACCCACACAGCACCGGAAATTCCCTGAATATTCGTCTACATTTCTCGAATATTCGAACTAAATATTCAGGGAAGTTTCGTGGAAACAGTCAAATGTCCGCCTAGAATAATATTGGGCGCGAAATTTCCCTGAAAATGTATTTCTAATTTTCAGGGAATTTCTGCATCTAACATTCCTCCAATATTCATAGTATTCGTATATTCACTTAACTTGATGCGCACTGGTCGAACTTGGATTCTATGACACTTACGGCTGCGCAGTAGTTTTTAATTTTCTAGAATCCCACGGATGTCGAATATAACATATTTTTTTGATCAATTACCAGATTAAAAAAAATTTTGGAAATTTTTTTTAACTTTCCCTGAATTTTCAAGGAATATTAGAGGCAGAAATTCCCTGAAAATTGGAAATACATTTTCAGGGAAATTTCGCGCCCAATATTATTCTAGGCGGACATTTTACTTCTTCCACGAAACTTCCCTGAATATTAAGTTCGAATATTCGAGAAATGTTGACGAATATTCAGGGAAAATTCAGGGAATTTCCGGTGCTGTGTGGGCAACAAGAGTTGTTTTTTCGTCTCGAAACTGAACTGTGTTCTTTGTAACACACCCGTCATTAAAAAGAATGCTGAGAAAATGCCTCTAAAAATTATTGCAAAATGATAGAAATCATATAGAAGCTTAGGTTTGTGTCGACGAATTGATCGATACAATAGAAACATAACCTTATGACAGGACCCTCAAACCACCTACAGCATAGTATTTGATAGTATTTTTTCACGTATCGCCTTCAAGAGGGTAGTCTTATATTCCAAAACCGTCGCCTAGACGACTCATTTATTAATTGTTTTTAATTTTACATTCTTTTTAAAAGCATAAATTTATAACTCTTTTTGCCACTAATTTCATAGAAGACCATAACACGAATTGTACTTTTAGAAATAACACATAATACACAAAAGCACAAAAGACGAAATCAATCATCCTCGTGCTTACTTGATGAAAAACAAAAAAATTAATGTCGAGAGAATCACTGCAACACTATAGAACTACCATAGAATGACAAGATGCAAAGATAGGAAGCGTAGGGTTGGAAATGTATACAAGTCTCTGATTGACCCGTAATATTTCCTGAAATTTACGAACCAATCAGAGGCGTGAATCAATTTACGAGAAATGCTGAGTTATCTTTACATCAGGTTTCACTAAAATAATTGATTTCTTCTAGAGTAAAGGAGGCTTGTAAATAACACTTTCACGTTAAATTACTTAAATTGTTACCTTAAAATTTAATTTGTAACCTGCTCCACCATTGATAAGATGCACGAAATGTAAAACCGCAAAAATGGTATATTAGTGAGGAGATTAAGTAGTTGTGTAATCTGAAGGAAGCCACACTACACAACCGCTGAGTGGTATTAAGTAAAGTAAGAAGTAATCTCTTAGCCGTCACGCCATCGGGTTCTACCAGTTCGATTTATCCTGATTGGTTTTTCTCCCTTCGGGTTCCTACCTCCGAGAATTTTTTCTTTATTCCCTTCCAAAATCCAGTCATTTCGATATTGACGCTAATCACGTCTCACATTGTCCACCACGTCGACTTCTTCCCTGAAAAGAAAATTTAATATTAAAGAAGTAGAAGCTATTAAAATTAATAAAAACTATTTCCGCGAAATTGCAAACTAATAGAAATTTGTTGTTTTCAAAATTTGCAAATTTTCTCTTTTCGAATTTGTGACACAAACTTTCGCCTAACTCGTGACATTAGATTGATTCACTCAGGTTGAAATTGTTTTCTTAGAAAAGGCAAATAAAGAAAGTTGTTTCGAGAAAGAACCTGCTGTGTTTGTAACATAATTGGCAATCGAGTATTCGATTCTCGTAAGATTTTAACGCGACGATTCGTCTGCCACATTGTTTGCAGTCTGTTCTTTTCCATGGAAAGTGTATAGAGCTAGCCTTCATGTTTTTTCAAGTGGTCGTGCTTTCATTGTCGACTTTTAAATTTGGGAGCACGATTCGTGTAAACTCGTAACGAGCGCGTTTAATAGGGTAACGTTAGTATATATGTTGTTGGTCGGCCTCTGATCAAACGCACGTTTCTCCTACGCACTCGGCATCGTGTAGATACCTGGCCGATGGCGCGTGATGAGCATGAAACTGATTGCATTATACGTCTTCAAGCCAAAAGTGGGAGAATCGTTTAGGGTTTTAAGACTTAGATGATCCATCAAGCTGCCTCTCTAAATCCCTTCTTCGTCTCTTTATTATAAACAAATTGCCAAAAAGTCTTATATATTCATTATTCATATTTAACAAGAAGTCATAATTATATTCTTGTCGTAAAGTAAATAGCTCTCTTGGCTTTAAATAAATATCCGATCGTGAATAAATTCCCGATGTGATTTCAATTAATTTAATTAATTAACTAAATATTTCGCAATTCTTTTGTAATTGTCTTGCAGCATGAGAACAAGAAAACGCTCGGAGTAAATTGCAAGATGAGGTCGAGAACTAATTCTCGAGGCAATGAATCCGAGAAGTGCGATTGGATCGCTAATGGATTTATTTGCGCTAGAGGAATTGAATCTCTCGATCTAGGTCGACCTCTTGTAAGCTGTTCCAAGGAGATTATCGTTTACATTATTTTCTTCGCAGGTGTGTAAAGATACGTATAAATTCATTAGGTTGATACTAAGTGTTGCAAATACATTGATAATATTAATTTTCTGTTAATGAAATTATGTTTAAGTAAACATAAGGTACAAAGGGAAGATAGGAACGAACACTACCTGAGTAAAATTTTGGACTTGCAGTTTTTGGTCAGTAGTATGAATGTAGTAAACGCATAGAGATGTACGGTTCCTTAAAGGCTAAATTGTGAGTTTAAATATTTATATATGGCCTACGTAAAGCCCAAGTGCAACTCCTATGTACCTATATACAACTTTTATGTAGGTTCTACATCATTTAGCTTACGTAGAGCCTATGTGCAAATCCTATGTAGATCCTACATCATTTGACTTACGCAGAGCCTACATACAATTCCTATATAGATTCTACATCGTTCGACCTACGCAGAATAGATGTAGATGTATTCCTATGCATTAAAAATATTATATTATTCATTAGTTCGTTCTAAATTAACCTATTGTTCTGTTGAATGACAGAATCAAACTGCTCATCTCTCCGATGCTATTGACAGATGACAAAAACGGTTCCTTAAATTTCAAACTTTAGAAAGCATGGTACTGTCTCAGGGTTCTAACTATGATCAATTATGTCAGCGCTTTGATGAACATATCTACTTAAGTGATGCAGACCTTAATGACAAAAAAAATAAATGTCAATAATGAAGAGCAAAACTTTTCTCATATTATAATTATCGATTTTTAGTTTTAAGTGACCCAATCAAGTAAATAGAAGAAGAGGATTTGAAATAAATTTGGTACAGATCGGTTAAAAATTCTTATTGAAAAAAAATTCTAAAACAAATTTTCCAAGACCTATCCCCTCGTCTCAGCCACCATGTGTGGTCTGTCTACTCTAAAGGCTACATTCATACACGGTTAGCAGCAGTTATCCGCAAGATTACGGATAAATTTCTATCATGACTATTCATGAGTGTTTAAGAGGGTAAGGTGGTTATAAGAGGGTGGCTGTCAGGGGGTAAAGAGGTCTCAGTTTCGAAAGCGTTTGTGTTGGCCGCACATCCGGCGGTCGGTCCTGGCGGATCCGGTAGGACAATGCGCTGTTTCGCAGCGGCTTCTTTTCTGCGTCGCACCGCTAAGCACAAGGTCCGAGGTCTCAGTTCAGGACAAACAGAAGTATGATCCAACATGAAAGGCACCGCCCTTGGTACCGTGGCTGAACCGCCACTTACTCACCTGTCTGTTCTCAAATTTGGATTTATGCATGGGAGTCTCTCAGTCTTCGTATCCAAAGCTTTCGCGTCGCATGCAAATAGCGGAGAATTGACTAATACCGAAGAAAGATCCGCGAATCCCAACAGTGTCGTAACCATCAAAATGTGAAACAAACATTTGTCATTTCCTCGAATTGACGCTCTTGGGAATGAAAGCAGGTCCCATATTGCGATGAATATCAACTAGAAGAATTATTACGTCCAATTATAAGGCATTCTCTGGAAAAAAGCCAACCAAAAAATTTTTTTTTTGTTAATGATACATTTGTCCAGATAAAAATCGAAATTGATGTCCTTAATGATTTCTGTAAATTAGGATTGTCCATTATGAAATTTTTTTTTTTAGGGATCATTCACATATCACGTGATACAAATTTTAGCTATTTTGAACCCCCCCCCTCCCTCCTCGTGATACTTTTTCTATTGCTAAAAAAATTAATTTCCATGGACCGTGATATTTTGCCTACCCCCCTCCCACCCCTAAAGATATCACGTGATATTTGGACGACCCCTTAATAATACTACTATACTAGATATACGCATTTATGAAACAAATTTATTTCTTATATGATAAACAAACAAGATATGTCCAAGAGAGTACCCTGAAAATCATTCTCTCATTATGTCCCAACTGCTGAATTCGAAGAGAATTTTTAACTCAAAACGTAAAATTCCTTACTAATTGTTTGTTATTTTATTTTAATATTTATTTTACGGTTTATTTATTTTTTGATATATGATATTAAATAACACGAGTTTATAATTTAAAAACAGCGAATGGAAATATTTTTAAATTTACTTTAAAGTTTATCCTTGCAAAACTTACCATTCCCTCACCGCTTTAAAACAGTGTGATTGGAGCAAAATTTGAATGCCTACCAAGTCCCGCCTTAAGTTTATTAAAAGTTGGCAACATTGTTATTGACAACCTATACTGCAGTGAACGTTTGTAGAAAGGATATTTTGTTAAAACTAATTTATCAATGAGATTTTAAAAAAATACATTTTTTCACGTCATTTCCTCATGTTGATTTATAAATAGGTAAGCACTTTTTTATTTAATAATCATAGTGTATTTGCATATGTTTCCAGTATTTATATCGCATTGTTCACAGTGCATAGGGAAGTAAGGTTATGTTTCTGAGGTTATGGTCATTTTGTTTCAATTCGTCCTCATCATCATTCCCTTACTAAATTTTACCTTTATATTTCATTCGAAAATCCAAACTCAAAAAAGTTGGGGACAATTATAATATTTTAATCAAATAAGACATAAACTACGGCTTAAAAAAAAATTCAATAATGAGTTAAAAAAAATTGATTAACTCGGTAATGCCATTTTCGACTTTTTTCTGGAATCAGTCATATACATAAAAATAAATATAAAAAGTAGGGTTTAACACTGCAAAAACAGGTGTCTTAAATTGTTCAAAAATGTCTTAAATTAAAACATTTTTCGTGTCTTAGACACCAAAAGTATCTTAATTTAAGACATTTTTGTCCAATTTAAGACACCATGTTTTTGCAGTGAAGGTACGTGCAATGTGTGTAGCTCGCAAAAAAATTTTAATAAACCAATTGATGCATTTTTGAATTGTCTACAAAACGAGGAAAAATTATTCTTCATAAAATTTATATAAAAAGCAAAAAAACATAAAAAAATTTTCATTTTTTGAAACTTTGATAACTCGGAACAGGATTACAGTAGAATGTTCTTAAATAGCTCATTCGATGTGTTTTTTATAACCTAAATAATAATGAAAATATATTGTAGCTTGTCATAAAGCATAAAAATAAAATTATTAAAAAACAAAATTTTCAAAATTTTTGATTTTTAAAATGCTAATAACTTTGGATTAAATTGCACTAGAAGATTCACTAATAGCTCAATCGATGCGTTTTTAGAAAATAAAACTAATGAAGTACTTACATATTAACTTTTTTTTTAAAAATATACAAAATTGCATAAATAAACGATTTTTTAAAAATTTTTTAAATGCGAAAAAAATAGTCAGAATTGATTGGTCAGGTTTAAACATATAACATCATTTGTTCCCCTGAAAAATCTATCATTTCGTAAAAAAAAATAGTTTTTAAAAACTTCATTTTCGACAACCTGAGATCGAAATATGTCGAGATATGTCAAAAAATCGCAATCGATAATTTGAGGGTAAAATAATACTTTCTCTATAAGGAAGCAAAAGGTGAAAATTATGTCTATTTTCGCTTCCAAGTAAGCAATAAATTAATAATATATAAGTTGATAGGGGAAGTTATTAAAAAAAAAATTTTTAAATGCAAAAAAAAATAAAAAACATGAATTATTTTACGAATTTTCAATTAATTACAAAAGTTATATAGATCAATTGATTTGTTTTTAGATAAGGAATTTGATTTTGGTATTCATTAAGTTGCAATTTTTAGCCTGGAAAAACATTTTGTCAAAAAACGATTTTTTTCGATGAAAAAAGGTGCTCAAAAAAATTTAATTGGGTATTTTTAAAAATCCCTGTGTTCAAATGTAGATATTCATTAGATTAATAAGTCATCCAAATTTTATTGAAATTCGCTGTGTCGTTCTCTAGATATCCAGGCAACAAAAAACGCTACACACACACACACTCACATACATCTGGACATTTGCTTAAGAATGAAAATTTAGGCTGTTTAGATGAAAAAAAATGAGTCGATTTAAACTATTTTTGGAAAATTGATAATCTTAACGATTACAAATATTGCGATTTTTTGACTTCTCTACAGAAATTTAGGGAGCGTTCACAAATGACGTCACGCATTTTTTTCAAATTTTTTACCCCTCTCCCCCTCCTGTCACGCTCTGTCACGTGAGAGTAAACACCTACTCCTAAAAGTACGTCACGTTTCTCGCCCCCCCCCCCTATTTTTATGATAATTTTATTTTCAACGTTAATAACAAAAAATTCAATAGTAATAATTTTCAATCGGTTTTATTATTCTAAATTTACAGTCATTTGGGATTATTACTGATATTTGGTTAATAAATAGATTATGCACTGTGATTAAAATTTTTTTTTATTTTTTGCACAACAAATACATTAAGGACTGTTTCAAATCATATACCTCGAACTTTAAGTATTAAATACTTCATATTAAACATAAAAATAAAATTTCGTGACGTCACGTTTAGGACGCCCCCCCCTTCCCCTAAGTCACGTTTTGTCACGTTTGATCAAGACTCCCCCCTCCCCTCTATGGCGTGACGTCATATGTGAACGCTCCCTTATGCGAAATTGTGTATTATTTAAATGTTAAAGTGTAAATACTTTTTTCTCTTTATTTTTTTAAAACGCATCGATTGATCTATTAGCGAACCCTTTAGTGCAATTTTAACCAAAGTTTTTTTAACATTTTAAAAGTCGGAAATTTTAAACACTCTGTTTTTAACAACTTCATATTTATAATGTCTTGAAAGTTTCAATATATTTTTATCAACTTGTAAGTAATTAAAAAACACATCGAATAAACTATTTGCGAATTTTCTAGCTTAATCTTGTTTAGAGTTATCAAGGTTTCAAAAACGGAATGTTTTGAAAAAATTAATTTTTTTTTAGTTTTTTGTAGTCAATTTAAGAACGCATTAATTGGTGTATTTAAGATTTCTTTACAACCTGTTAATCAGGATTTAGGTATATTTAAAAAATCAGAAATATTTTTGAATTTTAATTTATGTTTTTTTGCTCTCCATTCACGGTGAGCTTGAACTAAATTCAACCAAAAAGGTTCTCCACCTCACATTTTTTTGTAATACTTTTTTGGTGATGCCTGCCGATTATTTTAATCCATAAAAGAAAAAAAAGCGCCCGAGGGAATCTTAAATAAACTCAATTATTCGATTTTTTTGCTAGGTTATTGAATGAATTTCTTCTCACTTACAGAGTTCAATTTCATGTGGAATGTTCTTAGCGGTCGATATTTTTAAAATTGATCGGATTTATTTGAAATTTGCTACTCGGGAGTTTTTAGGGTCGCTGATTGTGAATCTAAAGTCAGATTTCAAAAATTCAAAATGGCGGATTCAATATGGCGCTCGATATTTTTTAAATTGATCGGATTTTTTTAAATTTGCTACTTGTTACTTCATTGAAAACAGCATTTCAATATAATTTGCGATGTAATTGACCGAAGTTCATTTTCATTTGACAGCATCACATATTTCTTTTACATTTCCTTGACAACAAAGTATGTATATCAGAAACTTATACTCTCTTTGACAATGGTTACAATTTTTTTGCAGTATCTGTGGGTTGAATTTTCAATCGCAACATTCTCAACTGTATTGCTTTTGTCCTTCTGGCTATAATATTTATTTATCATTTATTCTGCATTAGCACTAAACACAAAATGTTTAATTTTTTAAATCTAACTTCAGATTCGTAATCAGCGACCCCAAAAAACCACGGGTAGCAATTTTCAAATAAATCCAATCAAGTACAAAAATATTTATCCCTATATTATAACCGCAATTTAAAATTCTTTAAATCTGACTTTAAATTTACAATCAGGGATCCCAAAAACCACCCAGTAGCAAATTTTAAATAAATCCAATCAATTCCAAAAATATTAACCGCCATATTGGATCCGTCATTTTGAATTTTCGAAATCTGACTTTAAATTCACAATCAGGGACCCCAAAAACCCCTGAGTAGCATGATTCAAATAAATCCGATCAATTCCAAAAATATCGATCGCCATATTGAATCAGCCATTTTGAATTTTTGAAATCTCACAATCAGCGACCCCAAAAACGCCCGAGTAGCACGTTTCAAATAAATCCGATCAATTTCAAAAATATCGACCGCTATATTGGATCCGACCTTTTGAATTTTTAAAACACGACTTTAAATTCACAATCAGCGACCCAAAAGCATTTAAATACTTATTTTCATATAGATAAAAAGAGAATTATAAGAAGTGTCCACTGGGTATCAATGTTTTGAAAAAAATTCTGTCGTCGCCATTTTGGATCCGCCATCTTGAAATTTTTAAATGTATGGTTCATCACTTTGAAGCTTGGATATTGTGGATGCGATATTTTTAGGAGCAGAAGTTTTTTGATCACAGGTTACGTGGAAAAAAAAACATTTCTGAATCAAAAATGTTAAAAATTGGCATTTTTTTTCCAAAAAAATGGTCATAGCTTTTTGGAATTTTATTTTTATGCAATTTTGATGACAGATTCTGAAAGAGCGATAAAAAATACGTAAAAAAATTTTACTCCAAAATCCTTCTACATATCTAATAATAAAAATAATTAACGTTGAATATGCTTGAAAAAAAGCGTCCGTCCCGGCGTTAAGCTTGCCTGAGCGTAGGCCGCAACGCAAAAAGTCGAATATCTCGGTTGTTTTTAAAGTCTCCAGCACTTTTTTTTTAATAAACTCAAGAAAAAATAAGGAAACGAAATGTCGTTACTAAAAAGAAATCGTAGGGATGCTTTTGATTGAAAAAATGAAATCAAAATTTTTTTTTACTTTTTTTGGGTCAAATGTAAAAAAAAAAAAATTTTGTCTTATATTACGTTCAAACTATTGGTACATTTTTTATTAACACCATAAATATGAACAAAATTTATTAAAATGCCACAAAGATATTCGTTTTTGAAAAAACGGTACTTAAAATTTTGACACCCTGTAAAAACCACAATTTTGAAAATTTTCAAAAAATATTTTTTGACAAAACTTCTGTCATATAATACTACACTTTCACCAAGTTTCATAAAAATTGAAAGACCCGAGACCAACATTGATTTTTTTTAAAAATTTCGACCCTAATTTAAATAGTTATATTTCTACTAATCATTTAGTAAAAAATAACTAATTATTAATCAAATTCATTTTTAGGTTATGTCAAAATAACTAATATTTTAGTAAAATTCTGTTTACTAATTCAATTAGTCAAAATTTAACTATTTTTTAGTTATGTTTTTACTAATAATTAATCATTTTTTTAACTAATAATTAGTTATTTTTAACTAATTGCTGAAATAAAAACTCAGCTACGATTTTACTAATTATTAGTTATTTTTAACTAATTCAAATTTAGAGAGTTAATAACAAAGTTTGGATTTTTTTTATTTTTATGTTCACGAACTCTATTTTCAAGCAATCTCTTCGTTTCACCATTATAGTTTTTAAATTGTTGTTTACAGGGATTTCGGGGTCGCTGATTACGAGTTTGAAATTGGATTTTAGTATTTCGAAACAGCGGATACAATATGGCGGAAAAATAACGAGTTTTCAGCGAATTCGATAACTTTTCAAGAATTTATACGCCATATTGAAACTATAATGTTAAATTCTTAATCAGCAACCCCATAAACTCCTAAGTAACAAGTTTCACGCGAATCCTCCCATTTTTTTAAATTCTAATTTTTTTTGACATATTGAATCCGCCATCTTGAATTTTAAAAATCTGATGTAAAATTCATACTCAACGACCCAAAAAAAAACCACCGAATAAAAATCTTCAAGTGTATTTTTTTAGTTTTTTTGATGTTTTTATAATTCTCCGCCATATTGGATCCGTCATTTTTAATTTTAAAACTCTGATGTAAAATTCATATTCAACGACCCAAAAAACCACCGAATAAAAATCTTCAAGTGTATTTGTTTTAGTTTTTTTGATTTTTTTAAAATTCTCCGCCATATTGGATCCGTCATTTTGAATTTTCAACAATAAATGTATACGTCCGCATGAAAAGAGCCTACTTTTGCACTATTGGACTTATTTATATGACTACATTCTTAATTAAATTTCGAACATTTTGAGAGGTCTTGGACATTTTTAGATGATAAAAATTCACAAAATTACAAGCATTCAAAGTTAGAAGTGTCAAAACCCTAGTTTTGAGAAAAACGATATTGAAGTTCAAGATTACCATTAGCGCCCATGCATTATTAAAATTAAAAATATGATTATTTTGTGTCTTTAATCACGATAAAGGTATGATAAACGTATGATTCGATGTGGGACATTACGTTGTTTGTTTTTCATAAAAAAAAAAAAAATTTGAAAATGAACCTTTTTTAGAAGAATGCTAATATTTTGGAAAATAAAATCGACAAAGTGGGCCCTTTTCATGCGATTTGTAATAGATTTCTTATTTTTTTCGTTCATTTGGATTTACTTAAAGAGTTCTTTCTCTTTGGTAAGAGTCTATTTTTGTTTTGTATTTTATCACAAATTGTCAAATGAATTTTTCAGTATAGTCTCGAAACTGGTGGAGAATTGTGAACATCTCATTAGGAGATTTTATATATTTATTGTAAAATACTTTCTTTTATTATGTTGTTATTTATATTTAAAAATTTTTTTTGATGGAATTGTTAAAAATCAGGATGTTATCAAAACTACATTAGTAATAACAAAAATATTTTTGTATCAAAAAAATGTTTATAATTGCTCAATTTTAACTTTAATGGGTTCAATGTGTATTATCTTAAACTAAAAATTATTTTTTGTGGTTTTTCAATAAACGCCTGATGAGGTTGACAAATTTAGTCAACGAAACGTTGCCAATGGAAAGAATAAGAAGTTTCTTCTAGTTCTTTATTCCAAATCTTTCTCAAAATCGAAAAAATTTCACTGCACATATAAAATATTATTGACTAAAATTTTAGGTATTTTACGGTATTTTTACTGCTAAAATAATGAATAACGATGTTAAAACTTTTCAGATATTTTTAAGAACTTATACTGCATACAATAACAATTTTTTTGTTTTAAAAAAAATTTTTAATTAATTAAAAAATGTTGATTAAAACCCTTTAAAAAAAAGACCTAGATTGTGTGAAGAATTTCTACTCTTCTATTTATCTGAAAAATAGAAATCAAGGAAATTATTAATCAGTATGGGGTATGAGTGCAGTTATGGCCGGAATTAGAATAAAAAAGCAATATTCAAAATCGACAAAAGGGCGCACTTTTGACACTCAAACTCTAAAAACAGGCTCCTTTTTTCATAATTTTCATTTGTTAAAAATTTGAAGTTTTTTAAATAAAATATTGATTCTAGTTTTTGCCGTAGCCACTGGTGTCCTGAATAACATATTCAAATTTCAGATGGTTCGGTTCAATAATTTTTTTTATCCGTACCACCATTCGAAAAATAGTATTTTCCAGATAAATGTTTAACCCATTAACGCCTGAAATCTGTAAAATCATAGCCTTGCTTTGAAATAGTACTTAAAGTAGGAAAATTTTTTGTAAAATATGGGAATAGCGTTTCTTTATGTTTTGGGGGTCGCTCTACAAGATTCCGGGCTCAGATTTTATTTTTATTTAAATGCAAAATCAATATGGCGCCTTTTTTGCACACTATCGTGACGTAAAAAGTTGAACTGATTCAATCTGCTGAAGAATCTGAAATACTGTCAATATCTTTACAAAAATTTTACAATATACATTCTTGAAAGACTATATTTTCAAAATATATATATAAAAAAAAAACAATTTTTTCCAAATTCAAGACCACTGGGTCCCATTAATATCATGAAAGTTATACCCCCTTGTTCGCTATGAAATGGCCTTTGACATGCTTTTTTCCTTTTTTAATTACACCGGCACACAAAAAATAAATTAATTTGGAGTGCTAAAGACCAAGCTAGCCAATTCTTACGTATTTTGGATTGCTGAATCTGAAACCGGGGACGGTTTTCAAAAGTTAGCTCTCATTTCTCTAACCTCAAAAAACAAAAAATTTAAGTTTAACCTGTTGTAGTATGCATAGAAACTGTAGAAAAAATATGAATCTCAAACTATTGTAAACCGTGAAGTATCACATTTAATTTAAGCCCAGAAAACTTAAAAAATATTCAGTAGTTCCCGAGATATGATTCAAAACGTGCAAGCATTTTTTTCTTAAAAGTCAAACAAATCGAGAGTTAATCTGAAAATTATGGTTTTTTAGAAAAATATGCTTTAACGTTTTGACTCATATCTCGGGAACTACTAAATATTTTTTAAGTTTTCTGGGGTTAAATTAAAGGTACACGCATAGAAGAAGTTTACTGTAGCAGTAAAGTATTCGCTGCCACGTCAAAATAAGTTTGCAAATATAGGGACAGCGAACAAATTTGTTGTGAGAGTAAAAAAGTTTGCTGTGAGAGTAAATTAAAATTTTTTTTTCTAATATTGCTTATCACAGCAAACTTTGTTCATTGTCACAGCAAATAATTTGCTGTGGTTTCTAATTATGTTAGATTCAACAGCAAATATTATTTACCTACTGCAGACAATTAATTTTTTTCCGTCTAATACTTAAAAATTTACAATAGTTAGATATTCATGTTTTTTCTACAATTTTTATACACACTACAGAAGGATAAACTTAAATTTTTGGTTTTTTGAGGTTACAAAACAAATGAGAGCTAACTTTTGAAAACGGACTCCGGTTTTCGGATTCAGCGACCCAAAATGCGTAAGAATTGATTAGTCTGGTATTTCGTACTCCAAATTAATTTTTTTTGTGTGCCGGTGTTATTAAATAAATATTAGCGGGTTTTTCTTCACTGATTTATTCTACAATTTCTAGAGGGGCCAGGAGTGGTAAATTAATATATTATTTACCTTTGGTTCTAGGAAAATGGAGCCCATTCTTCAGCAGAAGCTGATGTATTCTAATCAATAGAACAATGATGGCTAGAAAGTAAAAATCGGATAGTTATAAAGTCAAGAGTTTGCGCTGAATTGAAGTGGAGTTTGTGGATGGTTGACGTAGGGATTGGTCAGTTAGCAGTGAAACTGGGTTCGTTAGCTGATTGAGTTAACTCTTGCGGTCAGCACTGATTAGAACAAACTGGCCAGCCTACGCGGCTTGATTGCAAGAGATCGTCCCAGGGATTCGTAGTCCGTACGTTTCGGATTTTGTTCTACCTACCGCAGTAACTGACCAACGACTCTCAGTACGTGAGGCGACTACAGCTTGGTATTTGCGGTAAGAGGTAGAGAGGGTCGCTTGACTAATTGGTAATACTTCCTCCCGAATGACCATAAGCGGCTACGACCCTCCAACCAACTCGTGGAATTAGACATGCTCGCTGTACAAATATCGCTAAAACACCCTTTGATGCTCCAATGTTTCCATCATTCTACAATGCTGATCAGACTTCCGTATCAAGAAATCCTCTTTTCAAATCCTTTGTACAAAAATCAGGTTTCAAGGATTATTCAAGCATAACAAAGAAAAAAAAACAAATTGATAATATTTCACGTCTAAGTAAACCGAATCCTATCAAAATGTTTTTTTTTTTCTTTAAATGATGTGTTCATTATTTTTAACCAATCTTTAATTGATTAAACTGAAATTTATCTAAGAAAGAAATTATGACTTGATTAGTGTTTGTGGACACTCCTTTAATGAAAGGTTCAGGATGTTGTCGTTCAAAGGCGGCGCGATGCGGGCCATTCCGCTTGTCGGCCATGTTTTTTTGCGAAAGGGGTTGTGTGTCTCGAGTGCATCAACCAGTTCTCTTTGATGAACCTCTCAACACCCACGCGGCTTCCTGCAACAAGGGTTGCGGACTTTTTTTCTGGTTGAACTTGCCGGAATAGTCCACAAGGTTGGTTGTCAACCCTACAATTGTCCCTTCCTTTTACTTGGACCATACAAACTGGAGACGTGATTTTCGTCGATCCTTAAGAGTTTAAGGATCAACGAGAATTGCTGGAGGCTCAACGTCGATTGGCTGTATACCTTGGAGCTATACTAGAACCCCCGCTCCACAAATACCCAACAGGAATTTGCGATTTATCTTCAAGAGATCATCATGGAGCGTTTGATGCATTCTAGTATTTTAGAATTTTCTTTTTAGCAAAATTTTTTTATTTCAACTGTATTAAACTTATATTAATATACTGGTAATCAATGTTGATTTTAATAAGCTATTTTCATTTAAATATTGTATTTAAGATAATATGTTCCTTGTTCAAACTATTGGTATCTATGATAATTTTTTGCCCCAAGTACGGCCAAATAAAATTTTATTTCGACAAATCAGATAATCAAAATTTTCTTTAAATCGACTCATTTTAGAATGTGGTTGTTTGAGAAAGTATAATTTTTAATTGATGAAAACTAAGAAAAAACATCTGCTTATACGGAAAATGCTCACTTAGAGAAGTCGAAACGCATTTTGTAAACAAAACTATCATGTTTCTATTGGCAAAGAAAACTACCACCGCGGGCAGTGAGGTGCCAACTGTTCAAAACAAATAATATGGCCACTGACAGAGAGTTTGTTCAAAGACAGTCGGATTTGGTTTTACAATAAAAGTTTGTTTCGGAAGTGTTGTTACAATTAAAAGGATGTTAGCTTCAAGCTTCAACAATTTATTTTCATTCACTAAAGCTACTCCGTCGTTTAGAAATATGATGGAGGGTCAAAATGTTGTCAATTCTGGTATGTGGTGCTAGCAATAAAACTAGAGAAAAAATCGTGAATTCCATTGTATATTCACAAAATAAATAATTCTCACTATTCTAAAATTATAATTCATTTTCACAAACACTTTAAAATTTTGTTTTTAAAATAAATAACGAAATTTATGTACTAAATACGTCAATTTTCCTTCTGTCGGTAGCCATATTGGATAGTTCCTAAAGTAACCGACAGGGGCGTTTTGTAAATTTAAACTACCAATTACGAATTAGACAGGAAAAACGAATCCTAGCAATCCAATAATTCAACAATCAAGCAATATTTTCAGGGTGTCTACTAATTTCGTCACACAAAATTCCAGGTCTTTCCCGGTTTTTGTTCCTATTTTCCCGGTTTTTTCTCTTGCTAACTTAAAATTTATTTTAAGTATAAATAGACCTACAAATGGCATGTATAACAGTTAAGAATTGAAGAAAATAATTGAAATTCAAAGAAAATAATTGAGAATTGAAGAATTAAATATTAAACTTTACAAAAAATAATAATTAAGAATTAAAAGAAATAATTAATAATGGAAAGAAATGATTGAACAATGACAAAGATATTTGACAATTAGAAACAAAATTAAAAAAAAAAGTAAATATTAATCTACAATTGAACAATAATTGAAAAAATTGAACAATGGTTATTAAATTCAAAGAATATAATTGAAAATTGGTCAACTAGATAGAAAATCCAAAAAAATAATTTAAAATTTAAGTTAAAAATTCAAAATTGAAGAAATAAATTGAAAATTAAATAATCAAATTGAAATCAGAAAAAACATAAAATTATTGAATATTAAAAAAAACAATTGAAAATTGAGAAATAAAATTTAAATTCGAATACAATAATTGAAAATTAAAGAAAATTACTGAACAATTGGATTCAAAAGAAGAAAATAATTTATAATTAAAAAAAAAATGGAAAATGACAGGAATTATTTAATATTGAAGAAAACATTAAAAATTGAAGAATACACTGGGAAAAATTTTTGGTAAAAATTCCTGTGCCTTCACTATAAAAGCATCATAATTGACAGTCCCCGAAATTTTACAGTGCTGTCTTACAATTTTTACCGGATTTTCTGGTAAAAATTGTGGGAAATCCGGCAAAAATTGTAAAACAGCACTGTAAAATTTCGGGGACTGTCAATTATGATGCTTTTATAATGAAGGCACAGGAATTTTTTCCAAAAATTTTCTCGGTGTAGAATTTTTATTTAAAGAAATTAATTGAGAATTGCAAAAAATAATTGAACAATTAAATTGAAAATAGAAGAAAATTAATGAAAATTGAAGGAGGTTTTGAAACATGAAATAAAAAACTGATAATTGAAAAAAAATACTTGAAAAAAGTCGAGATTACTAAATATTGAAACAAACATTTGGAAATTGAACACAATAATTAAAAATTAAAGAAAATAATTAAAAATTGAACAAAGTACTAAAAATTAAATACAATATTTGGAAACAGCAGAAAAATTTAGAAATCGACGGAAATAATTGCGAATTGATGAAAATAATTTAAAAATTCTTAATTTAAATAAAAATTGAAAGAAAAACATAATTTAAAAAAGCTGAGAATTGTTAAATATTGAAGAAAATTGAGAAGAAATTGAACATTGAAAGAAATTGAGAAACTGAAAGAAATATGAAAAAATAATTGAAATTTAAGAAAAAAATTGAAATTTGAAGAAAATAATTGAGAATTTAAAAAAAATCATTGTAAAAAGCCTAGAGTTATTGAATATTAAAAAAACAAAATTGAAAATTAAAGAATGGAATTGAATGTCGAAAATTATAATTGAGAGTTAAAGAAAATAATTCAAGAATTAAACAATGGGATTGGAAGTAGAAGAAAATAAGTGATAATTGAAGAAAAAAGAGATTGAACAACCCAGGAATTGTAGAATTTGAAAAAAACAATAAAAATGAAGAATGTAATTGTAATTTGAAGAAATTAATCAAAAATTGTAGAAAATAATTTGGAACTGAAGAAAATGTGATTTTATGAAAATTGTTGAATAATAATTGATGAATTGAATTTAAGTTTCAAAAACATAATTGATAATTGAAAAAAAATATTGAAAAAAGCCGAGAATTATTGATTATAGATGAAAATAATTGAAAAATGGAGGAGTTATTGAGATGTGAAATAAATAAATGATAATTGAAAAAAATAGTTGAAAAAAGTCGAGAATTATTGAATATTAAATTAAATAATTAAAAATTGAAGGAAATAGTTGAGATCTGACGAAAATAATTAAAAATTGATGAAAATAATTGGAAATTGAAGAAAATAATTGAAAATTGAAAAGAATTTATTATCCCAGAAAAAAATCCCGGTTTTTACCGGTCAATTTAAATTCCCGGTTATTTCCCGGTTAGTAGATACCCTGTATTTTAGTACCAAAAATTTCTTGATCAGAAGGAATTAAGAACCCGAGCAAATGTTCCGAGCACTTAAAAATACAATTTTCACTCTGACAAGATTATTAAAAATTTCTAATTTCAGGAAAGCAAATCACTATTTAAACTTCAAAATTCAAAAATTGTGTGACTTACAAAATTCTAACCTAATAATCACAGTAAAAAAGTTTTACTTCCAAAAACTCTCCAAATAATGGCGAAATTTACCTCTTTTTCACAAATTGTTGAAACTTCGAATAAGATCCACAAGTGAACCAAAAATCCCTAATAAATCCATCTTTCCCAGTTTTAAAAGTTAGATTTCATCTACAAAATGAAATGAAAAAAGAAATGAAATGAAAAAAATAAAAAATGTCAAAACCATGGCGATGATTTGAAGTCTAAACACTCTCTGTCGATCCTAGCGATCCGACAACTGTCTCCCTCTTGCGGTCGGCGCGAACTTCGAATTCGAAATAATCACTCGATCTCCACTCTTGTCCATAAAAGATTATTTTGTCGCCCATAAAACAAAGAAATGAGCAATATTAATTAATAAATAAATCTTTAAATAAAACTAGTGCTGTTTCTACATTTTACTGTCTAAGCTAAATTCGATAGTTTTAATTAAGGTGATACTCGCGTGCTGGGTACAGTGAAAAAACCGATGAAAAGAAAAACAATAGAGAAACTTTTATATCAACTCATTTGCAAGTTCTTGTGATGTGCTGTTGTGACGTTTACGAGATTTTTCAATGAAACTACATAAAAATTAAAAATTTTATCTTTTTAACTTAATGTATTTTCTATTTGGTGTGGTCAAATGAAGTTAATTTTTTTTAAAGCATTTGTTTCATCTCAATGTGCAACTTATTGTGTTAGTAGTTTTTTTTTTTAAATCTGACGATTTGTTTTCATATAAATGAATATAAGAGAAATTTTGTACCTGCATTGAGTGCCAGCGTATGTAAAAGGTATATGAACCTTGAATTTATATTTTGAAGCCCAGAAATCGTCAAAATTGATAAAATAAAGACTTCAGAAATACTGAAAGCAAAGTTGAAAACAATTTGCCAAAAATCATTTTACGAAAAAAAATGTTTTTTCCTAATAGATGAAAATCCTTTTAAATCAATATTTTTTTACTGAACTACTCTGTTTCTCTTCATAAATGCTCAAAAAATAACATCCAATTATTTACACATGAAACTTGTTAAGTTTAATATTTTTTACAGGACCCAAAAGTTGACCAAAAGCAAACAAAAATATGTTATTATTGGATAAAATATTAATTTAAAAAAAAACGAAAAATTTACAATTGCTAATTATGGTTTCTATTGTTTTTGTGATCGCTGATTACAAGTCTGAAGCCAGATTTCAAAAATTCAAAATGGCGGATCCAATATGGCGGGGATGAAAATTAAGAAATAAGAAATTTCTATGAAACTTCGTATTAAGGGATCTTTATAGGGTCCCTGATTACAAATCTGAAGTTAGATTTCCAAAATTAAAATGGCGGATCCAAAATGACAGACATAAGATTTAAAAAATTAATCAATTTTTATAAAACTTGATATCAAGGGATTTTTGGGGTACCTAATTACAAGTCTAAAGTCAGATTTAAAAAATGCAAAATGCCGGATCCAAAAGTGCGAAAATAAAGTTTAAAGATACAGTTACTAACTCTTCGTTGCATGTTAATTTTAATCTTGAATAATGTAAGACAATATTACGAAATGGATTTAAGTAATTCTTTTATGACTGAATTAAATATGAATAGGATAACAATATATCTAATTGTTAGCACAACCTTAGCTGACTTTTTTTGCAAATAGTAAAAAATAAATAATTATTTTAAAAAATTACTAATATTTAGTACAGAACATAAAAAAAAAATTGGTTTGATTGAATTAGTCACCAGAAATGTAAGATACTTTTACATAACCTAAAAATGAACTTAATTACATAGTTATTAGTTCATTTCAACTAACTGATTTATTAGAAATATTACTATTTGATTAAGTGATCGATTTTTTGTTGTTATTAAATCAGTTGTTTCTAAAATTCAAATTTAGATGGAATTTTCACTAAAACGTTGTTTGTTACTGGGATAGGATATTACATAATCAAGTTGCATATTAAATAAATATTTTTTTAAATTTATGTCCATCATACATTAAATACGCCAATTAAAATTTTTCAAATCTGACTTCAGAAAGTTTCAAAGAAATTGATTAATTTTTTAATTTTCATGTTCGTCATATTAGATCCGCCATTTTGAAGTTTTGAAATCTGACTTCAGATTTGTAATCAGCGACCTCATCAGATCGTGCGCAATTAAAATGAGTTTTGTGGAGAAAATTCGGGATCTTTCTTGTGTGTAGGTGCTGTTAGTGAATTCAGTGCAATTTAAAAATTGTAAGTCAAACAGAAGTTCGTCCTTAATCCCTGACCAGTCTGAAATAAATTTTTTTTTCAACCGTCATTATACAAGAAACTATTCAACGTACGTCATAAATTTTCATT
Organism: Ganaspis brasiliensis; assembly: GCA_037103525.1. Lineage (NCBI taxonomy): Eukaryota > Metazoa > Arthropoda > Insecta > Hymenoptera > Figitidae > Ganaspis > Ganaspis brasiliensis. The sequence goes on along the minus strand of JAZKLR010000031.1, from coordinate 3,121,334 downwards.
TTCTTTTCGTTCGTGCGAAAATTCTGAACCCTTTACTGAAAAAATTTTGAATTGCATTATTAACTAAAACTTATAGTCAATCTTAATGTAGTTAATTTAATAAGGATTCCTAGTAAATTTTATCACGTACTTGTGGTTACTTTTACAAATCAGAAACTAGCAATAATAATCCTGAATTTCCTAGTCAAATAAGCTAGGAAGCTTTATTAATAAGAATTTATGATACTTATTGTAGTTTGACCCGCGTGAATAATTATAATGTTTTTAAACTATTTTTACTTGCGCGCACTGGTAATAATCAAAGGTTTAAGATGAACAGGGTCTTTCATATTATTTTTTAGTTATAAAATATCCAGATATGTACATATAATATACGTATGGTATATTTTGGTTTCCAGTAACAGAGAGGCAAGCAAAAATAAGTAGTTATTAGATAAGGGAGTAGACAAGAAGCAAGAAGGTAGGCTGAACTAGGTAGTATCGCGGACTTAGTAAAGGTTGTGAACAAGATAGTGGAGAATAATAAAAATACCTTAGAGGAGATGAGAAAGGAGAGAAATGAAATGTTAAGTAAGATAGGATATGCTGGGAGGGGATATGGACGAAGGAGAAAGAGGAGATAAGAAGAATTGGAAGGAAAAAGAAAGGGAGAGAGAAGGTAGGATAAGAGAGCTAGAGAAGAATATGAAGAGAGTGAATGAAGCCGTAGAAGAAAAAAATAAAGACGAAAATAGGGAGGGAAAAAAGACGTAGAGGAAGCAGCGATGAGGGAAGATAGGGTAGCGAAGAGGATAGTGGAAATGGAGAGGAAAATGGAAGGTCTGGAGAAAGATAGGAGAAAAGCAAAGATTACGATACAAGAGTTAGATGTGGATAGGAAAGGAGGACTAGAACGAGTGGAAAAGTTAATAAAAGAAATAGGAGTAGATATTAATACCAAGGGTCTAGAAGAAATGGGAGGAAAGCATAAGGAAATCCGTCGGTATGGATAGTTAAATTGGGAAGTGAGGAAAAAGATGTGAGGTGATGAGAGCAAAGGGCAAGGTGAAAGGTACACCGAAAAAAATGAATAGGCTATTTGACTATGCTCCTAGTTACGAGAGGAGCCCACTAGGAATTCAGAGTCACATTAACTAGGATCCTGGATATCTTAACCAGGATTCCTAGTTAAAGTAACTCTGAATTCCTAGTGGGCTCCTCTCGTAACTAGGAGCATAGTCAAATCGCCTATTCATTTTTTTCGGTGTAGAGTAAAAAAATAGTAGAGCATAGGGCGTTGAGAGGAAGAAGGATTGCGTGGCTGCTGAAGAGGAAGGATAATTAAAGAGGTTAGAAAGTAGGGGTTTGGGGAGGAAAAGGAGTGGAGATAAGGGAGACTGAAGGAAAGGAGAAGGAAAAGTAAAAGTAGTCTTCTGGAATGTGTCGGGAATAGAAAATAAAGATCAAGGTTTCTTTAAAGCGTTATAAAAGCGGGACCTAATATTTTTGAGTGAGAAATGGATAGATGACAAAGACTGGGTGAAGATTAAAAGAAAGTTACCGAGGGAGTTTGAGTAGCGTATGCAAGGTGCAAAGAGAGAATTTAGCAAAGACAGAAGTGCAGGAGGGATGATATCAGGAGTAAGGAAAGGTATAGAGGAAGAGAGTTTGAAGGAACGGAGCATAAGAGCGAGGAATGTTTGACGAAGAGATTTTAAAGGTGGAAGAAGAATATATCGATAGTAGGCATATATAGGAGAAGAAGGGAAGAGGCAGAATGGAACATACTGGAGGACTGGATGGAAATGGAGAGAAAACAAATTAGATGAGTTTTTAAAAAGGATGCAAATTAAAAGTCTGGGAATCGAAGGTGAAGAGAGGATGGATGTAGACGAAAGGTTGAGGAGGCTATGAGTTAATATAAGATAGGTAGTGAGGAGGGTGTCGGACAGATTAGAAGGGAAGGTGGGATGAAGAGTGCGAGGAAAGCAAAGAAGTGGTACGCGTATATATTATGGCGTGGAGAAAGGGATGGCTGGAGAGAAGAGAATATAATAGGGTGCGGAAAATGCATGAGAAGCTACTAAAGGATAAAAGAGAGAAGGAAACGATAAGATACACCGAAGCAGTAGAGTGGGCGATAGCGGAAGGGAAGGAATGGGAGATAATCAATACAGAGAAAAATTAAGGAAACAGAAAGATAGAGATGGAGGAGTGAGTGAAAAGATCAGAAGAGAAGTCAGGAGAATGATAGTTTAAGGGGATGTAGGGGTTAGTATGGAGGAGGTGAAGGAAGTAATAGGAAGAATAATGAGCGAAAAAGCGTCGAATTGGGATGAGGTAGAGGGAGAAGGTTTTAAGTTCAGAGGCGAGAGAGTAAGGGAAGAGTTGTTATAGAAGATAGTAAACGCGATGTTGAAAGATTATCGAATTAATTTGAGCAGTTTCTGGAAGAAAAAGGTTTTTGTGTGAGTGTGGAAAAAACAAAAGTGATGAGGTTTAGAAAGAGTAGAGGGATAATGAGTGAGTCTTGGAGATTGAATGGAAGATGGTAAAAGAGGTGAATGAGTTCTGCTATCTTGGGGTACTGGTTTCCGTTCAAATGAAAGCATAGTCTGAATGTGATAAGAAGAGTGGAGAGAGCCGGGAAAATAATAGGTTAAGTATAGGTGATAGGGGTGAAGGTTTAATAATGACTAGAGAAAGAGAGTATGGTTATTTGATGTATTGGTATGGTCTGTGTTAAGTTATGGTTTAGAAGCTTGGGGCTGCAATGAATGGAGTAGGATTCAGAGTATGTATGAAAGGTATCTTAGATGGAACGATGGGGATGAGCAAGTCCTGCCCGGGCCACATGTTGAGAGAGGAATTAGAGAGGGTAGATAATTGGTAGTGAGACAGAGAAAGAGGATTGGGAAAGAGAGAGGATAAAAGCATTTAATGAGGAGGGAGAATTAGAAGGAGGGAAAAGGAAATGGATAGAGGCATGGAGGACGAGAGTTAAGGAGGATAGATGAGGTAAGATCGTGAACTCGAAATATAACAAATGTCACAGAGGAGTGAGGGAAGAAGGGCTACCGAAATATTTGGTAAAGATAAGAAAGAGAAGTAAAAGGAATAGAGTAGAATATTCTTTAAGTTAGTGGGGTATATTAATTATGATGATATCGTTTTTTCGGTGTAAATATTTATTAAATAAATAAAAAATACATATCTATTTTTTTTTATTTCCGACAAAATGAAGTGCGAAAATGGATTAAATTCCAAAATGTCATTTTTAACGGACACCCTAATGAAGACTAACACTAGCAGATTGGCGTTTAACACTGCACATAAAGGGGAATTTCCAACGGGATTTACAACAATGATTAGCGAATTCTTTAGGATGATTTCGCGATTTTTCTCAGCGAAGACGCGGCTTTATTTGGATTCCTGGTGCACGTACGAGCGTCAGAGAGCGGCACGACCAGAGATTCCCACACTTTGAGTGGCGTTTTGGATTTTGCCTCGTAAGTCAACCAGCAAGTCCGTTTGAGAATCGCGCGTTTGTCTTAACTTGATGGTAACCGGACGATACTCGCATTTATGGTCTTAGTGCACTACTCCAAGTTCCCATTCAGTTCTTCTTCTGGCACTCCACGGCCGGATCTAGTTTTCATTCATCTCCAGTCGCTGATGGCCCGGGTGACCTCGACGTGCCGGACCCGAGATGAATATTACGTTACCAGAGCGGCAATATGTCCAAGCATTGTGTACATTCGCATGGCTAAAACAGTTTTCATTCCTTTTTCAATGGGCTTCAAGAGTTCTTAGAGTGCGACGAAGGAGTAAGAAGAGCGTTCCCAGAAGATGCGTATCTCGCCTTCGCTACGTGCCACGAGGCTAAATCGTTTGACCTCTGTCGTTCTCACTCTTGCACTCTTCGATGTTTCACATCATCTCTTGCTTATCTCCAATGTGTCACCATCGAACCTACTCGTCTTGCAACATGTGCACTGCCATAATTCTGGTCGTATACAATGCCTTTGCTAGATAACTATAATAGGCGAATTCCAGATCGTAAATTACTTGCTTTAGGAGACACTCGCCAAGTTTCTTGCACAGGTGAAGAAGAATTATTATAAAAAATCATGTGTAACAGGCTTGATTTATAACGAGACAGACAGATAACTGAGTAATTTCCTGATTTAGAAACCCTCTAACATGAAGACTAGTTAAATTAAAGCGGAAAAAACATTTCAAGTAACAACGACAAGATTTATACTTTGTAAGAGAAAAGGTAACATGTTAAAGTAGTTTATGATTTAGACTCAGATTTAAAAGAAAACTGCTAAAGTGGGAAATTTTTATTGTTTATAATCATTTTTTTAACCCGGTAGAAAAAAATCAATAATACATTTGATCTCCAGAGTTATTGCGAAACTTTTATTTAAATGAAAAGGGCCCACTTTGGCACTATTGGACTTACATATATGATCTATAATATATATACCTATATATTTACAATTTCTTCATTAAATTTTTAACATTTTGAGAGGTCTTGGACCCTTTTAGATGAAAAATTCACAGTTACAAGCATTTAAAGTTAGAAGTGCTAAAACTGCAACAAAATGGCAGCGATATATGCCATATTTAAAATCGACTATTTTTTTGATGACCATATAGTTAAAAATTTTGTGTAAATTTAACACAAATTAAATGTCCGCTCAAAATTTGTGTTACTTTTGTGTTAAACTAACATAACCTATGTGTTAATTTACACAATCTTTTTGTTAAATTAACTTAATCTTTATGTTAACAAAAAAATTTCATAATCTGCATATTATAAACTTTGGAAGTACATATTCGTAAAATTACAAATAAAATGTATTTTTTCACACTTCAATATATATTTAATAAATCCTCTAAAAAGAAATTTTATTCCTTTTTTCATTTTCCCAAAATAAATTATCAAATAAACGTCTTTTTTTCTCTCCTTCTAAAGTGATGTTACCCCTTAACTTCAACAGAGATTTTATGCAATAAGACTGAATAGTTAAATAATTGTCCATAGTTAATTTTGTATTGAATTAATATTGAGACTTTATTTTTCTGCTCATCTTAAAGACACCTAAGAAGAAACTGTCTGTAGTGTACCTTCTTTTTCTACTTTTGTAAGGAAGAGAAAGGTAAATTATAGATAGTTCCTTCTTAGGAGTCTTTAAGATAAGCAGAAAAATAAAGTCTCAATATTACCGAAATACTGATAACAGAACCTTTGCTCGAAGAAGTACATTAATCGGAATGTCATCGGATGATCCTTTTAACTTTTCATCAACTTCTCAAGATTTAGTTTAAAACATACAATATCGCAAATATAGTTGCAACTCCAAAATAATGGTCATTGGGCAAGGATCAATGAGAACCTCTGTTTACAAGACAAAAGTAAAACCTACTAATATTCTGGCGCATGGATGGACAGACTGTCAGAGACCGTGTGCCTCGATATAGTCAGAGGCGCCATCTTAGTCTGCATTCCATTGTTTTAGATGATTCATACGCTGAGCCGAGCGCAGCGCGACTCCTAATTTATTAGTTTGAATATCGAGCGAAGCGAGCGAGCCCTGGGCCGAATTCCGGCTGAAAAGGACCGAGAGAGTAGGCTAGCTGGGTGGCCGAGGACCGTCTCTTGTTTATACTCCTGTCCAGCTTCTCCACCTCGACCACCACTAACATAAGCAGCTCCATTGCTTCTTATTCGATATTCGCATATGCGCTGCGAATCGCGAGGCAGATCGCGACTCTAAAGATCTACGACCATTGTCTCTTACGACCAAATCTTTCTTCTCAACGATAGACGACCAATTCGACGAAAAATCGTGATTTGGTAAATTCGTCATTTCTTAATGTAATGAACTAGTTTCTATTTCTTTTTTTCTCTTATCCATGGAAAATTTGTTCTTTATTTATTCAATTGTTATTATTACTTTTAAATATGTATCATTTAAGGTTAAGATGGTTGCTTTTACTATAAGGTCATTGTTATCTTTAATAATAATTGGTCATCAAGAACCAAATGCATTCGTGCGACAAAATTATATCGGTCCATTTTGGACATTTACTAAAACCTGGGTAAGTTTCACATTATTAATTTATGTCACATTAGACGATTCTGAAAAAATCCATGTAATTTAGGGCAGTAAAAAAAAAAAATTTAACAGCTTGGCTCTGGAACAACCTTAAGGTTTGGATGTTTGTATTTATCAGGAGGTAATTGTTCATAGAATTGGTGACCGATAAATAAGAACAATGATAATAACTTTCATTATTTTATTTCATTTGAAATTTTAATTTCTTAACGACTCGTTTATATTAATTTTCTGAAAAATCTCATTTAGCATAAAGCCAATCCAGCCTAAAATTCATTTGACATAAATCCCATGTAGCCTAAAACCTATTTGTCCTAAAACCATTTTGTCCAAAACGCATTTGGCCTTAATTCCATTTAGCCTAAAACCCATTTGGCCTAAAGATAATTTAGTCTAAAATTCATTTAGCATGAATCCCATTTAGCCATTTAATTAATTAAATAAATCATTAAATCCCATTTAGCATAAGACCCAATTTGGTCTAAAACCTATTTGGCTTAAAACCCATTCGGTTTATAACTCATTTGGCTTGAAGATCATTTAGTCTAAAATTCATTTCGCATCATTCCCATTTAGCCATTTAATTAATTTAATAATTCATTAATCCTATTTAGCCTAAAACTCATTTAACATAAATGACATTTAGCTTAAGATATTTGGTCTAAAACCTATTTGGCCTAGACCCATTCGTCCTAAAACCCATTTGGCCTAAAAGTCATTTATCTTAAAACCCATGTAGCCTAAAACCCATTTGGTCTAAAACGCATTTAGCGTAAATCCCATTTAGTCTAAAATCCATTCAGCCTAAAACACATTTGGCATAATATCATTTGATTTATTAAATCTCATTTGACATAAATTTTATATTATAAATTATGTCAAATGAGATTTGTGTCAAATAGGTTTTAGGCTAAATGAGTTTTAGATCAAATAAGTTTTAGGCCACATGGGTTTTAGTCTAAACAACTGGGAGTTGTTACGTGGCGTAACTGGGAGGGCAAGGGCCCTAGGGCAAAAAAGAAAATGGGGCCCCAATTTAATAATTTACAAGTTTAATTAATTCATTTATTCTGTCCACACCTGATATTTGTCACTAGATGTTCTTTTATTTTAAAATTATAAATCATATTTCACCTTCTTAAAATGTTCGCAAATTTTAAATTTATAACAATTTTAATTTTTTCAAATTTCATTTAATAAGGAACTTGCATTAATTAAAAGTTCAATTAATCGACGTTTCAAATATACTAAATTTGAAGTGACTAAAAGATTTCTTCAATTTTTAATAATTCTTTTCTATTAAGATTTGGATTATACTTAAACTGCAATACTTTTCTGCAAATTTTAATTATTTTTAAATTATTCCCCTTAATCTCAAATTTAACTTCTTCAAATTTCAATTATGTTGTTTAGTTTTTTCAATCACTTTTTCAATTTTAATTATTTTTCCCTTGACATTCAATCAATTTAATTATTTATTCCTAAATTTTATATTATTCATCGTGAGTTTAAAATAATTTTTTTAATTTACCATTATTTTTGTAATTTTGCAATTATTATATTTTTAATTTTTAATCATTTTCATAATGTCTTAATTAATTTTCTAAACTTTCAAATATAGGTATATCTCAATTCCCAATTATTTTGTACACTTTTTATTTCTTATTATTATTTTTAAATTATTTTCTCCTTCTTTTAATATTTTTATTATTTTTCAATTAATTTCCTAAATTTTCATTTACTATCTCAAATTTAGATTGTCATCAATTTTTCAATTATTTTCTTTTGCTCAAAAATAAAGTCTACAATTTTTCTATTATTTTCTTCAATTTATAATTATTTTCATTATTTTCGCATTATTTTTAAAAATTTCAATCATTTATTATCCGCAATTCCAATTATTTTCATCAATTTTCGTTATTTCTGTGATTTTTTAATTATTCTCTTTATTTAAAATTTTATAAGTAATTTTGTAATTATTTTATTTTTTAAACAAATTTTCTATGAATTTTTAAATTATTTCTCTCAAATTTTATTTACTGTTTTCAATTTTTTATATTTCATTTATTTTCATCATATTTCAATCATATTATAATATTTTTCTAATATTTCAATTTTTAATTATTTTCATTTATTTTCATAATTCAAAATTTTTTTTATTAATTATCGTAAATTTTAATTACAATTTTGGCTTTCTTCAATTCTTCTCTCCAATTTTTAGTTCTTTTCTTCTTTATCAATCAATTTCTAAAATCTTCATGTATTTTTCTCAAATTTCAATTAATTTTTCTTTATTTAAAAAAAATTTAGTAATTTTCTCAATTATCTCACTTAAATATCATTTATTTTTTACAACTTATCATTGTTTGTATCATATTTCAATTATTTTCTTCAAGTTTCAAAATTGAAAATCATTTTTCATTTATTTTTCAAAATTTATTCCTTTAATTTTCATTGATTTACATTTGTTTTATAATTTCTACAATTTTAAACTATTTATCTGACATTTTAAATATTTCATTCAATTTTTAATTATTTATATTTTTTTTATTTTATTTTCTTCAATTTTTAATTACTTTCGTTTTTTTTCTCGTTCTTCAGAATTTCCAAAAAGCTTTTACTTATTTCTCTTTAATTAAAACTTTGTCTCTTAAATTTTAAATTACTTTTATCTTTTTTCATTTATTTTCTCTAATTTTTAATTATTTTCTTTTATTCAATGAATTTCTAAAAGTTTTAAGTATTTTTCTAAACTTATCTTTAACTTTCCTTTATTTAAAATATTTTAGGGGAGAGTGGCCATCAATGTACCAGTTTTTTGAATGAACCATTTCAATTTTCTCAGAAACAATTAAATAAAAATTCTCCTAATTTTAAATATAAATGAAGTTTGCATAAACACACTACGTCCATAAATTTGAGACATGTGGATTTATTCTTTATAGAGAAAACTGAAAAAAACTGTTTTTGATGCTCTGAAGAAAAAATTTACCTAAAATACAAACACGTTTTTTAATTGAAATAAGGCAATTTAAAAATAAATGAACTTACGATTTATTTTGTATCGGGCCTGAACTACAATATTCTAATGAGAAAAAGATTTTGAAATATTGCATTAAGTTATAAAAACCATTTTTGTTGCAAATGTCATGTTGATTCAATGTACCAGGGAACAATGAACCACCTGGAATTTCAGTGTATTTTCGATTTCCAGAGTGGTATGCCTGATTATAAAACTAGGCATGCGTACAGCATGTGACAGCGATTGTTATCAGTACTCTTCTCAACATAGCAAAACTAAAATGCCATTTTAGCTAGTTAACTTAAATTTGAGGTATATTTATGTTATACATTATAAATTAAAAAGTGTTAAGTAATAATTTTTTATAGTATTTGATAGAAAATAAGTTTTTTTACAAAATGAAAATGCAATATTATTATTGTTGAATATTTTTAGTGTTTTTATAGAGGTGGTTCATTGTGTACCCAGGTTGTTGAAAATGAAAATAGCTTGTTAGTTTAGAAAAATCCTAAATTTTATTATTTAATCCAAATAAATCGGGTATAATATGTGTGCATTACCTAGAGAAGTGTTGTAGTTTTATATTGATGCAAAGAAGTGATTGAAATTAGTGAAATAGAATAAATAATATGACCTTGAAAAAACCCCGGTACGTTGATGGCCACTCTCCCCTATATAATTTTTTCAATTATTTTCTCAAATTTTAATTATTTATTTCAATTTTAATTTATTTATCTGAATTTTCAATTATTTTCTCTAATTTTAAATGATTAAATTTTTTTCAATTTTCAATTTAAGATTTTCAAGTACTTTTCTCAAATTTAAATTATTTTCTTTATGTTTGAAATATTTCTATGATTGTTTAAATTACTTTCCCTAATTGTTAATTGATTTAACTTTTTTTAATTAGGTTGCAAAATTTGCAATTGTTTTGTTAAATTTCAATTATTTATTGAAATTCTTTTTTAATTCTAAAATATTATAATTTTTCCTCTAAATAAATATTTTTTTTATTTATATAAATTGATTTTTAAATATTTTATTGGAATTATTTATAATTGTTGATAATGGTAACTCAAGATGTAGAAACTATAAGTCATTTCAATTAGGTAGTAAGGTTTTTGGATTTTTTTTTTAAGGGTCTATTAGGGTTAACCAAGGGCCCCGAGGCACTGCCCACTTTGCCCCTTAACAGTTACGCCACTGAGTCTAAATGGTTCTTATGTCAAATGAGGTTTAGGCTAAATGAGCTTTAGGCATAATAAATTTTAGGCTAAGTGGAATTTATGCTAAATGAGATTTAGGCCAGATGAGTTTTTGGCTAAATGTATTTTAGGCCAAATGGATTTAAGGCTAAATGGGTTTTGTGCCAAATGGGTTTTAGACCAAATGGGTTTTAGGCTAAGTGGGTTTTAGGCTAAATGTATGTTAGGTCAAATAAGTTTTAGGCCACATGGGTTTTAGGCTAGATTGGTTTTAGGCCATATGAGTTTTAGTTTAAATGGGTTTTAGTCTAAATGGTCTTTATGCTAAATGAGGTTTAGGCTAAATGAGCTTTAGGCCAAATGAGTTTTAGGCTAAAAGGGATTTATGCCAAATGAGATTCAGGCCAGATGAATCGTAGGCTAAATGTGTTTTAGGCCAAATGGATTTTAGGCTAAATGGGTTTTGTGTCAAATGGGTTTTAGACCAAATGGGTTTTAGGATAAATGCGTTTTAGGCTAAATGGTTTTTAGGCTAAATGAGTTTACGCAAACTAGATTTTAGTCCAGAAGGATTTTAGGAAATATTCATGCACCTCAGATTATCTTTGTAAGTTTAGGATGTTTGTTTTTATTGCAAATTACATAGCAATCGTCATTAGACTTGGTGACAAGTAACTTACATTTTATTTTACATTTATATTAAAGATTTCACAACTCTGAAGGATGTTTTTTGTTTCATTTCATCATTGAATGTACTAATAACTATAATAATTTTCTTTAAGACGTAAAGACCTAGAGACCTAAAAATTCCGTATATATAGAAAAGAGAAACAGTTTATCGTACTATTCGTACTCTTATAAAGTTAAAAGAAACTTTTCTTAAAATTGAGTAAAATCGAGAATACTGAAACTCTTTTGTACGTAACGTCTATAAAATTAATAGGGTTTTCTTTTCCTCCGGCGCGATGAAAGTGGCAGAAGCTTTAAAGTCGTGTTCTCGCGAAGTGGCTTTATGAAGTTGTAACCTTTTGTCGAGTAAAAGACGATATTGTACAATGTACATAACATCTATCCATCTCTCTGCCACTCGTTGCGGGACAACTCGAAACTATATAGAAACGCTGCAGAAGAATTGAGGCGTCTAGAAAGTTTCAGAACATCTACCTACTTGTTATTCGAATCGACGTACTAAAACTTTTAAGTGGAACCTGTCGAACTTGGAAACGGTGGCAATGTCGTCGCGACGACGCCTTAAAAGAATTCGATTCTTTGAAGCCATTACGTTTAATATAAAGTTGCAAGCACTCGAGGTTTTTGCTCAATTGACGTTTCTGAAAAAGAAGTTCTGAAATAAAAGCACCTTTTATCAACAAGATTTAACATTCTCATATTCCGCGATTCAATATTTTGTTTACACTCTTACTAACTGTGAGATGAGGAAAATTCGTTGGATACAAAACTGGAGTAAAATTCTTGGTTACAACATTATGCGCTTAATTTAAAAGATATTCGAGTGGAAATTTTTTGCTTTTTTTTTCATCAAAGAGCGTTAATACGTTAATTTCGAGTCATGCTCAGGAAGCTAAAGCAAAGATGAAATATTTCCCAGTAATTAACTTAACAGTTTTACGTCTAAATTGGTAATTTATCCCGAATACCGGAAATTCCTGATTTTCATTTCGCTTTCGAGAAATATTTAGCTCTCTTTTGGCTGTGGCTTAAACGTAACAGTATAATATAATGTAGCATAATAAAACTTAATAAAGCGAGAATTAATGTAATACGGATGCACCTGGCTATAAACTCGAGTGTCTGTAACTCAGTAATAAGTTACTTTAAGCGAATACAAACTGCGTTGCTTATGCAAAACATTCTTTAGGGTTTAATTCCAAAACTACAAGACGGATTTCAATTTTTATCACATACGTTTTCAGGTTAATATTTGTTAATTACATTTAAAGTTTATAAACATTTTACTAAATGAGTAAATTGTCATAGGTATAATTTGACATAAAAAGAAATTTTATCGCCCACCCTCCTAAATTGCATTATATGATGATACGGATTAGACATAATATTTTATTGAGAAGAAATTTATTTACAAGTCTCGTGTGATCTAAATCTGTATGATCCTGATGGTTAGTGCAGACAAAAGCAATCAGGCCGAACGACACAGCTAGCATAAATCAAGAACCCCTAAATCGAACGTCATTCCCCTCCGATGCGTGACAGTGTTGGTCAACAATGACCACTGTGCCCGTGATATGGGCTCTCGAAATGATCTCCGGTCACAAGTCATTACCTTTTCGTTTTAAAGCGCCCTTCTAGCTTGCACTCACTCCAAACTTCCAATTCACAGTTTCATAGAAAGCGTACACATTTTATATAAAACTGCCTTGCATAGAAGTGCGGGTGGGCGCAGTCATGGGGTCGATATTTATTGTTTCCAATACAACTGTCCATTGGGGACATGTTTCAAACTCCATCGAAACATATTTTCATTTAATCTACATTGATTTCGCTGCATTGCACAATTGTAAAAATTTCGCGGTTGAAGCGAATTCGATTAATGTTTTATTTTATCGTACGCCATATTGGAAGAATTTTAAACATTTGACTTTATAGTCACAAACACAGTCCGAAAAATCACCAAATAACAAGTTTCAAGCAAATTAGATTGATTTTAGGATTTCGTATCGTACAAATGAAACCCTATTAAAATCACCATGTACACTGCAAAAACAGGTGTCTTAAATTGTTCTAAATGACTTGAAATAAGACACTTTTCGTGTGTTAGACATACGCCAAAAGTATCTTAAAAAGAAAAAAAGAAGAAGCTGAAACTGTCAAATATTGTAGCTGTTTAGAAAAAAAAAATTTCGTTAAAATTTCAATTTTTTGAAAAAAATGCTATGATTAATGCAAAATTTTTTATTTTTAACAAAATTGAAACTTTATTCGTTTTCATTATTCTAATCTGTGGTTTCCTCTATGAGAGAGCAAATTATTTTACTTACATGGTGTTTTAAATTGATACTAAAAAGTATCTTCTTATTGATTTTTACACCAATAAAAAAGTATTTCACGATTTATTATTTAATAATGTTTATTAAATCTATATTTCCTTTATTCGTACAAAAACATTCGTAATATTATAAAATGTAATATTAAAAAAGATATAAATTGTAAAGCTTAAAAAAGATTTTGATATGTGCTCTACGACAGTTTCTTAGCTAATAATACAGTTTCTTTGTGCTTTAAGAGCGTTAACTTGCCAGAGATTTTCGTCGCAGAAGGGATAAAATAAACAAATCGCTGTAAGAACGAATGACATTTCTTTGTGGTTCCAAAGTGGAACTCGTAATCAAATTTCTCAGTAAACCCATACTATATTAATACAAATATTAATTCGAAGAACAAAGCATATGGAATTCTAAACGTATTTAACAAATTATAATAACTTATTTTTCAAAGATTTATAACAGTATTAATACAGATTGGTTATTATTATCAATTATAAATTGACACAATTATTTTAAGATCATTCTTAATAATAATAAGAAAATAGTCTTTAATAGAGTCTTTTGTCAGTTTAAACATACTCCCCCCGTTGGGAGCTTGCGAGCAACTTTCACTTTTCAGTTTCTTCATGATAAATTGGTAATAAAGCCACTTTTTTCGTTGGTCTTTTTAATAAATTATCACCAATTTTTAAAGTCACACTCCTAACAATACCATCATTTCCTGGGTGAAGTTGGTGAATCCTAGCCAAAGGCCATTGCATACATGGAACATTATCTTCTTTTAACAAAGCTAGCATTCCCATCTTTGGATTAAGAGAATTTTTGTTCCACTTTTGGCGAATGTTTAATTCGTTCAAATACTCCAGATTCCACCTTTTCCAAAAATGTTGACGGACCTGTGAAATTAATTGCCAAGAGGACAGTCTGTTCGAAGGTATTGATAAAAGATCATGTTCAGGTAAACCTATCAGTGAATCACCAATTAAAAAATGTCCAGGAGTTAAAACAGATATATCGTTAATATCCGATGAAATCGGAACCAAGGGTCTTGAATTGAGAATTGATTCTATTTCAGTAGAAAGTGTGTAAAATTCTTCAAACGTGAATAAAGAGTTTGAAGCTACTCTTTTAAAATGATGTTTAAAGGACTTTACTCCAGCCTCCCATAGTCCTCCAAAATGAGGGGAAGAAGGTGGAATAAAATGAAATTCAATATTATTATTATCCGTCAAATGAAACACTTTATCTTTTAGTTCGTTTGATTTAAGAAGAACATGTAACTCATTTAGTTCATTTTTTGCACCCTTAAAATTAGTCGCGTTATCACAATAGATTGCATTAGGTTTACCGCGACGAGCCATAAACCGTCTTAATGCTCCCAAAAACCCTTCAGTGCTTAAATCACTTACTACCTCTATGTGGATTGCCTTCACGACCATGCAAACAAAAACAGCCACATAAGTTTTTATCTTTTTCGTGTTTCTATATTTACGTTCTTTTATGTAAAATGGACCACAATAATCAACTCCCACTCGATTAAACGGTCTAGTCTTTGTTACACGAGCACTTGGCAAATCCCCCATTTTATAATCAATCATTCTTGGTTTTGCACGGAAACAAATCACACATTTTCGAATTATTTTTTTAATTTGATTGCGACCATCTATTGGCCAGTATTTTTGGCGCATCGTATATAAAGTCGTTTGAGTTCCTGCATGTAAACAAGCATGATGATAAGAAATTATTATCAAATCTGTGACAAAATTTGACTTTGGTAAAATTATTGCGTGTTGTTTGTTAAAACTAATAACAGAATTTTTCAATCGACCTCCGACTCGCAACATACCATCTCTATCTAAAAAGGGATCTAATTTATATAATTGACTCTCTTTGTTTAGTGGATTACCTTTTTTTAAATTACGAATATCTTTAGCGAAATGAGACGACTGAATTAATTTAAAAATAACAATTTCAGCATGCTTCAATTCATCCAATTTTAAATTACCTTTATTACTGCGATACATTGGAAAAAATCGATAACACAATGCTACTATCTTTTTTAGTTTTACAAAAGATGAAAATTTTTTTAAAAAATCAATTTCACCATTAGTTTCAAGACAAATCAACTTTTTGGTTTCGGGTAAGGAATCTTTGTTGACCTTTAATGTGAATTTGGGCCAACATTGTTCATCCTGAATTAACCAGTCTGGACCATTAACCCATAACTGATTTTTTATAAAATCATTAGGTAATTGACCACGTGATAATTTATCGGCGGGATTATCTTTTGAGCGGACATGACGCCATTGTTTGACATCGGTGCTACATTGTATTTCAGAAACTCTGTTTGCGACAAACGTTTTCAAAGAATTGGGTTCTGTATGTAACCAATGTAAAACAATCTCAGAGTCCGTCCAAAAGGTTACATTATCTATCGTCAAGTGCATGGAACCTTTCACTTTCTTATATAAATCTGTCAACAACTTGGCCCCACATAACTCCAATCTTGGTACACTAATCTTTTTCAAAGGCGCAACACGAGATTTGGAACATAAAAGGGATACTTGAGATTTCCTTTCAATGTTATTGCTTCGAATATATAAACAAGCACCATATCCCTTTTCACTGGCGTCACAGAATCCATGTAAATGTACACTACTGGAACTACTAATTAAAACTCTTCGTGTGAAAAAGATAGCATTTATAGAATTTAATTGACTACAAAAATTTGTCCAATTGTAATGAATAGACGATGGTACTGATTCATCCCACGTAACCTTTGACTGCCACAATTCTTGCATAATTGATTTTGCGTAAAGGATTACAGGGCCTAATAGACCTAAGGGGTCAAATAATTTGGCAATTTCTGAAAGAATAATACGTTTACTGGTTTTTGGCAATATTTCAGGTACTTTTATTGAATAAACAAAGGTATCTTCTTTTGCTCTCCAAAATATGCCAAGTGTTTTTAGCATACAATTTTTATTTAATTTAAATTCATTATCGAGACATTTTTCATCAACATTCGCAAGGATATCGGGTTCATTAGAAGCCCATTGTCGTAAATTAAGGCAAGCTGTATTTAAAAGAGCTGTCATTTGAGAATAGATTTCTCGAGCTTCTGTACTTGTAGAGGCACCAGTAATTAGATTGTCTACATATAAATCCTTTTTTATTAACTTAGCAGCCAGTGGGAAATTATGCCCTTCATCTTCTGCTAATTTGTGTAAACATCGAATAGCTAAAAAAGACGCAGGAGCAATCCCAAAAGTTACAGTGTTTAAACGATATTCTTTCAATTGATCATTTTCCATCCATAGAATTTTTTGATATTTACGATCTTCGTCTCGAATTAAAAATTGGCGATACATTTTCTCTATATCAGCAAGTAATACGTATTTATGGAATCTGAATCGAACAAGCAAAACAAATAAATCATCTTGGATGGTTGGACCGACCATTAAAATATCGTTTAATGAAACGCCTGAACTGCTTTTAGCTGAAGCATCATAAACAACTCGTAATTTGGTAGTATTACTAGCACCTTTAATAACTCCGTGATGTGGTAGATAAAAACCTTCGGATTCTTGAGATGAATCAACTAAAGACATATGGTTTAAATCGAGGTACTCTTGTATTACAGCTGAATATTGAATTTTCAACTCAGAATTCCTCTCAAATCTTTTTTGTAAACCATTTAATCTTTTTAATGAGTTTTGTTTGGAATCCCCTAACACATTTGGAGATGTTTTGAAAGGCAGGGCTACAATATATTTACCAGATCGATCTCGAGTTACGTGTTGTTTAAAATGTGCTTCGCAATCTGACTCTTCTGGAGTCAAAGTTGATTTCTCAATCATTTCCTCGACTAACCAAAATTTTTCCATTAGCATTTTTAAGTTTGTTAATAAACAATTAGAATTTTTTGTCGTTTGTGTAATTTTGGAAAAAGTTAAACCTCCTCCAATTATCCATCCCAACCTAGTCTTTTGTAGATATAGATCATTATTGTTTTCAGATAAATTAATAGAACCTATTTGAAATAAAGATAAACTTGCACCGGCTCCGATAAGCATATTTACTGGGGCTGGAATATGGAAATTTGGGTCTGCCAATAAAATCCCTTTTGGAATTTTGAGTCTTTCTCGAGGTATTTTTTCAGTGGGAATCAAATTTGTTATGTTTGGTACAATTAGAAAATCAAGAACCTTTTCATATTCGTTATATGTAGATTTAAACGTTATTTTAACCATGCTATTGGCTGTTGTGGAAAGATTGTCTAAAGCTCCTATACTGAAAGAACATTTAGATTGTGGAAGTTGTAATTTTTCTGCAAAACGTAATGTTACGAAATTCGCGGTAGCACATGTGTCAAGTAAAATTCTTACTTTATTTAAATTGCTTTTAACATCGTATGCTTCAACTATTGCACTAGTCATAATCTGAAAAGATGGAGGAGTCGTAAAAGAAGTCAAGCAAATATTAGTAACTTTTGATTGTCATAAACTATTTGATTCATTCTTATCTGATTCTAATAATTTTTCCGGTTTCTCTGTTTTTACGAAATGTAATAATGTATTATGTTTTTTACTGCACTTTTTACAATTACCAAATTTACATTCTTTAGCTTTATGACTACGTAAACAATTGAAACAGAGGGAAGCGTTTTTTACAACCTTGAAACGTTCGTTAGTAGATAAACTTAAAAACTTTCCACACCTAAATAACAAGTGAGATTCAGTACAAAGAGGGCATTTTTTTGAATTTGTAGTCATTAACATATGACGTTTAGATTCTTGTTTTCTCTTTTTAGAAGTGGAAGCACCATGTGCATCGTGGTTTTCTGAAGTAGATGAATCATCGTGGTTTCGTTTAGATAAACGCGCAGCCGTTCTATATAAAAAATCTGTAAGATCTTCTAACTTGGGAAATTCACCACGATTCACAGTTTCGTCCCACTTGTCCATAGTTGACTTATGGAGTTTTTCCTCGATAATTGAGACAATAATTTCAGGGGTTACATTGACACCTAATGTTGATAACGATTGAAGATGCTGTTGCGACTCGTCAGCTAATGTTATCAAACCTTGATAAGACTCATTTTGCTGTGCGGGTAGGCGCAACAACAAACTTAAATGACGGGAAATTAATACACGCTTATCTTCATATGATTTTTGTAAAAGATTCCACGCACGTTCATAGTTTTCATCAGTGATAGAAAACACTTGAATTTTACGTAACGCTTCATCTTTTAAAACTGATTTTAAATATTGAAGTTTCTCGACATTTGTAATATCATCATGCTTATGAATCATTGCATTAAAAGTATCTTTGAATGATAGCCATTCTTCTATTTTACCGCTAAAAGTTGGAAGTTCAGCTTGAGGTAATTTTAACTTCCTGCGATTATTTGAAGAAACTGAATTATTTTCAGTTTCTGCACTCGCGACAGAAACGTTACCATTACCACTACCTTGAGGTATCATCGAGGAAATCAAATTTTGAGCTTTAGCAAGAACTTTAAAATACAAATTTTGAATATTTTTTTTTGTTAAACTGTGATTTGTTTCCGCATCAATTAATTGAATTTGATCACACGTTTCATCAAAATTGGAAAAACAAGTAAAAACCGCATTGTACCGAATTTGCAATTCAGAAAATTGATTTCCCTCATTCGCGTTAAATTGAGCAAGAAATTCTTCGAAAGAATTTACATGTTCCTCTATGGTTGTGCGTTTTTGTAACAACACACTTAATGGATCAAAATTCTCCATATTGTTTAAAAAGTGGTGAAATAACTAATTAAAATTAAATATTCTGGACTTTTAATTAAAGGTGATCCGATAGTGTTACATACCTTTATTTATCTTCTATATCCAGTGTAAGGGATTTAAACTTGTCATCCAATCAAAACTCTTCAAAATTCAAGTGGCCTTGATTCAAGGTGTATAATCGCATCACCTTGTAGCACGTATCAAAAACAGGATGTTTTATCGCATCGTCCTGTAATATTTGTTAGCAAGATGTTCAAACGCATTGTCTTGCTCCATTTTTCTCAAGATGTTTAAAAACGCATTGTCTTGTAAGAAAATTCAAAGAGACGAATTTCAAACTTCAATTTTTCACAAGATGTTTTATATTGCATTGTCTTGTGAAAAGTCAAAAGAGATTAACTACAAAATCATAGTTTGATTGCGCGAAACGTGTAATATTCAGTTGACACTGACAAAGTTCAAATTTTAATTATTATTCCAATGTAATAATCGAATTATTCAATACACAACTTTGCAAAATCAACTGTTGCTGGATAACATTTGAATGTTTTATATGACGTCGATCCGATCATATCACTTTTGTAACTAGTCACTATAATTGTTTTTTCTTTTAATTGTTCCAAGACACGTGCACATATATGAATCACAGATTCTGTTCGAAATTCACTTTAATCCAAAGCTAGATAGCGGAACATTATTTAACACAGTGATCACCATGATTTGAAAAGTCGTTTTAAATTGTTTATTTAATCCGGCTCGAAGGACCATGTTTTAAATTGATACTAAAAAGTATCTTCTTATTGATTTTTACACCAATAAAAAAGTATTTCACGATTTATTATTTAATAATGTTTATTAAATCTATATTTCCTTTATTCGTACAAAAACATTCGTAATATTATAAAATGTAATATTAAAAAAGATATAAATTGTAAAGCTTAAAAAAGATTTTGATATGTGCTCTACGACAGTTTCTTAGCTAATAATACAGTTTCTTTGTGCTTTAAGAGCGTTAACTTGCCAGAGATTTTCGTCGCAGAAGGGATAAAATAAACAAATCGCTGTAAGAACGAATGACATTTCTTTGTGGTTCCAAAGTGGAACTCGTAATCAAATTTCTCAGTAAACCCATACTATATTAATACAAATATTAATTCGAAGAACAAAGCATATGGAATTCTAAACGTATTTAACAAATTATAATAACTTATTTTTCAAAGATTTATAACAGTATTAATACAGATTGGTTATTATTATCAATTATAAATTGACACAATTATTTTAAGATCATTCTTAATAATAATAAGAAAATAGTCTTTAATAGAGTCTTTTGTCAGTTTAAACACATGGAAGAAAAATGTTCATAAAATAAACATAATTTTCACCTAATACTTTAATTTTTATTCGGAGGTCTCTGAGTACGCATTCGAAGTCTTTTTATGCAAAATTCAAAATGGCGGTTCCAATATGGCGTCCGAAATTGGAACATTTTGATTATTTTTCTTCAAATTTGACTTAAGATGGTTTTATGGTTCTTGATTACAAATTCGTTCACAATTTTTAAAAATTCAAAATAGTGGATTCAGTATGACGTCAAAAATGTAAGATTTTGATTTAATTTCTCGAAACTTTTTAAAAAGAGGTTTTTGTTTCCTCGATGTATGAATTGAAGACTTTTTACAAAATTCAAAATGGCGGTTCAAATTTATATTTGGTTAAATTTTAAGAAACTTGATTAATTATCATGACACTCGGACTATAAGAGTTGCTAATGTCTCTAATTCTCAATTTTAAGAATGTTCAAACCATTGACATAACCTCAAACTAGAAAATGGTTTTCCACATGAAATAAAAATATTATTAAAATTTATTTCACCCAATTTTGAAAAACCCAGTTATACATTTTTTCAAATAAATTAGGTTGACACCAAATTTGTTGTCAAATAATAATTATTTAACATTTTTGTGTTTTTTCTTTAAAGTTGATGAATAATTCTAATTTTCATCCAATTTTGACAAATAATAGCTCTCTCTAAATCTGAATTAGTGGTTTTCTACTAATGAATTAGCGAAAAGTAAGCTACTATTAAAATAGTAAGAATTTGACTAATTTTTAGTAGAAAACTACTAAGAATTAGTAGTAAACTACTAATCTTGTAGTAGAAAACTACTAAGAATTAGTAGTAAACTACTAATCTTGTAGTAGAAAACTACTAATTAAATTAGTAAAAAAATCTACTTTTTTGAAAAGTAAAGTTTCACTATTTCAATTAGTAGTTTTCTACTAAGAATTAGTAGTTTTCTACTATATGAATTAAAGAAAAATGAGCCATGAATTTGACTAATTCATAGTAGAAAACTACTAATTTAGATTTAGAGAGCTCTTTTTAATCTTTGAAGCATTCTCTACAAGTCTGTTCGTTGGATTTTGTTAAACCATTTTCGTTTAAAAAATATTTAATAATAAAATTTTATTTATTTAATAATTTTTTAACAAGATATTATTAATAAAACTAGCAAAATAAAACGCGCGCAAGCGCGCGATTAGTTTTTCATGCATTTTATAAATTATGAAATACAATAATAAATATAAGAAATCGGTAAATACTATTTATCTAATAAGAAAAACTAAATATTTTAAATATAATATTTAAAAATCAATTAATATAAATAAAATAAATATTTATTTAGAAAAAAAATTTATAATATTTTAGAATTAGAAATAATTGCAAAAAATAATTGAAATTAAACAAAATAATTGCAAATTTTGCAAATTAATTTGAAAAAAAATGAAATCAATTAAAAATTGGGGAAAGTAATTTAAACAATCATAAAAATGTTTTAAACATAAAGAAAATAATTTAATTTGAGAAAAATACTTGAGAATCTTAAAAGTAAATTAAAACAAAATTGAATAATGAAAAATTAGAGAAAATAATTGAAAATTGAAAAAACATGGTTAAAAATTGAGATAAATAAATTAAAATTAAAAAAAAAAAATTAATACTTTGATTTAACTTTTTTCTACTTTCGGAAGTTCATTGAAATAAAAGAAAAAGATTAAAAATTAGAGAAAATAAATGAAAAAAGATCAAAATGATTTTAAATTGAACAGAACAAGTTTTAATTAAAGAGAAATAAGTAAAAACTTTTTGGCAATTATGAAAAAGAACGAAAGTAATTGAAAATTGAAGAAAATAATATAAAAAATAATATAAATATTGAAATAATTAAAAAGTCAGATAAATAGTTAACAATTTTTGAAATTATGAAACAAATGTAAAGAATTGAAAATTGAAGGAAATAAATTTTGGAAAATAATTAAAAATGTTTTTTAGTTTTAAAACTTGACGAAAATAATTTAAATATGATCCAAAGAATGATAAGTTGTAAACAATAAATGACTTTTAAGTGTGATAATTGAAAAAACTACAGAATTTTTTTTAAATAAAGACAAAATAATTGAAATTTGAAAAAAATACATGAAGATCTTAGAAATCAATTTAAAAAAATGAAAATAACTAAAAACTGGAGAAGAGAATTGAAGAAATAAGCTAAAAGTAATTGAAATTTACTATAATTAATAAAAAAATTTTGAAATTATGAAAACAAATAAAAATAATTAAAAATTGAAGAAAACAATTAAAATTTTAGAAAAATTCTTAAAAATTGAGGAAAATAATTTTAGAAAATGAGAATAACTAAAAATTGGAGAAAAGACTGGAAGAATTTTTAAAATTGTAATTTAAGATAATTAATAAAAAAAAATTTTAAATTCTGATAATAAATGAAAATAATTAGAAATTGAAGAAAATATTTAAATTTTCAGAAAAATACTTAAAAATCTTAGAAAATAATTTTAGAAAATGAGAATAATAATTAACAATCGAGAAAAATAATTTAAAAATGATGAAATTAATTCAAAATTGAAAAAAATAATTGATATATGCTGAAAATAATTTAAGATTGAGAAAGAAAATTGAATTATGATGAAAATAATTTAAATATGAAAAATTGAAAACATTTAATAAAATTGGAGAGAAATAACTGAAAAAATCATAGAATATATGTTTAAAAAAAAATAATAATTACAAAATTACTTTCAAAATTTTAATTGAAGAGAATAATTAAAAAATCGCAGAAATAACGAAAATTGATGAAAATAATTGCAATATCGGATAAATAATTGAAAATTTTGAAAGTAATGACAAAATAATGAATATATCTGAGGCGGTTGGTGCAGAAACCGCACAAGTCCACAAATCGTAATTGTTCAGGAATCAATAAAAACTGTTTTTCTTGTAAATGTGAGAATTTTTTTTAATTCTGCGTTTTGTATTATTTTCTACTAACCTATAAGTTTAAAAATTCAATATCATTGATTTATATTTTAATTAATATAGAGTATAAAAGAAATAAATTAACTTTTGGACTTGTGCGGTTTCTGTACAAAATGAAATGGAAAACACAGAAAATGTATTGAATCAAGTGAAGTAGCACAGTTTTAGTAAATTTTTAATTTGGATAATTTTTATTAGCATTTTATAAATAATAAACATTTTTTAAAAATCACTTTCCAACATTTTTTTAACAATTATCACATAATTCACTATTATTGTTTTCTGCCTCGCTTTAACAACGTCTAAAACACTTTAAAAATACCACAAATAAATATTATTTCATCCATTGCGCATCTTTGTGCGCAGCTTGGAATCATGGACTTGTGCTGTTTCTGCACGAAACGAAAATTTATTTATTTATTTTAAAGGGTTTAGAGTTTAGTAACATATGTAATATTTTACTAGATCATAGAGCTTCATTTAAAGATAAATTTTCCTTAAAAAAGTGGACTTGTGCGGTTTCTGCACCAACCCGTGAAGAAATTTCCCTATCTAGAACTAGTCTAGACCGGTGACGGTGCACCCTACCGGGGCCTCGTGGGGACCTCATGGGGCCCTGGTTGGGAAAGCGTGAATTCTCTAGATAGGGAATTCTTGTCAGGCCCTAGTCGGGACCGAGACAAAATTTCTACACGGGAACTGCCTCAATTACAAATTGATGAAAATCAAGAAAAATTACAGAATTTATTTTTAAGCAAAAGAAAATAATTAAAAAATCCTTATATAATGGAAAATTGATGCCAATTATCTAAATTTGAGATAATAACTGAAAATTTAGGAAATTAATTGCATGTGTATATATTTTAAACTTCTTCAAAAACCATAATAAATTTTTAAAGCATTTTTCGAAACTTTTTTTTTTCACAAATGACAATTAAAAACCAGCACAAAATAAAATAACAGGAACTAACTTCACTTCAGTTTTTAAAACGTGTACAGAGAAAGATGAATAAGTATTAATACTAACTAACTTCACTTCAGACTTTAAAACGTGGACAGAAAAAAATGAATAAGTATAAATATACATATACTAACTAACTTTAGGAGTTTACGGAGATTATTATTATTTAATTCAACAAACAGACTTGTAGAGAATGTTTCAAAGATTGGAATAAGCTATTATTTGTCAAAATAGGATAAAAATTACAATTATTCACGAACTTAAAAAAAACACAAAATACGAAATAATTATTATTTAATAACAAATTTTGGGCCAACCTAATTTTTTTTTAAAAATGTACATCTGTGTCTGTCAAAATTGTGTGAAATTAATTTTAATAATATGTTTCTTTTATGTAAAAAACCTTTTTTTAGTTTGAGGTTATCTCAATGGGTTGAACTTCCTTAAATTATTCGAAAATATAAAATTTTCAGAAATTGGAAAATCCAATTCTGTCGGACAAAATAAATAAATGACCTGAAATACTCTAATAAAATAGGAATTTAATTAATTTAGAATGTTATCCAACTATAAATTCGATACTTTGTATTCGTTTTGAATGTACCTTTTAATATTTAGCCAGAGCTTCCTAAGTTTTCGCTCAACCGGCAGATCTGCGGTCTATCTTTGCGTTTTCTGAAAGAATTACTTTGTAAAGGAACAAAAAGCGGGTGAGAATATTGCGTGATGCGAATTCACCTTAAAAGCGTTCGCACGCATTTGAAGAGGGTGGATAGCGGAAGGAAGAGTCAAGGCAAGGAGAAAAGAAGTATAGGTGGATTTTGAGAAAAAGGCAATAGAGTCAATTTTATTCTTCCCTGGGTCTGCCACAGTTTTGCCAAGTATGCTTTCTTCTTTGATTAATGAACATGTATACTTAATGCAGAGAGAAACGATAGCAAAACTTTCTTGCTTTCGTGTTTCAAACGATCAGTCGTGCAAAAGTCCTAGCACGAATGTTCTTTTACCTTTTTCTTCTTGAGTTACTTATCTTACTTGATAGTTCTTTTTTTTATCTCGTAATGAAGAAATAACCATTAACAATTAAAATAAAACTTTCTTGATACAATGGTAAACCTGCAATTTAATCCTATTCTAAAAAGAACAGACGTTGTGGTTAACTTCAGACGTGTAACGCCAATTCCGAGTCTCCCATTGGTCAGTACATGTCAAACCTCACTATCGATAGTTTTGAGTTTCGATTTTTTGTTTTGCAGACGAATTAAAATCTTTCAATTAAATATTGTAACTTTAAGTTTATTTTATAAAATTTCTTATAATGTTAGGAATCTAAAATAACAAAAAATTTTATTAAAATAGTTAATACATAAAAATTAGCTTTGACTTGACTTTCCTATACGAGAACCCTTTCGACCAACTTCAGAGGTGTAACACGTTTTATCGGGTTTCTGATTGGCTAGCAGATTTTTCGATACAAGAAAGGTTAATTTTTCACCAAATATAAGAAAAGGATCATGTTTCACCAAGCTTTAAGATGGCTTCATATTGAATCAGCGATTGACATAGAATTTTGTCGTCGGTAGGTGTCGAAATATTCTAAATAATTAATTTTAGCACTTAATCATACGCAACGATTTTACAACGAAATTACACTATTTACACACTTCACAAATTTTTAAATTAAACAATGCACTATCAATTCATTATTATAAAATTATACTTTTTACTAAAATAACATGCAATTTAATAGGAATAGGGAGTTAAGAATACATAACCTCTACCTGTCAAAATCACTTTTACAACAAAATTACACAATTTACACAATATTAACAAATGTCCCCACACATCACCGGATTCTTCATTATATATTATAACTTTAGTAACAAACGTAAACATACAAAATTTTAACAGGAATGAGGAGTTAAGAATACATAACCGCTACCTGTCAAAATCACTTTTACAACGAACTTACACAATTTACACAATATTAATAAATGTTTGTCCACACAATACACTATTATTCCATAATAACATAAATAAATACTTACTAAAAGAATATATATCTCTTTTACTAATAGCAAACGTAAACACACTTTATATTTCACACAGCCAACTTCACTGTTTACAAAAAACACGTGGCGGAACTGAATAGCCAATATAATTACATCCAATAAATAAATTGTTATTTAAGTGAACGTCAATTCATTTTAACAACAATTTTTACAAAATTAATGTAAATACATATTATTAATAACAAACTTTCAATTTTTACAATTTAAAGAAATATTAATCGATTAGTACATTATCGAAAATATCGAACAACTAATTGACCAATGGGAAACGCAAGAAATGAGTTACGCGTGAACGTAGCCGAAAGGGTTCTCGTTTTTCTTTTAGGATTTTTTGTCAACAATAACATCACAGTTTAGACGTTTATTTGGAGTATATTTCAATTTATTTAAAACTAGCTTTCGAGCCATCTAATCTAGTGTCGAAATCTAGTGTCGTGCCATCAACATTGTTTTTTTACAAAAAGTATTTTTTGACAGAAAGAATTTTTTGTTAAAAGGTATTTCCTTACAGATAGTATTTTTTGACAAAAATGATTTTCTGACAGAAAGTATTTTTGCCAATAAGTATTTTCTGACAGAAATTATTCAAAAAAGAATTTTCTAAAAGCAACATAATTCTCTTCCAAAAACTATTAAATTCTAATATATTTTATTAGATATACTTCCCATTAGCACATACCCAAACAGCACCGGATGTTCCAGCAATATTGGCAAGGTTGAGGCAAGGCGTTTTCACTTTGCCTCAACCTTGCCAAGTTGTTGATCTGATAAAAATACGCATGTCATGTTGTAAATTTTTTTTTCATCCAAATAAGTATTTTTCGAGAAAAACCTAGAACCAAATTAGCCTGAATCACATTCAGCCTAAAACCAACTTGCCGAAAATGCATTCAGCCAAATCCCATTTACCCTAAATTGTATTAAGCCTAAATCCCCTTTAATCTAAAATACATTTAGCAAGAAACCCATTTAACCTAAAATGCATTCAGCCTAAATCCCTCTTAAACTATAATGCATTCAGCCTAACCCATTTGACTATAATCCCATTAAACCTAAAATGCATACATCCTAAATCCCATTTAACCTAAAATGCATTCACAGATTAAAACCCATTTATCCTAAAATGCATTTAACCTAAATCCCATTTATCCCCAGAAGCATTTATCCTACATCTCATTTAACCTAAAATGAATTCAGTATAAATCCCATTTAACCTAAATCATATTTAACCTGAATACCATTTAACCTAACTCTTATTTAAACTAATTCCTATTTAACTTCAATTGTATTTAACCTAAGTCCCTTTTAACCTCATATGCATTCATCCTCAATCTCATTTAACCTAACATGGAACCATTATAAACCCCATTTAACCTAAAATGCATTAGCCTAAATCCCATCTAAACCAAATTGCTTTTATTCTAAAACCCTTTTAACCTAAAATGCATTTAGCTCAAATTCTATTTAATCTCAAATGCATTCATCCTAAATCCCATTTAACCTTAATCCCATTAAACTTAAATCCCATTTAACCTTAAATGCATTCAACCTACATCCCATTTAATCTAAAATGCATTCAGCCTAAATCCCATTTCACCAAAAATGCATTCCGCCTAAATCCAATTTAACCCAAAATGCAATCAGCCTAAATTCTTTTTTACCTAAAATGCATTAGGCTTAAAAAAATTTGGCCTAAATCCCATTGAACGAAATTTATAATGTAAAATTTAGGCTAAACGGGATTTAGGACAAATAGTTTTAGGCTGAATGCCTTTTTGGATTTAATGGGTTATAGTTTGAATGCATTTTAGGTTGAATGAGATTTAGGTTAAATGGGATTTAGGCTTAATGCATTTTAGGTTTAATGGGATTTAGGCTAAATGAAAATTAGGTTAAATAATATTTATTATGTTTAATGGTTTTTAGGCAGAATGCTTTTTAGGTTAAATAGGATTTAAATTTAATCTATTAGATTTTCTGGTTTTTATTTTTTTACCCCAAAAAATTCAGATTCAACATTTTTTTGCATTGTGTCATCTAAAATTATTTTTATTAATGTATTTCTTTAAATTTATTGCAAAATGTGTTGTAGGGAACATAACAAAATTAATTCAAAAAGGTTAAAAGCCATCTAACACAAAGTCAGTAATATAAAAAAAATGTAGGTTTTTCAATTTTTTTAATCCAGAAACCAATTTTATACTTATATATCTCAGTTATACGATATTTTTTGTCAAATTATTCTAAAATATGACGAAATAACAGGTAATACTCAATTATAGAAAGTTTATCAGCAGTTAATAAAAAAATGCATAATTTAAAAATTTTCGATTTTTTGAATTTTTTGAAAAAAAATGTATATCTTCCTTTCTTATCAATATTTTTTAAGTATGTAAGTTTATAAACCTAACTTGGGTCAAGATCTAATACTCTGCCAAATTTGGTCCCAAAATAATTGAATGTTTGAAAGCAGTCCATCAAAAAATATGTAAAATTTGAAAATTTTCGATTTTTTCATTTTTCAAAAAAATGGTATATCTCCCGTTCTTATTAACATTTCTAAAGTATGTAAGTTTATAAACCTAACTTGGGTCAAGATCTAATACTCTGCCAAATTTGGTCCCAAAATAATTGAATGTTTGAAAGCAGTCCATCAACAAATATGTAAAATTTGAAAATTTTAGATATTTTCAGTTTTTGAAAAAAATAGTATATCTCCCGTTCTTATCAATATTTTTCAAATCTGTAAATTTATAAACCTCACTTAGGTCAAGACCTAGGACTCTGACAAATTTAGTTTCAAGCGGTTAAGCCGTTTTTATGTGATGCGCGAACAAAGGTTTTGTGACATAGACAAACATACATACATACATACAGACACGAAATTTTTTTTTGGTATATTTGAAATCCTTGATGCTCAAAACGAAAAATTATGCATGAAATTTAAAGTTCTAAGCAATGTACAGACAAAAGTCTGATTTTATTAATATAGATCTTCGTTTAATAAATAATTGCATTTTATTAAATAATAATAAATTAAAAATAATAAATTAAAAATAAATTAAATTCTAATAATGAAGGAGTGATAGTTTAAGAAGTCACAGTGATTTTAGTGAAGTTGTTAAGGTTATAGTGTTTTGAGTGAAACAATGTTTTGTTTACATTGGCATTCGTTTCTGACAGGTGAGTAATGATAATAATATTAATAATCTTTTATTTCTTTTTATTTTATTTGTAACTTATTTATCTGTTTTTTAGTTCTATTATTAAATGATTTTGTTCCTAAAAATATCATAATTATTTATGTCATTTAAGGTTTTGATATTTCTTTTTATTCTAATGCACGTGGTGATTGTCATCGGATTTCTTTTCGGTCAAGTGGAAATTGTGAATCTGGTAAGTTATATTAATTTTTAGTTCTTTATTTTGTTTTATTGTATGTTTATAATTCATTAACTTTTTAAGTTTCTGTTAAATAAAAACATTATACTTCCATGTTTAAGGTTATGTTTTTTGTTATCATTCTCCAGTTACGTAGTAATGGTTAGTGACAGGTAAGTAATAATAATAATTTTCAATAACTTTACTTTATTGTATTCTTCTAATTTATTAATCTTTTTTCTTATTAAATTAATTCAATAGTTGTATTTTCTTCATTAAAGTATCATATTGATAAATGTCATTTGCGGTTAGGATGTTTGTTTCTATTGTAATTCAATAATTACATTATGTGATAATTATCATTTGAAGTTTTTTGACAAGTAACTCATTTTATTAAGTTTATTTAAAACATTAGTTTATTAAATAATTATTTTAAATTTATAAAATGAGTATAGTTATAATAAAGTTAATCATAAAATAATTGTAAGTATAGTGAATAATAACTTTTTTAAATTTCTTTTGTTTCTAAATTTCTAATTTATTTACATTTAAACAATTGTGTTGTTTATTATTTACATTTTTTATTCATTAAATTAAAAATAATAACAATTCAATTACTTTTAATTAATATATTGAATTATTTATTATTGTATTGAAAATAATATTTTATTAATTCTTTTAAATTATTATTATATGAGTAATTTAAGGTTAGAATGTTTGTTTCTATTCTATTTCATGTGTTAATCGTTACTAACTTTCATTAAAAAAAAAAAAACAAGCGCGCCGTGACGCGCAGGTCAATCTCGTTTTGAACAAAATCTAACTTAAAATTGAATCCAACATTTCGATAAAAAAAAAGCGAAAATTTTTGTCAGTTGTTAAATAATTTGAAGTTAATTAAAATATCTGTTTTGAAGTACAGCTTTTATTATATACAGATAGAATCCCCCGATGCGAATTTTAGATTCAGAAGAGTAGTCAGTACAATGGACGAAGCGATTAAGAGTGAAATGACCCACGTATAAATTTTCCTGTTACTGAAATATTATTCGCCTCGGTGTCACTCTGTTAAATGGAAAGCCCAAAATTTAAATCAGAATAGCCCGGATACCAAACAATATGTCCTGATCGTATTGTTGAAGCAGCCTTTGAATTCGCACGCCCCCTCTTTCAGCAGGGTTTCTAACAGAGAAGCTTCTACGATTCCAAGTAACGACATTAATTAAAATCATTTCCAGTTGCTAATTAATATCTTCCTGCAGTGATTATACTAAGAGTTTCTGTTACCAAATTAGCTTTCAGTTGTGAAGCTCCAAGTGTGTTTAGTACGACAGTTCTCGTACTTCTTGTTCATTTTCATGCAGTTATTAAATGACATTTTGGTCCTTGTCAACTTTTTGTCTAAATTCAGTTCCTTAGGGAATGAATCTCTTGAAAATGAGCTTATTCAAGTGTATCATCCTATTAAAAAAAAGTGATGTAACGAAATGTATCGAATATCTCGCTTTCATTGTTGTTGAAAACTTGATTGGCTGACCAATCACTTGAAATTTTTCATATACCTAATTACTTTTATTGGAGAATATAAATAAACTAGCAAAATAAAACGCGCGCGAGCGATTAGTTTTCCATACATTTTAGAAATTAAACTATAATAATAAATAAAACAAATCGATAAATAATATTTATCTAATAAGGGGGGCTGCCAGTGAACTTGCTGATTGAAAATAGTGAAAAAAAAGAGTTTTTAATGTAAAAAAGTGAGTAAATAATAAGTTTTTAAGTGAAAAAAGTGAGTAAATAGTAAGCTTTTAAATAAAACAAGAGATTAAATAGTAAGTTTTTAAATAAAAAAAGTGAATAAGCAATATAGCGTTTGATATTACTGATATTAAATTGGGGGGACACCAGAAGGAAAAGCAATTCAAATTTAAAAAAAAAACGATTCTAAAATCGCAAAAATAATTGAATTATGTAGAAAATAATGAAATAATAACAAAAATAATCCAATTTAAAAAAAAAGTTGTAAATGACAAAACTAATTGAAAAATTGATTAAAAATCAAAAAATTATGACAAGAATTGAAACGAAATAATTGGAATTTCAAGTAAATAATTGAAATTACAAACAAATAATTAAAGAATGACAAAAAAATTAAACTTTGAAACAAAAGTTTGAGGCTGGTGTAAACAATTTCAATTTTCGCACTATAATTGAGATATTGAAGAAATAAGTAAAATGTAAAGAAACTAATTGAATAATGACATAAATAATTATAAAAGCTGGTGTAAAAATTACACTTCTTAGACAATAGTTAAAAAATTGAAAAAAATAATTAAAAAATCTAAAAAAAAATGAATATGTGTAGAATATAGTTGAATAATAACAAAAATAACTGAAATTTAGAAAAAAATTAATGAAAAATGAGAAATATATTCTAAAATGAAGTAAAAAAATAAAAAATTTAATGCATTAATTAAAAAGTATTATAAAATAATTGAAAAATTAAAGATATAATTAAAATTTGAAGAAACTAATTGAATAATGACATAACTATAATTGAAAACTGATCTTCTAAAGTAAATGAATTTATGACAATAAAAAGATTGAAAAAAATGACATTTAAAGAAAATAATTCCAAATATCAAAAATATTTTAATATCGACAAAAATAGTTGTAATTTGAAAAATAATTGAGAAATGACCAAAATAATTGATAACTTTAAAAAAATTAAATATTTGAAGAAAATACTTGAAAATTTGACAAAACAATTGAAATATTGATATAAAGAATTCAAAACTGGTGTAAACATTAACAAATTATAGACAATAATTGTTAAGTTAAAAAACATATTATAAGTTTGAGGAAAATAATTAAAAGTTCAAGAAATTAATTGAAGTTTGAAGACAATAATTGAAATTTGAAGAGAATAATTCAAAAATGGCAAAAAAAATTCTAATATGAAAAAACCATTAAAGTTCGAAGAAAATAATTGAAAAGGGTGTAAAAAAATTAATAAATTCGTGACAATAATAAAAATAATGATGAAAATAATTGAAAACAGACGTGTAAGAAACTTAAAAGTTCATGACAATAAAAAAAATTGATTAAAATAATTGCAATTTGAAAAAAATAATTCTAAAATGGCAAAAATAACAAAAATAATTGATTAATGCCAAAAGTAATTAGAATTTGAAGAAAATAATTGAAAAATAACGAAAGTGAATTGAACTTGTGTAAAAAATTTGGATATCCCTGACAATAATTTAAAGACTGAAGAGAATAATTGATATTTGAAAAAATTAAATTCAGAATCTCAAAAATACATGGAAATTGACAATAATACTTTAGAGTGGACAAAAGTACTTAAAAATGACAAATATAATTGAAAAGAGGTGTAGAAATTATTGTATTTGTAAATTGTATTTAAAAAATTGACGGTGTAATTGGAATATAAACAAACTAATTGATTTATAAGGTAAATTTTTAATAAGGCACCTAACATCAGAAGACCCCCCCCCCCTCAGTTAGAATAGACATTTTAATAAAAAAGTTAGTAGTAATGAGCAATTTTAAAAAAAGTCAGTAACTTGATGAAAGTTTCGGAACTTCAAAAATGATTTAAAAAGTTACAGAATAATTTAAACTGTATTTAATTTTAATTTTTTAAATAAATTAAAATAACGTAATTTGAATTTTTAATAAATTTAATTATTCGACACTTTAAAGTAATCTAAATTATTATTAGTCATAATCAATATCTCGTCATTAAGGCTACTTCATCTGCATATTTTGTCTGTAAACTAAAACAATTTAAAATTTCCTGTTAAAGAGAATCAAAATTAATGAAAAAAAGTCAGGGAGTAACATCACTTCAAGTTTTAAAACGTGGACAGAAAAAAATGTTGAAATATAAATAGTAACTATCTTTAAGAGTTTACGGAGATTATTATTATTTAATTAATTAATTAATAATAATAATTAAATGTCAAATACATATAATTTTTGGTTATTGTTTATTTGTATTTTATTATTAAATTTTATTATGAAAATTATTAAAGAAACTAAAACTCGCCTGTTTTTTAAAAAGTAATAAACATAATAATCAGGTATGTAAACAATTTGTTTTAATAACAAATTTTAATTATTAGTAAAGAACTTTTATTAAGGGAATTTATATAGTTATGGTTCTAAATTTATTTTAATTGACTATAATTCCAATTCATATTAATTTTGTTAAATATCATAATCATTCCATAAAATTTTTAATTATTAAGAACTTTAGTATAACGAAATTTGAATCACTTTTTATTATTATCATTAATCACAACATTTCATATCAAGAATTGTAGCCAAACCTAAATTTCTTTCATCCAACTTTTACACGTTCGTTCTAATTTTACTCAAGTGAAATCCAAATGATCCAACTTTTGAAATTTAATAATTTGAATTATTAAAATGGATATTTATTTAAAATTTAATCAATTTTAATTCAAACTGTTATTAATTACTATGAATTAAAAATTCAATTAGTTCAAACTTCAGTTTTTTAATTTTTTCAAGTTTTATCAATCCCAACTTTAACTTTTTATTATGTCACAATTTTTATTAATCAAAGTTTTACTTAATCCAAATTTAAATCGATTCAAACTATAATTTTCAAAACTGTAAAAAAATTTTAATTAATTTTATTTTTTATTTAAATTGAAACTAATTCAAATTACAAATTTCAATCAATCGTCATTTTTATAAGCGAAAATTTATATTTTAAAAAGTTCTTTTATATTTAGTAACTTTTTGAAAATTTTTGTTTTTTAAAAGTTATTTTCAATATATAGTTTTTTAATTTCCTCATTTTTTAAATGATATTTTTTAACGTTCTTATTTTTAAACAATTTTTTCATTTTTATAGGCTTGTTACTCATTTTTTATAAGTTCATGTTTTAATTTTTTTCTTTTTATATTTTCAATAAAATTTCTCCGATGTTCTTATTTTTGTATTCATTTATAAAATCTTAAACACTTTTATTAATTTTCTTATTTTTCATAAATTCTTAAACTTCAAAAAGTTCTTATTATTTCTTATTATTTCTTATTTTCAAAGATTTCACGTATTTAAAATCGCTTTTTCTTTATTAAATTTAAATTAGTGAAAATTGAGCTATTAATTTAATCTGTAAAAATTTAATTTCTACTAATTTTTAGTAATTTCTACTAAAGCTGTAGTCAAAAAGGTTAAAATTACTAAATCAAATAGTGAAATTTTACTAAAAATTAGTAGCAATACTTACTATTCTAAATTACTAACCCATTTTTCACCAACATTGAAATTTAGAGAGCTCTTCTCAATGTTTCTTTTAAACCCCGTTATATTTTTAATTAGATTATTGTTTAAAGTTATTACTAATTATTAAAAAAAATGTAATTTAAATCTGGTAATTCGCTGTACACTCTAATAAAAATACACTGTTCAGTTGTGTAAAAATCGTACTCTCTAAAATCTAAATTAGTCATTTTCAACTAATGCATTAGAGAAAAATGAGATATACTATGAAATAGTAAAAAAATGTTACTCATTTTTAGTAGAAAACTACTAATTCATTAGTAGAAAACTTTTAATTAGAAACTGACATATCTACTAATTGAAAAAGTAATCTTTCATTAATTGGATTAATAGCTGATATTATTTGACTTCCAAACAAGTAATTTGCTACTGGAAATTAGTAATATTTTGTACTATTTAATACTAGCTCATTTTTCTCTAATACATTTTAGTAGAAAATTGCTAATTCTGGTTTTGAGAGTATTATATTTTATTTATTGAATCTTTTTTACTTTTATTCTACTACCTTATCGCAAAATACCATTTGTAAAATATCTTTAAAAAAAATTCTTCTATCTAGTAAAATTCAGGGAAAAGTTACTCTATAAATTAGAATTAGTGATTTTCTACTAATAAATTAAGTTACTATTAAATAGTGTCGTCCATAAATTACTTTACATATTAGGGGGGGGGGGGAGATTTTTTTGATAATAATATGTGACCAGGGGAAGGGAGGATCAGCTGTAGTGTGACATCACACAATTTGTTTTATATTTTTTGAAAACATAGTTGTTTCTAAGAATTTAAAAGATAAAAATTTTCAACACTTTAAAGTGTATAATAGGGAAATTTATATGCTATTTTTTCAACACGATATGGTGCACTTGGATGGTGCATTTTTTGAGATTACTTTTTGGTAATGAGCATAACTGTTTTCCTCTTCTTTATTTCTTATTTTTTATTTTTACATTAAAAACAGTACTTTCAACTAATTTTAAAATTTGTTTTGTTTTCCGGAATTCTATGATTAGAATTATCATTAAGATTACTTTTATATCTTTTTTACTGAGTTTTATCATTGTTGTGTAGTTTTTAAGTTCCTGGTTATCTAGTGTTTTTTTTTAGTTATCATTCTTCGGCCATGTTACTCTTTAGTTTTTGTTATAATATAACTGTATTTTGTTACTTATTTTCATTATGTTATATTATGTATTCAATTAGTTTCTTGCAGGGCTATCTAGTCCTAGGAGCCTATCTACATATAAATAAATAAATAAATAAAAAATAGGCAGGAGGAGGTCAAGACAATGTGACGTAACTTTTATGGGGGGTTGACGAATATGTGACAAGTTTCGATAAGGGGATGGGGGGGGGGGATTGGAAAAAGGGAAAAAAGTGTGACGTAATTTGTGGACAGCCCCAAACAGTAAAAATGTTTGTAAATTTTAGTACAAATGTCCTAATTATTAGTAGAAAACTACTAATTGAAAGTGAAATTAGTAGATATTTAACTTTCAAATTAATTTGAATTAATTTAGTTCCACTAATAATTAATAGTTTTTTACTAAAAGATAGTAAAATTTGTTACTATTTACTAATAACAAATTTTTCGCTAATTCATTAGTAGAAAATCGCTAATTTAGAATTAGAGAGTCATAGGGAATTTAGAAACAAAAACAGTTTTGAGCACTCTCTTTTTTCGTCGATAAATATATAAACAATGTCTTCATTGTTGAGTTTTACATAAACTGACAATTATTTTTCACTCGATGTACAATCTGTCGAGAGTTGGTACGATTTTGGTGTATACCGGTCGCAGTTTTTACAAACGACAATATAATCGGCAGAAAATGCGCGTTGAAATTACCGATGGCCACACACAACGCCTGCTTCACGATACGGCCAGTTTAATTCAATATTCCGGACTGAAGGGTGAAAAAAGCGAGCAAGGAACGGTTTTTTCTCCTGTAGCTAATGAATCGACAATTTACGAGAGTTTCACGGGTCGCTGGCCTTTACTTGTACGTTAACGTACAACACTAAACTCCTTCTTCGAGATCCAACTTTTTTGTCACGTTTCTCAAGTTTTTTCATTCTTGACTTCACGATAGTGTTAAGGGACGAAAAACAAATCGGAAAGCTGTAGCAGAGGGAACGATGCAGCCTAATAGAGACTGAATATAAAATATTTTTTATTTCATTTTTTAATACTCCCCTGGCGGATTATAGAGAAAGACGTTGACTGCGCGTTTGTCTCAAATGTCAAATTTAGATTGAGAAATATGAAAAATGTATAAACTGATCCAAGGATTGAATAATAAAGTCCTAATAAATGTTTTTACACTGTCACTTAAGTAAAAAATTTAAATAATTTAAGTAAAATAACAGTAATTTCTAACTTATTGTTTTTGGTTTTGAAGTTAGATTTTCGTGGAAATTATTATGATTGTTTTAATGTAACTCCCGTGTACAAAATATTCCCAGGTTTTATAACGTTGCTGTATAGTGTTACTAGGCACTATATAGTAACTGTACAGATTAACTGTAAAGAAACTATGCTCAAATGTAACGATCAGATCGACTAGTTTCTGTCTAGTTCAACTACATAAGAGTCAAACTAGTTCGTAAATCCATGATTTATTTAATTGGTTAAATGATCGGCTTTTAATGTTGAATGTATAATAATTATAAAAATAACAATAACAACAATAATCACAGTAATAATAACTTAATAAAAATCATAATATTAATAATGATAACTTAATAATAAAAATAAATTTTTTTTCTCGTACAAATTTCGGAATCTGGAATTTTAAACAGGCAAGTGTTCTGCACTATAAATACCTCTAAAATATATAAAAATAATTATTCAGGAACTTCTGGTTGTCATGACTTTATTTCAGATACAAATTTTATATATATAAAAAAAAACACAATTTACTGGAATTACTCTAATTTCGTAATTTTTTCTGTAATTTACAAAGTGCGATCAGCGCCTATTACTAATTTTATAACTCTCACAACTTATGAAAAAGAATATGTCAAACTGGTTTCGCAACTTGGATTTATGAAATATACAATTTTTGATCCCTTAAGAAAGGAGCATGCGTGTCTTCCGTTCTGTATATACAGTTGAGATTGAAATAACAAGAGGCCGTTACCAATTTTGGAATATCCGTTGCAATGATTTTTTCCTGTCCTGTCAATATCGAACGGAAGCCAATGCGTGAACTGACCCTTGTACAAAAATACATTTCACACGTTAAAAAAATCCTTTCGAGTCAAGATCCGGTCAATTTTCACCGCAATATCCTTCCGGTTCGGTTTCTCGTGCCAAATTATTATTTTTTTCCTCCAATTTTGATTCTCCGTGGCGTCATGTGTTTCGATTCGGTTTGCACGCGAATCCCGTGAAATTGTTTCATTCTCGGCCCCTTGGAACGGTCATCGCTGACACATAATGCGGTCACGTCTGTGCGCGACGAGTGGAAATGGCATATAACATATAACCGTGTGGCGCATGTTTGTTGGCGTTGGATTTGCAAAGGTAAGCCCGACGCAGTCAGCTCGCGCCCGCAAAACCACAAAACGCCATATTGCTCTTTTATCGAAAACAGTACACAATTGTCTGCCATCATTATCATTGTCATTGTTATTATATCACGCAACCAATGACATAATGTAGCCTCTTGAACAGATGGTTTCAGTATCTTCAGTTCAACTGGTGCACTTGATAGCAAATTAACCTATCTATTGTGTAGTCAACATCAGTAATTCAGTATTTCTTAAGTAGCTTTTCAATTAATGTATAACCAATCCGGTTTTATTTTTATAGATGTACATTATTGTCTCAGACGACCTTGCGTTGTGTGACCTCTTAGTTATTCTATGTTATACAATCTTGCTGTATTATGCTAGCTTCTTCTTAAACTAAAAACTGTCTATTGTCTTTAGATAACGACTAATAAAGTTATGAGGAATTGTAATATACAGCTCGCCGTATTGAGAAAAACTTATGTAATAAAAACACATAAACACTGAAAAATTTTATGTATTATAATAATCTGTAGCGCGATTTGTTTAAGCCAATTTCAGATTATTTAAATTCAATTTGGTATAAAAAAAAGAGCGTTGCAGATTAGTTTGATCCAAAACAATTTTCTGTGAACTAGAAGTTTATTTAAAATAATTAGAAAATTGAGAAAAATTACTAGAAAATTAAGGAGGAATTGATGCACTGAGAGACTTTTAATTATAGTTTTTGCTTTTTTCAATTTCTATATTTGTAATAAAAAGTAAGAATTTAGGGATAATCGAGGTACGATCATAATATAGTTCTTAAAAAAAAAAGAGATTGTGTTACCTTGTTTTCTATTATTGTAATTTCGTGAGACAAAAAATTAATACATATAATTAGAATTAGTATTATTTGAGGTTAGAGAAAAGTAAATGTAAAAAAGCGATATTCATTTTTAACACATTTTGATATATTTATTATGGCATATCTAAAATTTTATTAGACTTTTTCTACGACAGTTTTTCGAGCAGCCATATGTCTCGTGAGCTATTCTACCACTTCACAATATTTATTCAAAAATATATTTAAAAAAAATCGATCTCTAGAAAAATTTCGTATCATCCGGAATACTGAACACAGACGTTAATTCTTATTACCAATTTCACTTCAATTTAATAAAAAATCACTTCTCAAACCACATGAAACTTTTGCTCGTTAGTATATAAGGAAAGTTAAAACACTCTATTCTATCGGTAACTACGCGAGCGATTATTCGACGTCATCGAAATGTTATATGTATGTTTGTAGTTTAGGCTTAAAATGTGCGTAATGTATATATCATAGTATAGGTTCTTCGTTACACAGATTTCGTCAAATACCACTCTAAAGATGCAGAATACTTGTAACTATACAAATATCAAAGACGAACTTCCATCTGTATCTCTGACCTGTCAAACAAATACTGCCATCTTTCTTTTTACTGCGCGCGCACCCTATGCTTCTAAGTTTCTAACACACGTTTTATAATTCTTGCAATTCTTTATTTTCATCTCTCTTAAATTCTTTAGAGGTAATATAATTATGTGTCTTATGAAGTATATAACACTTTTACTACTTTTTATCAAAAAGACAACTGTTGCATCTAAAACGTCTTTTCTTAAACAGTTTATTAGTTTTTATAACCACATCTCGATTATCCCTAAACTCTTAAATTTTATTGTACATAATGATAAGCAATAAAGCAGATATTAAAATCAAAAGTTTCTCAGTGTGGACACATAATACTATAGAGAATAGGTTTATGTTTAAAGCCGTTTTTGAAATAGAAAAACTAACTTTTAAGATAATTTTTTTAAGAAGCTTTGTCTTTAAAAAAGTATAATTTTTTAATGAGCATTTGTTTTTAGAAAAGTATCTTAAAAGTTAGTTGCAAATTGAATTTAAAACAAAACGAATCACTTATAGTCATAATTTGGTAAAAATGGAGATTTTTGAGATTCAGCAACGTTTTAGTAAAATGAGGGAGGCTATAAATTTGTTTCTTAATGTCAAGAATCTTTAATATTTAACTATAATATGAATTTTAATGGTCATATTGGTCCATTCAAAAAGTACAATAATGGGTCTATCTCTTTTCGAGTAAATGTATCCAATATTGCTTCTTAAAGAAGAATTAGAAATTTAAAAAATAATTAATCACTTCAATCAAAACTTTCGAAACTGTTCTTTTTGTTAATTTTCTTAATCATAAGCAATTTTTGGTTCTGTTCGAACGACAAAACGGATATCCGAATATTTAAATTCCCGAAGCTTCATTTATCAGAATATTTAACTTCCCTAAACTATTTGTCGAAATATTTAACTTCCTCAATATGCATTTTCCCGAAATTTCATTTTTCAGATTATTTGACTTCCTAAATATGAATTTGCCAGATATTGTATTTACCAGACTTACTGTTTGTTTGAATATTTAATTTCTCAAAATTCCATTTCTTAGAATACTTAGTTTTTCGATTTTGCATTTTTTAGAAACTGTATTTCTCAGATTTACCATTTGTCCAATTATTTAACTTC
This sequence comes from Ganaspis brasiliensis, assembly GCA_037103525.1. Lineage (NCBI taxonomy): Eukaryota > Metazoa > Arthropoda > Insecta > Hymenoptera > Figitidae > Ganaspis > Ganaspis brasiliensis. The sequence continues at coordinate 3,080,035 of JAZKLR010000031.1, read as the reverse complement.
ACAAAATTCCATTTCATAGAAAATTTAACATCTCAAATTTTCATTTGTCAGAATGTTTAAAGTCTCGAATATATATTTCTCAGAAATTGTATTTATCAGATTCATTATTTGTCCGAACATTAAACTATCCAAAACTTCATTTATTAGAGTCTTAAACATCCTAAATACAAAAATTCCAGAACGTGCATTTGCCCGACACATGGAATATAGAGTTCCTAAAGGAGCTATCTGATTGGCTGGTAATCTTTCCGAAAACTTTACCGGCCAATCAGCGAGCTCTTTTAGAAACTCTAGATCCCGTGTCTCGGGCGAAAGCACTTTCTGAAATTTTGTATTCGGGAAGTTTAAGACTCTGATAAATAAAGTTCCGGTTAGTTTAATGTGCGGAAAAATAATGAATCTGAAAAATACAATTTCTGAGAAATGAAAACTCGAGAGGTTAGTACAAGTTTTTTTTTTATTAAGTTGCATTTTTTGCATGAAAAAATTTGCTTAATTCATTTCCAGAAAATTTTCGATCTGAAACACCTTTTATCAAGGAAATATCAATGTTAGCTTACGAGATAAAAATTACTAAATGTCAGAAATGTTGGTTTTTCTAGATTTTGTATTTTTTTGCTTCTTTGGGTCATGAAGTTAATATTTGTGCCAGAAAAATGTTTTTTCTATTTCAAAATTATCAGTTTTTACACTGAAAAAAATATTAATGTAAAAAACAACAATTTGGCTATAGTTGAGTCCATTTTAGTTAAAATGACAAGGATTCCTTGTTCAGTTAGCAACCGAACAGAAGTTAATTCTAATAAATCAAACTTGTTCGACTTGTAATTTTTAAAAACAGAAAAAAATTTATAAATCAGCTGAAATATTACAATTTCCCAGTGCAAATAAGTTACTTTGTGTCAATTAATCTTTAAAATAATACCAAAGTTTACTAAAGTTTTAATAGTTTTTTCTGAAAATGTCAAATCGACATAACCTTAAAATATATGGCTAACAGAACTGGTATTATTTACCTTAACCACTAATGTTTGAAAGAGAGAAAGTATTGACAAATGTATTTTAGATAATAAAGAACTTATTGCAGTAATAAAAGCAGTCGATCGCACAATTTTTGGTGTTAATATAATATAATTCCTAATTACTTAGAGTACAAATTATCCTTGTCATTTTAACTAACCTCAACTAGCTGGCGCCTTAACTAACAAGGAAAAATGGTTGATTCCTAGTAGACGGGTGCAAGGGAGTTTTTTCAGTGTAATTCCCCTGTACAATCGGACCATCCTAATGCGAAAAAATAATAACAATTTTAAAAAAGAAAATATTGTTCGAAAGTATTTATACACGATCTAAAAAAATTTTGGGGTGAAGGTGGGGCCTACAGACAAAATTGGCGGGAGGGCCTAGACATTTATAGTTACCTCCCTGAGTTCTCGGCTTCACTCGGCGTCTCTCGGTAACGTTCGGGTTTAGTTTCGTCTACTTTCGTAAAGTTTCGGCTCTGCTCAGCAACTCTCGGCATCGTTCGGAATCTTTCGGATAAAATTGGAGACATTCAACTCTACTCGACAACTCTCGATACCGTTCGGAAGTTTTCGATCTCACCCGGTAAAACTCGGTAGAGTTCGGAAATTCACATCTACGTTCGGAAACATTCAGGTTCTCTCGCTCAGAATCGGAAATGATTAGATATCAGCTGTCACCGACAGACGGACGGACACGGAATCTTAAAAATTGGACAATTTTGTGCCACAGAATCGTAGTTATAACCAAAGCAAGAAACATAAAAAACCAAGATTTCAAAATATTTAAGTTTTTCTCAGTAGAAGGAATCAGCGAAATAAAATATACAACTGTCACCTAGTTAAGACTCAAGATAGGATTTTAATGATATAGCTAGAAAAAGTAAAAATTCCAATATATCGCTTAAGTGTGATTTATGGTAAAGTTTATAAAAGCATGATTAGACGCGTCTGGCGCTAAGCCCTCGAGACATGCCTATTAATTCCATTTAATACTAGATAATAAGCTGGTATCTCGATGAAGGACGTCACTGATTTTAAAAACAATTTTTCTCCCCGCAATCTTCTGGTACGAAGACATAATTTCTCTCGTCGTGCCGAGGTAACTGACTCAGTAGGTAAGCGTGCGTAACAAACGAGCAGAACGGACCGCACGAAACATTAATATCTTTTGGAACGACAACCGTCCGACTAAACTTTTCCGGGCCAAATAACGCTTTTCTCGTGTTTCTCGATCCGCTTGGTAAAATTAAAAATTCATTTATTTGTCCAGATGGGCGGATCCTGTTGATAGTGAAAAATTGGCGTGTATTTATTTACTCATTAGCCAAACCTGACGCACCGTGACGGGCATTTTTCCGTAACTCATTACATCTGCTATTAATATCCTTCCCGTTTTCCTCGATGGGCTTTCAAAACAATAATGAAAAGTTATATCGTGACGCGACATCGTCAACAGTCACCGGAAAGGTGCAATTTTCATTTATAGAGGTGATTTGGAAACAAGCGAAAAATAAGAATACGATTCTCGCGTCATAAGGGCAGCATTTCTAATGACTTCTGACATCCAAGGGACGATTTTCATCTCATGCTTACTCAAACCTGGTATTATAGCCTCTGTCGTTTCGATTTAATGACAGGTTACTAGCGACGGAAACTTCCGGTCTATCCTGACCTCGTTAAAAAGTTGTTTTATGGTTCTCTCCACCATCTCTTAAGTGGTCTCGATTTTTTCTTTTCCAAAAGTTACCCAATTTTACTTCTTTTGTAGCTGATGGGTGGGCCAAGTAATGATTCTAAACGCCACTCTTAACAACTTTTTATTCTTCTTAACTTCTTCTTCTTTTGTCTTTGTTGTAATTGATTTGTTTTCAGCGAACGAATTTTATCAAAACTCTTACCGAATTAATTAGTATTTTCGGGAAATAGCTTCTTCGAGTGATGACTTTATTTTAAATTGATTAAGTTTACAAAGCAATTAAAAATTCTAATGATTAGGATATTGTTAAGGATGTTAAATACATTGACATAACCTCAAACTAGAAAGTGGTTTTTCATATAAAATAAAAATATTGTTAAAATTAATTTCATCCAATTTTGAATCAACCATGAACAATGTAATTGGGTCGAGGACATTTCCACCAAAACCCAATTGACCAAATTTGTAATTGGCCGAAATTTAATTGTCCGAATTTGTAATTCTACAAACTTGCATTTGTCAGAATTTGCAATTCCCCGAACTTGCGTTTGTACGAGCTATTAACTTCCCGAATTTGTATTTGTCATAACTTCCAAATCATCAAATTGACATTTGCCAAAACATTTAAATCGACGAAATTGCATTTCTTAAAATTTTTAACTCCTCGAACTCGTATTCGTCTGAACTTTTAAATCCACGAACTTGCATTTGCCAGAACTTTGAAATCATCGAACTTGCATTTGTCAAAATATTCAATTACCAGAATTTGCATTTGTCCGAACTTTGAAATCACCAAATTTGCATTTTTCCGAATTTTGAAATCACCGAACTCGCATTTAGCAGAATATTCAACTCTCCAAATTTGCAACTGTCAGAACTTCTAAATCCCTGAATTTGGTCCCGATGGTCGGACAAATGCAAATTCGGGGACACGAGTAGTCGGTGACTTAAGGAGTTTGACAAATGCAAGTTCGGTGATTTAAAAATTCGGAAAAATGCAAGTTCGGTAATTTAAAAGTTCGGCCAAATGCAAATTCGGAGACTTAAGAGTTCGGCCAACCGTGAGTTCGGTGATTTCAAAGTTCGGACAATTACAAATTCGGAGATTTCAAAATTTGGGCGAATATAAGTTCGGTGATTTTAAAGTTTGGACAAATGCAAATTCAGGGATTTAGAAGTTCTGACAGTTGCAAATTTGGAGAGTTGAATATTCTGCTAAATGCGAGTTCGGTGATTTCAAAATTCGGAAAAATGCAAATTTGGTGATTTCAAAGTTCGGACAAATGCAAATTCTGGTAATTGAATATTTTGACAAATGCAAGTTCGATGATTTCAAAGTTCTGGCAAATGCAAGTTCGTGGATTTAAAAGTTCAGACGAATACGAGTTCGAGGAGTTAAAAATTTTAAGAAATGCAATTTCGTCGATTTAAATGTTTTGGCAAATGTCAATTTGATGATTTGGAAGTTATGACAAATACAAATTCGGGAAGTTAATAGCTCGGACAAACGCAAGTTCGGGGAATTGCAAATTCTGACAAATGCAAGTTTGTAGAATTACAAATTCGGACAATTAAATTTCGGCCAATTACAAATTCGGTCAATTGGGTTTTGGTGGAAATGTCCTCGACCCATGTAATTTTAATTAAAATTTGACAAATAACAGCTCATTTTTATCTTAGAAACATTCTCTACGCATTTTTAGATTTTTTACAATTCTGGATTTTGTTTAATAATATTTTGTTAAACATTTTATGTATTAAACGTATAAAATTTTATTGTCATATATACTTCTTAAACAAAAAGATTTTAACAAAATCCAACAAACAAACTTTTAGAGAATGTTTTTTGAAACATCAAATTGATCTATTATGTGGCAAAATTGACAAATTTATTAACACAAAATGTTAAATAATTAGATAACAAATTTTGTCTCAACCTATAGTTTTTGTTTACTATATGTACAACTAATTGTTTCAAAACTGGGTGAAATCAATTTTAATAATATTTTTATTTTATGTGAAAAACCATTTTCTAATTTGAGGTTGCGTGAATGAATTGAACATCATTAATATTTATCAGAGTTAAATTTTCTTTCCGTTACATTGAATTCTAATGATTATAACTTACTGAATTATTGACTTGAGGCTAATTGTTTGAAGCAGCCAGTTTTACAGGGAACACAAAGTAGCAATGTTATTGTTACTCGGTGCGTAGATTTAAACTCGAGAGGGTCATGAAACCACAAATGCTCCTCTGTAAACTCGACCTCTTCGTTTTGCAACGCCTTACTGGTAGAATAACTTTAGCTGCGTGGGTGTTTCTTTATACCTATCTTGGCTCTCGCAGTAGTTGATGGAACCACGAACACGTATCCTGTTAAAATTAGTGCACATGCCATACCTCAAGTATAAATTCCTCTGTATGGCATTAAGGAGGAATTACACCTACTCGAGAAGAGGTTATGTTTGATAAGTCATTATTTTGCTTTTTAAAACAGAAAAACTAACTGTTAATCTTATTTTATATAATGGTTAATTTTGTCTTAAATTAAACTTACTTACATAACCTCTTCTCGACTATAGGTGTCCAATTTTTCTTTAACTTACATTAAATAATTTAAAACCACGAAGTAACTTCGTGTTTAAAACCAGTTTTTGAACATTTCATTTTGAACAAATAATTAAAACATACCTACACTAGTTTTTATTTCTTAATTGTCCTTGAAACTTAACAATAAATTCGCAGTTCATTTTACTTTATTATATTTGGTTTTATCAAATGATTAAATGAAGATCAGACAAAACCTGATATTTGATGCACCTCATTTTGAGTTATATTGTCCAATATCCGACATAAAAAATCAGATTATGTTATGTTATAATAGTAGAAGTTTTTTTATTTTTAGGTTGGTAGTACTTGTAGTTTTTAAGATATGAATAGGTAAAAACTTCTTAAAATTTCACTTAACATTTTCTTTTATAAAAATTTAATAAATACAAAAAAATAAATGAAATATTTTATTATCTTTAACTAAATTAAATTTTTACGCGAAATAATTTCAATAATTAATTATAAACATTTTTATAACAAAAATTCTTGGAATTTGTTTGTATTATAATATTATTTAAAAAATATTTATTTATTTATTAATACATAAATGGGTCTTGATAAAAGTAAATAAAAAACCCTTTCGAACAAGAAGTACTAAATATAGAAATATAAAATATAATTCAGAAATAAATAAGATTAATTTTATTCAGTTTCTTTGAACTTTAATTAATTAAAATAAAATTATTAAAACATTTTCTGGCCGATTTAGTTAATTTTTAATTAATATTTAGATTCATTTTATTAGTTTCTAACAAAAAAATTAGTTTTATAAAAATTGTTTACTAAAAAATGCAAAGAGATTAAAAACTTAATTAAATTTCAAATCTCAATTTATTTTACACTCACTTAACGTAATATAATTTAACGCTTAATTTAATAAAGAATAAATAATATGATTAAAAAAATGAATAAAAGTAGTAAAATAAATAATGAGTTTTCAAATTTAGCGCTGCTTGACACATTGATAAATTCCTCTCATTAGGGAACGTTCATAAATTATGTAACGTATTTTCGACACTTTTTTAAATTAAATCCCATACATACCTCCCCAATGTAACAGCACATAACATTTTTTAATACCCCCTCTCCATCACGTAACAGTTCGTAACAAATTCATACCACCTATGTAATTTTACGTAATTTGTAAACGATCCCTTTATAACGTTGGTAGTGGTTGATAGCGTTTCTGCTTGAAACAATGTTTTTTCATGTATTCGTGTTTATAACCTAAAAGCAAGTGACATTTCAATGTTCAACTACGCACAATTATCTTAAAATTGAGCAAGTTATACAGTCCAATATGTTCTTTATACCAGGTAAATGACTTTTTTTATATTATTACTACTCATTTAACAAAATTTTTCATGTTTTTGTTTTACTCAACTTAAACTTGATTTGCTTATGTTGAGAATTTTGATCTGTTAAGTATTTAATTTAAGACAAGGAGTTTCACTTTTGATGTAATTAAACGATCTGAGAATGTGTCGAAAAAATGCAAAACTATTGAAATTTGATACATGAATAAAATTACTAATGTTATCATGGTTTTGTTTCTTCATGAAAAAAGTCTTATAGATTTTCAGATTTACATATTTTGCTGAATGGTTTTAAAAGGTGATAGATACAATGTGTTTTAGACCAAATTTGGTAAGGTTATTTTAACTATATTCAAATCTAAAACTCGACACAATGGTTTAATAATGTGAAAAATTGATTAACCTATAATTATAAAATATATTTTTTACTTAAAATTTATAACATTTATCGCAATTTTCAATTTTATACAAAATTGAAATTATTTTTTATTCTTGAGACGTCGCCTTTAAATTGTTTTATAACTTTGTAACTATTTTAAAACTAAATTCATTGTGTTTTTCATGAGTAACCAAATCTTTTTACTAATGTGGAAGCAAAATATTAATAAAATTAACATTTTTAACTTATTTAAATGTTTTTCTCAAAAGTTGTTTCCCTTTCTTAAAGCTGTTTTAATTCTTTTCTGATAATTTATTATTTCATTAAGAAATTTCTTCAGTATTTTTTTCCCACATTTTTTTCCAGTATTAATTTTTCTCATATTTTTAAAACTTTTTTAAAAATTTTCTTCAGCTTTCTTTTCCTTTATCAATGGATTTTCTCTAATTTCTTTAAATTTGATTATTTTTAGAAAAAAATTTTAATTTATTTCAATCATTTTTAAAAAAATATGTTTAGAAAGACTTACATATTTATTTTAAAAATTTGTAAAAAATATTTTTAGACAATTTTTAATTTTGTAAAGACTTTCTTGTGTATTATACATTTTTATTACTTTTCTTATATTTTGTCATTTATTACTAATTTCGGGTAATTCCGATTCCTAATATTTTTTTACAATTTTTATGTAGATAATCGCCTTTTTGTTTTTAATTTTGTTTTTAAATTAAAGTTTTTAGGATATTTATCTGTATTTTCTAATTTTTCAAGACTTTTACGTTCTTTTAAAATAGTTTTCGTATTGTTCTTACATTTTACCTACATATTCGTTATAATTTCCCTAAGTTTTTTATTTTAAAATAATTTTTTCATTTATTCTGTTGTCTTTTTACTTAACTTTTTACCTGTACCTACAAATTCAACATAAATATATCGCAGTTTTCTCTTCATTAATATTTAATATTTACTAGTTCAAAAAAAAAAAAAAAAATTCTTACATCTTTTCTGAATAAAAAGTAAATATTCTAATTTTTAAAAATGGCTTATGTACAAATAAAAATACTTCATATTCTTAATGTTACAAAAGTTTAATCTTAAATCTAAATTAAATATGTATTAATCATCATAGGTTAAATATACATATATATATATATTATTTTTGAATTTAGAAGCGAGAAAACTGAGGCTAGTCGGATCAGGAGCAGGTTGGGTCATTGCAATTTATTCAAATGTTATTAGTCTAATTAATTTCTTTCTACAATAGTATTATTGTACGTAGGTAGTGAATTTTGTACCAAGTTTCATTATTAAGTCATCATTAATGTGGAATAAAAAAAAATTAAATCATAAAAAAAAACAGATTTTGATACCCTTACAATAATTGTTACCCATTTGGTTTTCTTCATTTAATTCTAAATAATTGAAATTCTTCTAAATAAATCTAAATAATTTTTAATACTCATTTCTTTAAAACAATCAAGAGTTTTTAATCTTAATTTATTATTTGGAAACGTATTTAGCACATAGACCAACCTGCCCCGGGCCGGGGTAAGTTGGATTTTTTTTTATAATTTGAAAATAGCTGTTTTTAAGGGGCATATTTATCAAGTTAATGGGAAATTCTAAGTTTTAGAACATTTTTTCCGACGATAGTGCATTGATCAGCTTTGCCAAATGTCACAGTGAAAGGGAAATTGTTTTTCGCAAACTTTTTACGAATCGAATGCTTTTTCCACTTACGTATTCTTAGTTGGCTGTTTTTTTAAGTAGGGATGTGCCTTATGATCAGTGACGCGTACTTTAGATATGCCATGAGGATTTCTAGGTACATTTAGAAAGTCAGGGGCAAAAACATAGGCGCCGGCGCTACGACAGGGCTACCGCCAAAGGACCCTTCTTCGTAGAGGCGGTCGGCCGCGTCCACGATCTTCCCTCCTTGTACCGAAATTCAAAGGCTGGACCAAAAAAAACGACATATAAAGAGATCCGGATAAGAAGGGATAGAAAAAGCAGAGACGGCATGCGTAAAGGGTCACGCGGCACATTTTTCTAGCGAAAATTAATCGCGTCACTAGTTTCCAGGAACCGTGGCGCGCTTGGGAAACGGCAACGTGAGGTTAAAAAACTTTTAATGGGGTTGCCAGACTTTTAAAAATGTTTTGACAAACTCTTGACAGTTTGTGAAAATAATCAATTAACTTTGATTCGCTGAAAAAACGCGTCAGAAATTAAATTACTTTTAGGTAAAAGAGATTTACAGGGGGAAAAAACCTGAACTCATATTTGATGCAACTTGTTTTGAAATTAAATTTTAAACTTTACTTCATTTTACAGTTATTTAACATAATGTAATTTATCACTTATTTTAGTATAAATTAAATCATATAATAAAAGAAAAATAATAAGTTTTAAAATTTAGCGCTATTTCGACAGTGGCGCCGATTTTTTCGATAAATTTCGCATTATGAGGTTGGTAGCCATTCGGCTTGAAAGACTTGGTATTTATAACCTAAAAATAAGTGACACTTGAATGCGCCACTGCAAGCAATTATTTTTAAAATTTAACAAACTATGTTACTTATATATCAGGTAATTATAATAATGTTTCTTGCATTTTTATTTTGAGTAGGCTGGTGACTTTTTAGTCCAGATTTTTCGTGTGTTTTTAAGACTTTTGTGAAAGTAACTTTTTTTAATAATTGTCTTTGAATGTTAAACTCTTAAATTCAGAAATTATCAATGAAATGTATTTATTAAAACTGTTTAAATCATCCATTTAAATCGTTTGGTCGCAATTATACGATTAAATAATTATAGAATTATAGCAATGGAAGTAAATGTTTAACAGAAATATTTCATAAATTAAGTGCTACGTTTAATATAATGTTTTTAAGATGACTTATTACCCTGATGTTTCAATTACCGTTCAAGGATTTTTTCTCGAGGTATAATTTACTTGATATTTTTCAAGATTTTTTGGGAATAATTGGTCAAGACAGGAAGTAATTTGATTTTTGTATTTGAGAAGAGCTTTCGATGACACGCAATTTGATTGTCTTTTTTTGGTATTGAGTTGGCCGAGATTTTTGAATCATTTTTTAAATTTTGACGTAAAACTAATCTGTCGGCATATAAATCGACCCTAAGGTATAATACATTAACAATTTTAATCACTTCGATCGCACTACTATAGCGTTATTAAAGGTGCTCATATATATCGTGGATCTCGCCGACTCCAGACGAGCAAAATTAGTCTCTAAATTTGATTGGCTTTACTCATAGAGAATTCCCAAAAGATTGAAAGTTTCGATCGGTAAAGCCAATCAAATTTAGTAACTCGTTTTACTCGCCCCGAGTCGACGTTGTATATAAGCACATTAATGACTTGATCGTGGGTGTTCATATTGAAAATGAAATAAAAATTTTTGAAGTATAGAGAGCAATTGTATGTGGAATTTAATTGTAAAATGTAGTCGCTTTAATTATTAGCAGGTAGAGATTAATGAAAAAGAACACATAAACCTAAAATGCTAAAAAATTAATTTAAATTCACCATTACAAAAAAGAAATTTAAGGTTATTTTTACAGTATCGCATAAATATATTATATCTTTTTTTTATTTTCTTAAAAAATGCCAAATGTATTCTTAATTTTTTTAAAATGATCTCGTCGATTTTCAATTGTTTTCTTTTATTTCAAATATATTCTTTAAGTTTTAAAATTATTTTCTTCAAATTTTAATTATTTTATTCAACTTACAATTAAGTCATTCCACGTGACATTTTCAATAAACAATTTTTTTTGCTCGAAAATTTTATTTTTTTATTTTATATGAAAAGTAAGGAAACACGTATTTTTTTTTAATTTTCTTATTGATAAAGAATTACAGAAGATATGGATTTTTTAAACTTGACGTTTTTATAAACAGAGCACTTTTAACACGCGTAAGGAACGTTCACAAATGACGTCACGCTATAGGGAGGGGGAGGGGGGGGGTCGTCCTAAACGTGACGTCACGAAATTTTTTTAAATTGAAAATTAATTCAAACTACTATTCAAATTTCGTATGCATCAAATAATTGATCGTAGTATTTTTCTATTATTCTTTAATTTTGAATTATCTTTATCAATATTAAATCTGCTTCTTAACTTACATATTTCATTTTTAATTATTTTTGGTCATTTTTCAATTATTTTCTTCGAATTTAAAAAATTTTCTAAAAATTACAATTTATTAAATTCTTTAATTTTTCAATTAGCTTTGCCATTTTGTATTATTTTCTTTTTTCTTCAATTTTTAATTGTTTTCTCCAAATTTCGATTATATATTTAAATGTTTTTTGTTTCTCAATTATTTTATTAAGCTTTTATGTATTTTTTTGAAATATCAATTGTGTTTGTCAATTTTTTCAACGATTTCCTTCGAATTACAATTAATTTCTTCTACATATTTTGAATTAATTTTTCAATTTTTAAAATAATTTTCCTCAATTTCCAATTACTTTTTAACTTTCAATTATTAGCGCTATATATTAATTATTTTTTAGTTTTCAATTATTTGCGCTATATTTTAATTATTTCTTTCAATTTTAAATTATTTTTTTTATAATTTAAATCTACTTATTTTCATCTAAAATGCATACATTTTCATTTTTGAGCAAATGTTTAATTATATGTGTGTGTGAGTGTTTAGTTGCTTTTTGTCGGCTATTTCAAGAATCTTTGGACCGATTTCCATAAAATTTAGTATGCTTATTAAACTTATAAATACCTAATTTTTGAAAATACCCTATCAAATTTTTAAGCATTTTTTTTATCCAAAAGTATCGTTTTTGGCAAAAAATTGTTTCATACTGGAAATGTAACTTTATAAATCAATAATCATATTCTTTGCCTCAAAACTATTTTAATTCTGAAATTGTTATTTTATAACTATAAATCAGAAAAAGTTCTCTGGATTAAAGGACGAATCAATTATCTGCATGAAGTATCTATTTTCCTGGAATTAGTGGCTATGTTTTATTTTTATCAAAATAGAAATTTTCTCTTTTTGCATTTTTTTTAATCTTTTTGGGTTTATAAAGATTTGGGAAAACGGTAGTCTGTAGTAGGGAAAAAATGGTTTAGAGATTAAAAATTTGGGATTATATAGTTTTAATTTTGAAATTAATGCACCAATTCAAATTTTAATTTATTAAATGGGTACGAATCTATATTAAAATGATAATTTTGAATTGCTGCATTGTAAAATATTAATAATACGTTATATTGTTTCAGGTTGAAAAACTCATTTTTTTATTGATGATGAATAAAATAGCTGATGGCGCAAATGGCAGAAATGATGGAAGGAGAATGAAAACTTGGTGAGTCGTACTTTTATTACCTTAAAGTTACACTCAAAGACTTTAGACATTAAATATTATATTTTATCGATTAATTTTTACTGTAGAAACTATTAAGGAAGTTCTACCGTAAATCGATTAATCAAACAGATTTTGATAAAACTTAATGTACTGCTAAATAAAGTTTCTAAAATTTTGTAGTTAAATTTTTGAGACCTGTAGGTTCTTGGGAAAAAAGTTGTGATCGATTTCTTTTTTCACTGTTTAACCTGTTTAACATTGATTCTTATGAGAATTCATTATTCTGTCACATATATTTTCGTACTATAAACTATTAAATGACCAGATAGTGATCAAACTTTGTATAGTTAAACACAAATATGTAATGAATCGATATTGTATTTAAAAAAGTACAATAGGTTCCTGTGAGAGTTGCAATAAATTAATTTGTAAAAATATTTCACGTTTTACACGATACAGTTCAGACGTTCTGACATTTTAAAATGTTGATTTTGATCGCACATAAAAAATAGTCATATTTAAAAAGTAAATAAAGTTAATAAAGTTATTAAATACAATTGTTTAATTATATATCAGCAACATAAAATTTAAACCTAACCACAAAATAATGGTCTCTGTTTTGACTAGTATCGTCATACGGTAGAACCTCCTAAGGTAGGTAGAACACCTACCTAGAAACTCAAAAAATGACATTTTTGTGAATTTTTTAAAGTCAACCTATACAAATTAGGGTATTGGTATTTTTTCCATATCAAAGCACACCTTTTTAAGAAAAAATAAAATGTTTGTTACTAAAAAATATTTTAAAATATCGGAGTAATACTGCATTTTGTTGACTGCCTAAAAAAAGGTCCTCCGCGGTGACCACTCACTCAGAAAAAAATTTTTTTGTGACAACTAAACTTCAGTTAAAGAAACAAATTTTGTTCGAAACAACCAAATTTTGTTTAAATCAACAAAATTATTCTATTGTTTCAACCAAAATTTGTTTCTTTAACTGAAGTTTGGTTGTCACAAACAAATTTTTTTCTTAGTGCTCCCATTTCATCTGTAATCATCAGAATATAAAAATCCCTAAAGATTTTTAAAATTGACACTATATACTTTATCGTACGGGATTTTGAAAATCACGATTTTTTGACAAAATGATGGACGTTTGAATTGAAAATTGTGATTTTTTGGTAGAAAATATGGTTTATTTTGACCATAAAAATGAAACTAAATCATTTAAAAAACAACCGTAGGATAAAGACTAAATAATTAAATATACAATAACCACTATAAGTTTCAAGGTGATCGGTATAGTGGTTGCCGAGATATTTTGGTCACCGATTTTTAAAACGTGGTTTCGAGAAGAACGCGTTTGAAAATTGAACAATCAATAAAAAGCGAAATTACTTAATATTTCTCTCGTGATAATTAAAAAACTATTTGAGCTATTGCTTTTGGATACCGATTATCTTTTCATAAATGTCATAAGCTTTTCGAATCTGTATAGGAAATTTTTTTACCATTATTTTTCGCGGATTTATCACAGTTCAAATACAGTCGTACTTTTAATCGCACTTCGCACTCAATTAGGACCAATTGTGTATAACTTCCTTATTTTTTGAAATTTTTCCTTCAAATTTTTCTACAAAATTTGTAAGACCATTAAGCTGAAAAAAAATGCAAAAATAGAAAAATCGATTTTTTCGAACATCCTAGGTAGGTGTAATCCCTTAATCTGGGAATTTAAATCCAGGATAGATATATTCACATTTTCTTTAGAAAATTTTTCTTTCATGCATTGAAAATTTGCTATCTTTGCTAAGAAAAAAATTTTTTACACGATTATCCTAAATTACAAACCTGATAGTAAAAATTATTTACTAAAGTCTTTCAGTGTAATGTGTGTGTAATTATTTTCTTCAACTGAAATGAATATTCAGCTACTATAAAATTGTAAGGATAAGACACCCGTTTTTGCAGTGTACGTACTGATGCAGTGTCTCCTGAATCAGGTTAGCACAGTATGTAATAATTACCCTTAATAAGAATAACGTCTCGTCTTTGCGCAGTTAGTTAAGCGAAATTCTCCTAGCATTATTATATCCTATCCTCCAGCAACCATATTTTCCTTTCAGTATTTTACTCAAGGCACACAAGGTTCACAGCCTGTGACAAGCAAGGTCTTAATTATTGAGTGTACGAATAAAGAAACGTGGTAAAGCGAATATTCGTGACGAGCAAGATTCTTGATGAAAAAGCAGTGCTGCCATTACACGCGACGTCATTTGTGAATCAAACGTGACTCGTCAAGCGTCGATGAACATCTGCCTTAAAAGAAGTCATTCTTAGCTGCATGATGTCGAAGATGCTACTCGCTATAAGATGCATCTTTAAAATGTAACAAGTTATTATCTTGTCTCGGCGCTTGGAACGCGAAACGATGATTGGCTGCATTGCTACCTGTGTTTATAAACAGTACGCGTACGGATTCTGCATTCAACTAACGAGTTGTCGATTCTTTTGAAATGTGACTGGCAGCTAGAAAAGTAATGCCATCGGCATAATTTTATAAATTAATAGCCATTTAACTGACGATCTCTTCTGTCGCCTCGAGGTTCTGCAGAATTTTTTAATAAGAAGGCGGTGCAAATGTTTCCCAGCAAAAAAACGCTATGGACATTTTCAACATTTTTTTTAAACACATTTTTAAAGGAATAATTTTTCCATCTAAACAAGACGCTTGTTTATTTACGCATTCAAATTGGCATGAATGGATTCCGAAAAATCTGTACAAGCGTAATTGAATTCTAATGTTTAAAGAACGTCTGCACTGAATACCATGAATTCTTGACATGTTGCTTCAAAAAGCTGAATTATTTTCTACATGGTTATGGAGGAAAAAGAGGCGCTAATGGTGTAACCAATAATGATACGGCAAAGTAGCTGTACAAGTCTTGGAACTCGATCTGCGAGATCGCGTTGATGAGCAGCAGGACTTCCGTTCATCGGTAGCAAAAGAACTTGCCCCGGTCAAATGAAAACATAAAATGATTTCGCGTGGCTATTAATTGTCGCGGACCACCTCGAACGTGTTCGGCTTTTTCTCTGTCGATTTCGTTTCGCGACCCAGCAGGTTGCTGCCGGATCGCGAATCCAATCCCGAAGCGAAAGAGAAATAGTGGGAGAGCGAGAAAGAATCGAATCGAGAGGAACAGGTAGAAAAAGATAGAGCCACCTTTAGCGGCCATTTTGCAATACCACCCGGCTTCGATACAATGGACGACGATCACGATCACAGGGACATCGCTGTATACATTTTGTATCCCCATCTAAGTAATCGATGCTACGAGCAGCCCACACGCTACTCACAAAGTCAATCTTCGTTTCTCATGCGTTTTGCCGACTTTTTCTAGTCAATTGTAACTTCTCCTGATGCTCAACTTGTGAAATGGAAATGCGCCGTTCAAAGCATTATCAATTAAGCATGTCGCTTTCTGCAACTTTAGAGCGACTTTCATTTTAAAATTACAGTTTCAATTACATTTAAGTATTTTTTCAATAATTTTGTTGCAAGCACTGTAATTGTTTGAATATACTTGTTCAAATTACGGGTTATTTTTGTTAAATTCGTTTGATGAAAAAGTTTGTATTTTGAAGTTAGAAATAGCAGATGGAGGTACTTATAAGACGGGATGATAAGTATTTTTATGCATTTATTTTAATTTAATTATTTGTACATATAGATTTTTACTGTTTAGGGGTCTTCCATATACCACGTAGCCCATTTAGGGGTTGCAATGAAAAGCTACCATTGGGTACACAGGAGGTAAAAAATCGTTCAAAATAGGAATACATGGTTTATGGAAGACCCCTTAGTGCCTTAGTAGATACAAGATCGATCTTAAATGTTTTAGTTATTAAATTATAAAATGAAATATTTATTACATTTAATGCTAAAAAGAAGTAAATCAATCCTTCCGAATTATGAAATTTATTGTTAAAGAAAATTATCACTGCGAACAGTGAGGCGCCACTTGTTTAAAAACAAAAATGGCCGACATAAGAGTTTTTTTTTCAGACAGTGCAATGTTTAAGAAGATTTAGAATAACACTAGTTTACAAAAAAAAAAAAAAAATTTATGTACATTCAATGTCACTATTTTTTTCTTATGTCCTAAGCTTCTCGTTACTTAAAAATGACATTAAGAAATTTTTCTATGGATAGGTTTTCGAAATATGAATTTTTTAAAATTTTTTTCGGAGGTGACTTCACGTTTTAGGCCGTATCTCGAGTTACAGAAGTCCCATTGAGTTTTTCTAAGTGTCAAATTAAAGGTAATCAAATTCCAAACAATCGCTTTTAACATTATTTTTTAATCGGTTAAATATTTTAAGTGATATAGTCCAAAAAAGAATAGAAAATTGGAGTTTTTGGCCCAAAATCTGAAAAACAAATTCATTCTACCGCCATGCAAAAATAGAAAACGTCAAATTATGTCCAGTTTTAAATTTTTTACATATATGGCTCACTTTTAAGAAGAAAAAAATGTATAAATGAAAACAATCTATGGGTAATTATTGAAGTTATAAGCCAGGGTACTGAAATTCTCGTTTTACGCCATTTCGGTATTTTACCTCCTTTTATAGTGATTATGTTGATTAATTTAATGAATACAATATCTAATTAGAAAATGGACTTTCTTTACAGATTTCAAATAGTTTTCAGTGCTTTACTAATTCAAATTTGACTGAAAAATTTTTTGGAGTTTTTGACAAAAATTTTTGAAGAGGCATAAATTGATTAAAATCTGCTTTTTTGACAGGTTGAATCAGATGCGCAGAGGTTCAATTTTTGTTGAATTTTGTTCGTTAATAGATGAAAAAGTTTGAAATAAGATATAGAAATATGAAAAATAAATGATATTTGACTGAAAAATGTTTTGGAGTTTTTGACAAAAATTTCTGAAGAGGCATAAATTGATTAAAATCTGCTTTTTTGACAAGTTGAATCAGATGCGCAGTGGTTCAATTTTTGTTAAATTTTGTTCGTTCATAGATGAAAAAGTTTGAAATTAGCTATCGAAATATGAAAAATAAATGATATTAGACTGAAAAATTTTTTGGAGTTTTTGACAAAAATTTCTGAAGAGGCATAAATTGATTAAAATCTGCTTTTTTGACAAGTTGTAACAGATTTGTTGAATTTTGTTCGTTAATAGATGAAAAAGTTTGAAATTAGATATAGAAATATGAAATTAATTATATTTTTTAAAAAAATATGTCCGCAGCAGCCCTCAGACGAAAGTCAATGGTTTTTCTTCTTATAAATTAAAAAAGAATTGAACCTCTGCGCATCTGATTCAACTTGTCAAAAAAGCAGATTTTAATCAATTTATGCCTCTTCAGAAATTTTTGTCAAAAACTCCAAAACATTTTTCAGTCAAATATCATTTATTTTTTATATTTCTATATCTAATTTCAATCTTTTTCATCTATTAACGAACAAAATTTAACAAAAATAGAACCTCTGCGAATCTGATTCAACTTGTCAAAGAAGCAGATTTTAATCAATTTATGCCTCTTCAGAAATTTTTGCCAAAAACTCCAAAAAAATTTTCAGTCAAATATAATTTATTTTTTATATTTTGATATCTAATTTCAAACTTTTTCATCTATTAACGAACAAAATTCAACAAAAATATAACCTAGTCTTTTTATACATGAAAACTGACATTTAAAAGTGACAAAAAATATTTTTCATTTTTATTTTTGATTGTTTATTTCTGCAAAATAGCTGCTTAAAGTTAACCTTAAATTTTACTGGCCGACACGATATCTGGAGTTTGGATTATCTAAAATCAAAAAATCAAGTATTTTCTTTAAATTTGGATCTGCTGTTATCGCATGAACTAGGATCTTTTAATTCCGATGAAAGAAAACAAAATGGCGGAAGTTTAAATTTTTTAACCCTTTTTTTACAACTTAATTTGTTTAAAAAAATGGTTAAATATCAATGGATTTTTATTATCCTAGTTCATGCCAAAGCGACACGTGCATAGAAGAACCCCTGAAAATTTGAGCTTAATCGGTTCAATAGTTTTTCTTAAATCGTGTCGGCCAGGTCAAAAAACGTTGTTTTGAGAAAAAGGCGTTAAACATTCGCGAAACCAAGGGCTGCTCGCGCTGGTCACGCAATATAAATATTCTATTGTACTTTTAATTTTTAAGGTAAAAAGGACTTAAATACATAAATACTTTTCTCTAACATTGCTGTGTATTATCAAATAATGAATTTTACTAATAATTCTATAATGACATTTGTTTAAATAATTTTTTACTGCTATGATATACGTCTTATGCTTCTGCAGTATCGCGTTTTTTAGCATGTTTTTGAACTCTATTACCTATATATTAGTTTTTATCTTATTTCTATAGGTATATAGTATACGAAATTTATGTTTATGTAAAATACATTTTTTTAAAAAATAAATCCATACTGACCCCTTAAAGTATTATTGTTTTTTTAATATTAAACTTTTTAAATTCATATGTATTTAATATTTTCGTAACCCTTAATGTAAGTTTTTATTATAAATGACTCATTATGTATATTTATGATTGTGATATTGTAATGAATGTAATTTTATATATTTACAATGTTTTCAATTCAAAATTTTTGCTTACTCAAACATGAGAAAAATTATATAGTCTAGAAAGTTAGGTTATTTTGACGCAATCAGGAGGGTATATGAGTTAAAACATATGTTTCGGTCTTTTTGTAATAATCATACTTCTTATCAATTCTCTGATTTATTTCTAAATACCAAAAAATAGTGAAATATTTGATATATAGGTTAGAAAGTTAAGTCAGTGTGATTTTTTTATTAATCTAATCGATCTTTTCTAAACGGGTTTTTTAATTCAACTGTGGAACGAGTAAAAAAATAATACATACTCTGAACGAGAAATCTAATTTTATGTGAAACACGAGAAAAATCAGGATAAATATAGTTAAAAGGAATGTATATCAACGGTTTTATTGTATATGATTTATGTTTATGGAATGAAGTTGAACGGAACTGTATATGTATATACATTCCATATGGAATGACTCTGAATATGAGAGACACATAACAGAGAATAGGAAAAATGACATGGAATATACGGCGAAGCACGCGGTATGACGAGAAAACAAAAGAAGCCAATAATTTCGGGCAATTTGAGGGCAGCCGCGCGAGACTCGCGTTGGCGGGTCGCGTGACTGGGCACATCCAGCGGTGGTGTGACTGTCACTCTGTGACTAACTGTGACTGCGACTGTGACTGTCGCGGTAATTCCAGAAACGCATCATTGTGACAATGCGACACCGTATACTTTTCTCGAACGTCTCCTCTATACTAGCTTATTCATTACCCTGCCGTAATAAGACGGTGGCTACAACGTGGATAAACACATACGCACACGCACAAGGTGGAACAGTGCAAACCTCATGGCCAACTCATTCTCTATATTCTCGTACGACTACAGTTGACTTCCGGTCTTGACTACCTGTGAAATACCGCCTTCGTGGGTCATTTTCTCTGCTTTTTCACAGACAAACCGGTCACTCTAATTTTTCATGCACATCTTTTTTTCTAATTGAGAATTTAGAAGTGTGCACAGGAAAAAAAATCTGGTATATATGGTCGATTCTTGCGTAACTGCCCGATTTCAAGATAAGTTTTGGTAAAAAAAAAAAATTTTTTATTCAATGTTGCTCTGCACTTATTTTTCTTATTAGGGTATAATATAATTATATTTTAAACGATTTTACTACAACTATATTTATACGAAAATAATAGGAAATTTTTGGAAATTGGAGCTGAACCGCATCCTTTTATTGTAAATATATTGTACAAAATAAAAATTTTTTCTTGATATTTTGCTAAAACGAAAATAAATAATAAATTATTTAATATTTTAACAGTATTTTAGATATTAGTTAACATCTATAAAATTTTATAAAAGAACAGCAAATACAATATTTAATAATGAATATTTCGTTTTATTTTTTGGATAATTTGAAATGGAGATCGAGCAGTGTAATCCGGCATTGCTAAACTACTTTATAGAATAATATTTTAAAATAACCACCACAGATAAAAAAGTTTCTCTGCATGAAACACACTGAACACTTCATATAGGCCATGGAGCTGAAATTTTACGTGATACCATGAAGCTGAAATTTGACATTTATTCTAACCTCACTTCTACAATATTGCAAAATAAATCTATTCCTTTTGCAGATCGCTTGTTTCACATGAAAACTTCAGGAAAATGGTAACAATACTATCAAATAGTTGTTACAATAATATAATAGTAATGACATGGAACTGAACGCTTTTTTTGTACACATGCGATTTTCACAAAAATAATTTTTTTTTTAAGTAAAAATTTTTCTTTTTAAAACTTTTTTCACATGTGATTTAGTGCTAATGGATCAAAATTGAGATTTAAATTATTGGAAGGCGTAATAACTAAACACATGACATCTTAATTATAAGTCTACAGATTGCGTTCAAAAATTGGAAAAATTGAGGGACAAAATATTTTTACAGATTCTAAGTATGAAAAAGGTATTATGAGGTTCAATATAAACCTAAATTGTTCATAAATATAGACACTTTATGCTTGAAAAAGGATGAGTTATAATAATAATATTTTTACAGAAAATTATTAAATTAAAGTTAACATTTTGCAAAAGGGACACGCCACGGAGCTGAAATTTCAGCAGTTATAGTGCAATATAATAGAAGTTATAATATATATATATATATTTATGTATATTTGGTTTTCAGTTACTCTCATACATACCTTTAAAATTCACTAATACACTTCAGAATATATTTTTAATTTAGGTGTATTATTTCAACGCCGCCAAGTAGGGCAGTTACGTAAGAATCGCCCATATGTGTCTCGCTGTTTCCTTAGACTAAAATCTAGTCAATTTAGACTAAAATTTAGTTATTGAGTTTCAAGTGGTTTCAATATAAATGGTATAATTTATATAAATGCTACTTTCTAAACATTATTTGTATTGAAATTAGTCATTGATGAATTTTAGTCCAACCGAAAAACTAGGCGCAACACAAACTAAACTTTTTTTCATGTTTATACTTGTGGAAGTACATACGAAACATTGAAAAGAGTGCAAGTTCATAAAAGTTGGTTTTTCAGACTAGTTTTCGAATTACAATTCAGGTTCTTTTTTTCTGAATGAAAAAAATCTCACTTTTAAATTGTGCATTTTTCATGGGTTCATTGTTATTAAAAGTATATACACATTATGTTTAAACTGACAAAACACTCTATTAAAGACAATTTTCTTATTATTTTTAATAATTATTTTAAAATAATTTTGTCATTTTATAATTGATAATAATTATCATTCTGTATTAATTCTGTTATAAATCTTTCAAAAATAAGTTATTATAATTAGTCAAATACGTTAAGAAATTCATATGCTCTGTTCTTCGAATTAATATTTGTATTAATATCGTATGGGTTTAATGAGAAATTTGATTATGAGTTCCACTTTGGAACCACAGCTAAGAAACTATATCGTAGAGCAAATATCAAAATCTTTTTTAAGCTTTACAATTTATATCTTTTTTAATATTACATTTTATAATATCACGAATGTTTTTGTACGAATAAAGGAAATATAGATTTAATAAACATTATTAAATAATAAATCGTGAAATACTTTTTTATTGGTGTAAAAATCAATAAGAAGATACTTTTTAGTATCACTCTTAAACACATTACCAGTTGGAATTTTTTTTTACAAGTTTTTTTAAAGTTAAAAGTAACGGATTTACAAAAACATTACGTTTTTTTTAAGAACGTTATGCAGATATAAAATAATCAGAATATAACAAGAACAAAAAAAAAATTATCACACTAATTTATTAATAACTGTTATTTTTTCAGATTCCTTCTCTTTCTTCGATCCAGAGCATAATATCTCAGATTCTTGAGAAAACCCCGAATATAAAAAAACATGTGTTAGAATCTTTACTTCCAAAACAATTGCAAAAATTCGGGGAAAAATTGGATGACTGTATGTATATGATGTTAACGCATATTTGAATTTATGGAAAGTAATTGAGAAGTCAAGCAATTTTTAGAACCACTGACAAGTAGCACCTTTCAATGACTTTAAGAATTTGGATTATAATCTGGAGGAGGACTCCGCAGAATCTTTAATGCTATTGTTGAAGGATTGCCTTATTGAATCCAGCAGAAGGAACTGGTAAGAATTACATGCTTATAATAATCTGCTTATTCTATTTTTCCAGTAATCTGTCCACAAGTGGGCGGTTCTCCAGGCATAGTTTATTTTCAAGGAGTTTGAATTCTGAGGGATGTTCCAAATGATGAAAGGAAAAGTTATTGTGTTTTCTGAATTTCGTTAAGTGAAAAGGGTATTAAGAGGGTAATATAGAAGTGGAAATACTTGTAAGTTGTAAGTAGAATTACGTAATGTGTCCAAGTCGATCGAATTTTGTTGAAGAGACATTTAATTTTTTCTATAACTACTTGGGAATTTGTAACAAATCCCATTATTTTTTGAAGTTGCTCTCCAAATTTCATTGTTATTTCTTATAAAGATGTATTTTCTTAGTTTTTTTATTTCTGGGTCAAACCATTGACTTTCGCCTGAGGGCTGTCGCTGACATATTTTTTGAAAAAAGAAGTTTCAAAAAATATGAAACTTGAAACTTTTCTGAATCGAATAAGTATAGTGTTATAGTGTAAATTTTATTTCTTTAAGAGTTATTATTAATCAAAGGTAGGAGGTTCACGATGTGATTTCGTAACCTTAAATTTGGCACTTTTTAAAAACACGTTATATTTAAAAATGATCAAATATTAGAAATCAAAACTTACCAAAAATATAAATCCCGTTATTTTTAATCCTAAAAATAATAGATATATCTTATTAAAATATATTGTTTTAAAATAATAATATAATTTGACAAATTTGTACTTGTAAAAATTTTCATGCTTTTTTTTTAAGCTTATAACTTTTTCTGAGAGCTCCCAATAATTTGCGGATTCGAATATATTTTATTATTAATATAACTTACTTGCTACCAAAATTTGGCAAAGGCGTTTTGCTTCGTTTAGAAAAAAATTGAAAATTGTCTATTTAAGAAGATTAATTCTGGTACTTAAAGTAAACAAAACACTTTCACATTGCTGTATATAAATTAACTTTTAACCTTTTTGAATAGAAATTTTTTAAATTTAATATTTTCTAAATAAAGCAAAACGCCTTCGCCAAACTTTAATAGCAAGTAAGTTATATTAATAATAAGTATATATTCAAATCCTCAAATTATTGGGAGCTCCCAAAAAAAAGGTATAAGCTTAAATTCTATTATTTTTAGGATTAAAATAATCGGATTTATATTTCTGGTAAGTTTTGATTTCTAATATTTAATCTTTTTTTTAAATATAACGTGTTTTTAAAAAGTGACAAATTTAAGTTTACGAAATCACATCGTGAACCTCCTACCTTTGATTAATAATAACTCTTAAAGAAATAAAATTTACACTATAACACTATGGTTATTGGATTCAGAAAAGTTTTAAGTTTCATATTTTTGGAAACTTCTTTTTTCAAAAAATATGTCAGCGACAGCCCTCAGGCGAAAGTCAATGGTAAGACCCTCCTTCAAACATTTTGAAATCTCATTAACTTCTCCTGCTTTTTTCAATTTTTTGTTTTTTCATAATGTTTTGTCATTCTTTAAGATTTTAATAAAATTTTTATCTTCATTTTTCTATTTCTTAGAAATGATTTCTTTTTTTTTTAGATTGAGACTGTTTCATTTTTTTTAAAGTTCTCATTTTCTTAGAAATGTTTTCTTTTTCTCGATACGGTTGCTTTTTTTAATTTCCTATTTTTTCGATATGTATTCATTGTATTTCTTTTTTAATATTTAAAAGATTTAATTTCTTTTTAGTAAAATTGTTACGTTTTTTCTTTGTTTCTCTTATTTATTTTCCTTATTTAAAAAGAAATTTAAAATATTTTATCTCTCTAAATCTGAATTATAGTTAAAAACTACTATTTTAAATGTGAAAACTCATTTACCATGTCAAATAGTAATTTTTTACTAATAATTTAGTAAAAAACTACTAATTTAATTAGCCAAAGTAATTTTAGGTTATGTTAAACAACTAAAAGAATTAGTTGATTTCTATTTACTAATAACATTATTTATCTTTTATTATTTAATTAGTTAAATTTAACTACTGAATTAGTAATTTTCTACTATTAATTAGTTATTTGTTACTAATTGAAAAAGAGAAAACTCGTTCACGATTTTAACCGCTAAATAGTAGTTTTTAACTAATTTGGAAGCAAAAACTCAGTCACTAATTCAAATAGTTATATTTTACTAATCATTTACTAAAAAATAACTAATTAATAGTCAAATTCAATTTTAGGTTATGTCATAATAACTAACAATTTAGTAAACTTTTGTTTACTAATTCAATTAGTCAAATTTTAACTATATCTTAGTCACTTTTTTACTAATAATAAGTTATATTTGACTAATTTCTGAATTAAAAACTCAGCCACGATTTTGCTAATAATTATTTAGTTTTAACTAATTTAGATTTAGAGAGTAGTTTTTTGTACACTATTTGTCATTTTTTATTCCTTTAAATGTGTAATTTAAATTCTTTATTTTTGTTTTACTATTACATGATTTTTTGATTTACAAACAAAATAATTTATGGATTTTATCGTAGTTTAAAAAATATTTTTAAGATATTTCTACCACGTTTTGTAAAATTCCTTCTTTAAAAAAATATTTTTTCAACTTTTTTATTTTTGAAAAATGTATTCGTTTCGTTTTTAGGTTTTTTAATTATCCTTCTAAATTTTATTTATTAATTTGTATGTATTCACAAAATCCCGAAGTCTTAAATTTTCTCAATGTATCTTTATATCTTTTCATTTTTTCATTTATCCCTGATTTTATTAGGTACTTTTATATATTCATAATTATAAAATATTTAACATTACTATTATAATTTTATCATTCCTTTCATAATTTGTTAGATATTTTTTTTATTTTTCAATTTTTTTCATTTTTTATTAAAAACTTTTTGTATTATTGTTCAAGACATTTTCACTTTTTTGACTCCCCTTTAAACCTTATTTTTTCGTAGGGATTTAAAAAGATCTTTTAATAGATTTCTAATGTTCTTAAATGCTTATTTAATATTTCTAGTTGTTTTTGAATTTTTTTCAAACTAATTTTATGTTTTTTTCCTCGGTAAGATTTATAAAAAAATATCAGTTTAACAAATCCTGGATTACTTTCTTGAAAAAAGTGCTCTATGCTTTATTTTGACGTATTATGATACCCTTTTCATAAGTCGTGATAACAAATAACTAGTTTTAATTTTCATATAACCTTAATTGATACGTTTACGTCTTTTCATTTACCATTAATTATATGCTGCACCAGCAACTTTTCATCACTGAATCACTCTCTTGGGGGGTCGAACCTTTTGACTTTTCGCTGCATCATTTTCACGTAAATCCAATCTCAGGGATTACTCACTTTTTATTGCAGTCAATTTTTATTACTAAAGTAGGGTAAAAGTGGATATAATAAGACACCTAATAAATTTTCTTTTTAAGGTAGTTCTCTTGGTTCAGTGGTTCTCAACTCAAATTTGATCATTTTTTACTTGTTTTTTTATGTTTAATAAATAGCGCCAACTTCAAAGTATAAAGTCTCTCTCTTTTGTATTTATTTAAAAAAATGAATAAAACGTCAAAATGTGGATTTCAAAGTACTATTTTTGGAAATTTAGTACCGCAAGCCGCATTTTTCAAAAAAGAATCTTATTCCTTATACTTTAAAATATTAATTAATAGTTTTTATTTTTAAACCTAAAGAAAATTCATTGCGTGGTTAGTAAAATGGTATTTTTCAACAATGTATTTTCCATTCTTCCATATTAAAAGATTCAACTTCATTCTCAAATATCTTAATAAGTACACTGTAAAAAATAATGGAAAATTTTCCATACAAAAGTAACGAATTTTTTCTATACTTGGTATGGAAATATGTTTTTCAGTACATCAGTATGGAAAAATTTCATGACATTATGGAAAATATTCATTCTTATAGTAAAATACCCAATTTGAGTATGGAAAAATTACCTTACGACAAAATTCCATACATGGGGATGGAAGAATTACAATACATTACAAAATATTTTCATACGTGTTTGGAAAAATTCCAATTTTTTTAAAACAGTAATAATGATAAATTGTATGTAATTATAAGTGCATAATTTTTACAATAGTTAATAAAATAAAAAGTTAATGAAATAATTGGAAGAAAATATACCTATTATTACGTGCTAGATAGCGTAATTTTGTAAAATCATTTATTTCTAAAAAACTTTAATCATATAAATTAAATAAATTCTATTTATTTAAATAAAAATCCCCCTCAATATATTATATGTAAATAATTTTTATAATTTACTTTTGTATTAAGTATTATTGAAATTAATTATTTAAATAATATTTTATTTTTAAATAATAATATTAAATTAAAATTAATATTAATAAATAATAATTATTTGTTAATTTTGTTTACATATATTGCAATTATTATATTAGAATATTTATTTATAAAATATTTAGAAGTTAGGAGATTGGATTGTATAAACTGTGTATCAGTATATACAAAAGATAAATAAATTCTATTAATTTATTTTAGATAATTAATACGTTCCAGAATTATTATAATTTAAATAGCATGTAATCCAGGCCTGAACCTCCCAAAGTTATTTCTATCGACACTCAACTACCCGGCATAGCCGAGTGGTACTAATAGCGCGCGTTCACCGCGAGCGAATTCGACTATAGGGCCGTGGGTTCGATCCCCCCTTGAGCGTGCGATATTTTAATTCATAGGTTAAGTGTTTATATGTATTAAAATTGTTAATTAGTCTTAGGTCTATAATAATTAAGTGTTTAAATGTACACTTAAGATTAAATTATAAAAATAACAATCTAAAAATATCAATTTAAATAATTATAGATTCTGCTTCTGTGGAAACAGACTTGACCATACAACGTATGGGTTTTTTTTTCCATACAATCGTATGGAAAAATTGCAACAAAGTATGTTGATATAACTATACAACGTATGGTTTTTTTCCATACAATCGTATGGAAAAATAACAATAAAATATACTAATATAACCATACAATGTATGGTTTTTTTCCATACAACTGTATGGAAAAATTACAGTAATGTAAGGGTTAATTTCCGTCCAGTACATGTATGGAAAATTTACCACAAAAATTTTTTACAGTGATAGCACCGCTTTCTACCTTTAACAAAATATCATTGTATTCCTTGAATGTTCTATTATATGATATACTTCAATTAAAAAAATATTCAAAGAAAAAATTTTTCCGAGAGAACTACCTTAATGAACATTAGTAAAAGAAGGGCCTAACTAACTTCATATAATTACGTATTTATTCCTTGCAATCTTACAGCACTATACATATAGTGCTTCATACTTAAGACAAATTTTATCATCTTTATTTTATTTCCTTCTATTTTTCTCCATCACATTTTCAATTTTCTGTTCATTTCACTATTATAAATTTATACTTGAATGGTAAATGGCAAACGTAGCGAAACTTTGTGGTTGACAGGAGTACAGTCGTTGTATTGGGCGTTTCGTCGTCACCAGCAATGGATAATAAATTGCAACTATCCCTTTTTCCCCACTCCAAAAGGTAAAGCGCGAGCATTACATGCCGCTTCCGCGTTCGGTTGGATCGATTTAAATTTGTCTCTGGTCAAACGTACCTGTCTGCCCTATGCGTTAGTACCATTATCTGTGTTCTATGTCGTGTTCATCGAGTGCTTCCTGGAGAGAGAATATGCGGTTACCTTTACACTATACACTGTTAACCACTACAAAGAAAGACTAGAGTATAGTTTGTCAAAGAAAATTAACTATCTTCTCCAACCATATTGCGGGATTTACCTCTTGACCCTTCTTATCGATCCTTTGTCAATAACACTGAAAAAGAAAAACCACATCCAAACTCTTTCCAAGAAAGAGTTGACAATTCTTTGAAAATTGTCAGTGATAGAAAATCGAAACCAATCTTCCAATTTCATACGAATAGAAACCATCCCATTAATTTCAACAGAATTACTTCGAAACGACTTGATTTACTGTTTACTGAGAAGCATCATCTAAAAATCATCCTCGATGTTTTGATAGTTCAAGTTTTATATCGGCACAATATTTTTCTTGCATATGTACGGATTTATTCATATAGTTCGTAAAATTAAATTTATATGAATCTACGAATTTTAAAACTAAAATGAATGTTAGTGATGCGAGTGGAAGGAAAACCTCACATTAAGCTATTCTATATTAGTGAGTTTCTTATTTCTAAATAAGATAAGCGATTTCAGCGAACTCACGTGTCCAAAATTTGTTTAGTTTATCCCTTCTCATTCTAAATCTTTAGAACAAAGAGCCTGTTAGATCACGCTTCAAAAAAGTCAGTCCGATATTCGACGTTGTAACGAATGGTCTTCAATTTCATTTTATATAATTAAATACATTTTAACTTAAAAGGTTTCCAAAATTCATTTTTTGACATTTTTATACGTAATATTCTTTCCATCAAGTAAAACTGATGGAAAAGTATACTAAAACATTAGTACACCTTAAAAAAAGTTGTCATTATAAATACAATACGACGTCCCCCGTTGATAACATGTTTATTACGAAGCTGTAGCGCAATAAAATGTTATTTTAAAAAAAACAGTGGAAACTCATCTTTATTAATAATATTTTAAATATGATTTCTATTCAATTGTTTGTTTAATCAAATGTCTATTGAAGCTGTGTGTCATAAAATGTTAATTGGTCCGAACGTTTAATATACTTGTTTATTTAATCAAGTATGCAATAACTTTCTATTTTCAACTTTAATATTATATTATAACTAGCAAAATATATCGCGATTAGTTTTCCATATGTTTTAGAAATTAAACTATAATAATAAATAAAACAAATTGATGAATAATATTTATCTAATACACTGCAAAAACTGATGTCTTCTAAGTGTCTTATTTTAAGACACAAGACATTAAGAAAGCGTCTTATTGTTATTTCAAGCAATTTCATTGGTCAATAATTTTAAAAGACGCTTTCTCATTGGTTTAAAATTAAGACACCCTAAAACGTCTTAAAAGTGAGGACAAAAATGTCTTAAAATAAGACACTTGTTTTTACAGTGTAAGGAAGGCTGCCAGTGGACTTGCAAATTGAAAATAGTGAAAAAAAAAGAGTTTTTAATTTAAAAACCCTAAAAAGTAAGTAAATAATGAGTTTTTAAGTAAAAAAGGGAGTTTTTAAATAAAAAAAAAAATTAATAAGCAATATAGAGTTTGATATTACTAATATTAAATTGGGGGGGGGGGGGGGTCGCCAGCAGGAAAAGCCATTCAAATTTGAAAAAAACAATTTGAAAATCGCAAAAATAATTGAAATGTGTAGAAAATAATTAAATAATGACAAAAATAATTCAATTTGAAAAAAAAGTTGTAAATGACAAAACTACACTGCAAAAAGTAGGTATCTTAATTTAAGATACATTTGTAGTCACTTTTAAGATGTTTCCAAAAAGTTATCAAAAGTATCTTAAAATGCATTAGTTTTCTAAGATGGAAGCTGAAATATAAGATACTTTAAACGTCTTAAAAGTGTCTACAATGCATTTTAAGATGCTTCTTTTTACAGTGTAATTGAAAAATTTATTAAAAATAAAAAAATGATGACAAAAATTGAAACGAAATAGTTGGAAGTAAATAATTGAAAAGTTTCAAAAATAATTGAAGTTACAAAAAAATAATTAAAGAATGACAAAAATAATTAAAAATAATTGAAACAAAAGTTTGAGACTGGTTAACAAAATTTAAATTTTCAGACAATAATTGAGATATTGAAAAAATAAATAAAATGTACAGAAACTAATTGAATAATGACACAAATAATTATAAAAGCTGGTGTAAAAATTACATTTTTTAGACCAATAGTTGAAAAATATCAAAAAATAATAGAATTTTCCAGAAAATAATTGAAATTTGAAAAAAAATATAAAAAAATATATATGTGTAGAAAATGGTTGAATAATGACAAAAATTACAGAAATTTAGAAAAAAAAATAATGAAAAAGGAGAAATATATTTAAAAATGGAAGTCAAAAAATAAAAAATGTAATACATTATTTGAAAAATTGTATAAAAGAATTGAAAAATTAACGATATAATTAAAATGTGAAGAAACTAATTGAATAATGACATAAATAATTGAAAACAGATCTTCAAAAGTTAATAAATTCATGATAATAATAATAAGAAGATTGAAGAAAATGACGTTTAAAGAAAATAATTCCAAAATGTCAAAAATATTTGAATATTGACAAAAATAGTTGTAACTTGAAAAAATAATTGAGAGATGACAAAAATAATTGATAATTTTAAAAAAATTAAAAATTTGAAGAAAATACTTGTAAACTTGCAAAAACTGGTGTAAAAATTCAAAAATTATAGACAATAATTGTAAAGTTAAAAAAAAAAATTATAAGTTTGAGAGAAATAATTGAACGTTGAAGAAATTAATTGAAGTTTGAAGACAATAATGGCAATTTGAAGAAAATAATTCAAAAATGTCGAAACAATTCAAATATGAAAAAAATAATTAAAGTTTGAAGAAAATAATTGAAAGAGGTGTAAAAAAATTAATAAATTCGTAACAATAATAAAAATTATTATGATGATAATAATTGAAAACAGGTGTAAGAAATTTAGAAGTTTATGACAATAAAAAAAATTGAATTTAAAATAATTGCAATTTGTAAAAAATAATTCTAAAATGGCAAAAATAACAAAAATATGAGAAAAATAATTGGAAAATAACAAAAATAATTGATTAATGACAAATGTAATTGAAATTTGAAGAAAATAATCGAAAAATAACGAAAGTGAATTAAACTTGTGTAGAAAATTTGGATAGAAATTTGGATGTATGTTCTAATTTTTATAGAAAATTATATATTAAAATAACACCAAGAACATAAGGAGATCTTTATTATTTTAAAAGTTATTAAAAATTGAAAAATACGCTGTAATTTACACTTTTTTACAATAATTTTTTTTTTTAAAGTGAACATAACGACTTCATCCTAAGCTAATTTTATTCAGAATGTATAGTTACTTTTGAATCAATTTGAGCCTAAATATGTTTATGTAATTAATAATTAAAAATAAATATTTATAACTAATTAATTTACTATTAACAATTATCTAACTGTCAATTACAAAAATATTTGTATAAATTATTTTTTTTTTCTTAATTTTGACCTTTTTTTAAGTTTTCAACTTTTAAATTTCTTTCATCTTGATTTTTGTATCATGTCATTCTAAAAATCTTTTTAAAATTATTATTATAATAAATAACTTTTAAGAATTATTATTATATAAATAATGACATATTTAAATTAAAGAAACCAACAACATTCTTTTATGAACTTTCTTGAATTATAAACTTTAAAAAATAGAAAATCGATTTAAGGGTAGGGTTCGGGCACATTTTCGATTACATTAGAAAATTATTCTAAATGATCATGAAAATTATATTTATATAAATTTGTTCGCTAAACAACACTTCAAAAAAACTTTAACCAAGAAGAAAACAAAAAGACTCTTGTTTGTAAAAAAAAACATTCAGGCAGTAAACTAACCAATTACAAACCGTACCAAATTAAAATTACATCCCAATTGTAATTTAACATTGGTTTTTTTTACACTGTATACCTCATCTGCATATTTTATCTGTAAACTGAAACAATTTTAAATTTTCCTGATAAAGAAACAGGGACTAACTTCACTATGGATTTTAAAACGCGGACAGAAAAAGATGAATAAATATAAAAACTAACGACCAACTTCACTTCAAGTTTTAAAGCATGGACAGAAAAAAATGAATAAATACAAATACACTGCAAAAACTGCTGTCTTCTAAGTGTCTTATTTTAAGACACAAGACATTAAGAAAGCGTCTTTTAAGGTTATTTCAAGCTATTTCATTGGTTATAATAATTTTGAAAGATGCTTTCTCATTGGTTTAAAATTAAGACACTTTAAAACGTCTTAAAAGTGAGGACAAAAATTTCTTAAAATAAGACACTTGTTTTTACAGTGTAGTACCTAACTTCAGGAATTTACGGAGATTATTATTATTATATAATGTTAAAGTAAGGTTATATAGAATATTATATAGAATGTTATTGCATATTTGATAAAATAAACAAGTATATTAAACATTCGGACCAATTACTATTTTATGACACGCAACTTCAATAGACATTTGATTAATCAAACAATTGAATAGAAATCATATTTAAAATATTATTAATAAAAATGAGTTTCCACTATTTTTTAAAATAATATTTTATTGGACTGGCTTTGTAATAAACATGTTATCAACGGCGGGCGTCGATATATAATATTTCTCCGGTAAATGTTACTCAACTATTCGAGTTTAGTATTAGCTTAAAATTACTATTTAATCATAAAGCAATAATTTATTTACAAATACAGATTTATCTTTTTCTCAAAACGATGGAGATGTTTTATATTCTCGAAATCGATTCAATATTGGATACATTTATTCACGCATCCTTGAGAAGAACCCTGTCGATACTTGAACATATGATAGGTATGGGTAAGGTTAGGGAAATACCGTACCAATATGAAACGTGGGTGGTCACTATGATTTCTCCGGCTATCTTCCGATCTCGATAGCCAAGTAATTCTACGTTTTGCGAGGGCGAGTAAGGCGCATTCTGACACCTACGTCTGACTATGAGGCATGCGAACATGTCGCCGCGAATAAAAAAGGAACATTAAAAAACAACTTGAGCCTTGACTCGGGTTCTCGGTTAGGCCCCCCGTCGGTCTGGAACCAACCAGCGCCCAGAAGAACCACTCTCATAGCCACACCTCTGCCCAGAACCCGATCCTCTCGTCTCCTTTCTCTTTCTCTCATTCTGTTTCTTCTTCTCTCCTCTTCTGCCCTTCCTCTCATCTCCCGCCTCTAGCTTCTACTTGAAAAGATTTTTTTTTTTCGTTTTTGGTACAAGGATCCAGGACGCAAATGAGAGCTGGAGCCCTCTTGGGACCGATTTCCAAGTTAACTTTGAATCTGCACTATATACTGGTCAATTTTTTCTATATTAGGTAATCCAAATAGTTTTCAGCAAATCTAGTTAAATGTTAATCAATGCTTAAAGTCAGTTTAATCGCGTTGATTCAAGATTTAATCGTACTTCTAATCAGGATTGGTGAAATCGAGACTTAATGAAATGATTAGGTTTTTTTTATTAAATGTGTACTAATAGGAGAAAATACAAAAAAAACCTGGATAAGTTACTTGCTAAGTTTATGTAATACTAATTTCTACAAATCTTGATCCTTTTTAGAAAGAATAACATTTTCCGAAAAAGTGCAAACAGTTAGATTTTTATCAATTGGACCTTATGACATTTACTCGCATATTATTAACAACATAAAATCGTCCTATATAAAATCAGGTGAAATAATAAAGTGCAAGAATCGCATAATTTTTGCGGACAACGATATGTAATAATCACGCAAGTGCGTATATATATTCAAGTCTCGAAAGAGACCATCTGCTGCGGGAGTAGTATAATTATCAGCGAGAAACGTGAAGTGGATAATTGGAACGTTTGTTAATTGGAATACCCACGGGTTACGCCCACAGCGCAATTTACAATGAACGTCATTACGATGATCGTGCGAAAGCGGATTGACTTGAACGTGACGACGATTTTGAGATTCATAATAATTAACGGTTTCACCAGCAAGTTCATTTTTCACATTGTGTCCATTCTAACCAACAGCTACACCACAAAGGGTTGATTATCAGCAATCTTATATTCCTTTACGGTTTTTAAATCACTTCGAATATCGCTTCATCACCATTATTCAAGTATGCGCACTTTCTCCTCATTTCCCGCTGTTTATACAAGCACTTTGGTGAAATCGAGCATGGAGAAAAGTACACGTTTTTATATAAATCCCGAAAACTAGTGCAAAAACTCTCGTTCTCGAGACATGAAGAAAAAAGGGAAAATGTTAATTAGACGTATTGATTTTTAAAATTGCAAGGAAATGAAAATAAACAGATAATTGAAATTTGAAACGATAACTCTGCGTCTGGGGTATACAGCACTAATTATAAAATTATTGGGGAAAAAAAATCTCCAAGATTTTTGTTCAAGTCGTTACAAAGTAGAATCACTGGTTTTTCCGGCAACTAAATATAATAACGACTGCAGTTCTTTGGCTGTGGAAAAAGCATGTTTCTTGGAAAGAAGAATATGACTAATAAATCAAAAGACAATTACTTATGTTGGACAAGTTTAGAACCGTATCTAAGAAAAAAAAAGTTAATAATCAGCACGGGTTCAGCGGCTTTATCGAGATCCATTTGTAACAATCGCTCGTTAAATCGCAACATCGCTTTGGCGCGGAACAGCCGATAACGATCGTTAATGACGGATCACCGCGCCTCTCGTCGTTCCGCGGAGTTAACGACGAGAAAATAAAGTCCTGATAGAGCGCAGCAAGTGTAGAAAAAGATACGATGTACAAGGTGACATTAATGATCACGCCTGTCTCTAATCGCATCTTATTTTGACGACATTTGCGTAGGATGACCGGAACAATGTTCTTTCATTGAGAAATTGAGATGACTTTATTTCTTGCTTTGGGAACTCAATCCTATCAAAGCAACCAGTCATAATAAGAAAGATGTGATGTTTCTCCAGTCACGATACATTAAGCTGACAAAGACATTTTAACAATACTCGACATTGTAATTAAATGCAGAGCAGGATTAACTTGTCGTAACAGGAAGAGAAATGATATTTTATAAATTTAAGATTGAATAAGAAGTAAGTTCGGCCTGTAGCTACCCGAATCGAAATTTTGAGGCTACTTTAACGCTACATAGTCCAAAATTTTTAGGAAATAAAAGGTTTAAAGTAGAAGCAAATTCAATACAATTTAGCTTCTACTTTGGTGCTATTATTGGAAGAAATTTCCTGTTTCCGCGATGAGAGCGTTAAAGTAGAAGCTAATATTCAACTATATTAAGGCCTCTTTTAACGCTCAAGACCCCCTTTTTATTGATCTTCTAAAGTCTAAACAAAGAAAGAATCTGTTTTTGCGAATAAAACTGAAATTAATATGAATGAAATTATAAAAAAAAAATACTAAATAAATATTCAAAATTCATGCGCTTTTAGAATTCGTTACACTTAATACACACAAGCTGGAAATAGTCTAAACTTACTAAATAAATTATTATAAGGCAAGTGGGGATTCGAACCCACGACATAACGACCTACGCACTTATAATCTAACGCACTAACCACTACGCTACCGAAGCTTATGAACTTTATATTTAATTTTCTCAGTGTCCTTATGATACAAATTACGAATAGTTTTTTTAGGACTTTTCAACAAAATTGTTACATATCGCTAATTTCTGAATGTTTACGGAGATTTTTATGTATTTTTCATTTGTTTAAACAATTTATTATTGTCAAGTTAGATGCTGATATTGATTTAAATCATTGAAGCATTTGCATTAAAATCATGATTGAAATAAAAAAAAAACTTTACAATTCTCCGGATGTCTAATACTGCATGTAAAAAATCACAAACCATAAAAAAAACCACAAATTTGTGGATAAATCTTAAAAATTTCAATTTTAATATTTTCATCTTTATAAAATTTAAATAATTGGGCTAATATAGATAATCAAAATACCTACGATTTACAAATTTTTGGTATGAAGATAGCAAAAAATAATATCAAATTTTTATATCTTTAGGTCATTATAATTTAAATAAATTCCAAACGTCAATAAACTCATATTTCAATTTTTTCAAACTTTTAAATGTCAATTAATTCAAATTTAAAGACACATTAGTTAATGCAAAATAATTAAATAATATTAATTATTTTTCATATTCACAATAATCCTTTTTTTAAGTCTTACAATATTTGTAATTCTTCTTTAGTTTCTAATTCAGTTTCTTTTTCGAAACTGTTTAAATTTTATCTTATAATTTCTTATTTTTACAAAATTTAAAGATTTTTTCTCCTTTTACTAATGATATTTTTTGTTGTTGTATTTGTCATTTTATTTTATTGATAAATAAATTATAAATAATAAATAATAATTATTATTTATTATTATTTCGTTGAGTTTCATAAGTTTTTTCATATTTTTAAAAATAAATACGCTTATTTTTTTATTAATGCACCTATTCAATTTGTTTTTAAATCTTGAATAGTTTTTGCGAGGTTTTTTGCAAACTTAGTACTTATTCTTTTATAGAATTTTTAGATTTTCTTTATTTTTCTAAATTTATTGTTGGACTTGCTTTCAGTGTAATATTATAAAAATGTTTTTGGTTTAATTTGCCCAAACTTTTTTTTTCTGAAGGATTTTTAATTTTCTTTTCTGGACTTTTTATATACATTTTTTTAATTTTATTTTCATCAATTTTAATTTTTTAAACAAATTATTGCTAGTAATTACTAATTCTTTACAAATACACCTAGGAAGATACAAATTTTTCCTAATTTTACAAATAAATTACTGGGCTCTGGTTAGAAAAATAAAAATTATTGACCATAAATTATTATTTTTATATTTTAAAACAATTTATTATTGTTAATTTATAACATTTAAAAACACCTAGCAAGTAGTAGTTTTTTAATTTGTTTACTTTTTATATTGAAAAAATAAGATATTTATCAAAATTAACAACAATTACCACTCAAAATTGTTTAAACAAATTATTGTTAATAACTGTTATTTTTTTACAAGTGAATCTAGAAAGATACACATTTTCCCTAATTTTACAAATTATTGGGTTTTGGTTATAGATTAAAATTTGTTCCTCTTAAGGGCTAATCAGAGGAACAATAATTGAAGAAAAAGTTAGTTTAACTCCCGTTTTTCTTATATGTTAAATAAAAAAGTATATTTCAATGGAAAAAATGACTGAGTTTCACTTGCAGGTTTAAAGTAGAATCAAAATTTTCATTTCTTTATAACTGGGAATGTGGAGCTGATTGGAAAATTGAAACATGTGTATAGACGTAAAGTAGAAGGAAATATTATTATTAGAAGTAAAGAAGAGGCTAAAAATTAAGAAGTCGTTAAGTAGAAGCTGAAGTTCCTCATGAGCTTCAAAGTAGCTTCAAAATTTCGACTCGGGTAAGTCCGTTTTTGTTAATAACTTTTGAAAAATGAAAATGCGGTAAAATCGTTTAGAGTAATGAAGTTTGGTAATATAACGATGGTCTATGCAAAATTTTCTGGTAATCGGTTGGTTATTGACAAAAATATTAAATAAATGTGAAAATGGTGCTTCCAAATGATAATTTAAAAAATTTTTAATTTTGGAAAACTTGTGCTTATCGTTAAAAGATTTTAATACATTTTTTTATTATAATCTTGAAATACTATGCGTTATAAAACCAATTATTTAATAACTAAAAGCATCTTGTAAAACTAAAAAAATTGATTAATATTTTGACTAATCCTTGCTGGTAAGTTCAGAAGGTTAGGTTCGTCAATTTGTAAGACGCTCAAGTAAATATGTTGAAGATTCGTAAGGTACGCAAAGCCACTGATTTATGAAAATCATATGATATATGTGTACGTCCATATGAAAAGGGCCCAGGTTGTCGATTTTATTTATCGAGATATTCGCATTTTTCTAAAGAAGATTCAGATTTTCGAAATTTTTTTTATTGCTGAAAAACAAACTACGTAATGTCCTTCGTCGAATCATGCATTTACAATGACTTTATAGTAATTAAAAACACAAAGAAATCTTATTTTTAATTTTAAAAATGCATGGGCGCTAATGGAAATCTTGATCTTTAAACTCGTTTTTCTCAAAACTAGGATTTTGATACTTTTAACTTTGAATGCTTATAACTTTGTGAATTTTTCATCTAAAGGGGTCCAAGACCTCTCGAAATGTTCGAAATTTAATAAAGAATATGGTCATATAGATAAGTCCAATAGTGCCAAAGTGGGCCCTTTTCATATGGACGTACACATATTATGATCAGAAAAATTCTAATTTTTTCAAATATATTAACATGTTTAATAACATTATATTTTAAACGAAACAATGAAAAGAATTTTCTTCTAAAAAATGTATCATTGCATAATTTAAATGTTTTTTAATTTATATGAATATTTGTATTTTGTATCTTAATGAATATCATTCATAACCTCAATTATAAAACAAGTTTATAATTACTTATTAATTATATTATTTAGTAATTATTATTTATAATAAAATAATACAATAACACTGAGAAAAAAAAATAATAAAAATTACCTCGCAGAGTGTCAAACGTAATAATTTTTCGGTGTTAACTATAGGACAACACTCTATTATATGAAGGTTATTATCTTTAGTGTCAAATCTGTTTGACAATCCTGGAGGTTCAACTTCACGTTTTTAAGTAAATTAATTTAAAAATTTTAAAACATTTTATTTGTGAGATGAAAATATTAAATATTAAGAAATTTTTATGTTTTCAAATAATTTACTCAAGACAGTTTTAATTCTTGTATCAATTCTTTAATTAATAAGAAAAGTTAAATAAAATTTCTACTATCTTTGCCAAAACTATTAAAAATGAAGTATTTTTGATACAGAATATTAATTCAAACATTCAAAAATATTTAATTTACGTTGCAAAATGGTTCTTAGATTAAAAAACAATAGTTTATTTAAATAGATTTAACGTCCAAATCCAAATATTAAAGACACACTAATTGCCTATTAATTATTAAGTATTCCAGAATACTACAAGTATTCCAGTACCTGAAATACATTTTTATAAATCTAAAAATAAAACACAATTTTTATAAAATGATTATTTTGTAGAAGTTAGTTTAAAGTAGGTACTGAAAATATTAAAATTTAAATTATACAGTTTTTATAAATTGATAAAAAAAACTTTAGAATCAATTAAAAACATTATAGGATCACTGAAATCACTAAAAATTAGGTTTATAATTTTGGGATTGTATAAATAAAATTGAATACAAAATTAAAACAGTTAAACATTTAAGCAATTATGAGGATAATAATAACCATATTTTTGTTTATTTATTAATTATCACATAAAAAAATGTTAACTCATCAAACTGACAAATTGTAATTATCGTGATTCATTTATTCTTAAAAATTTGGGTACACTCAAATATTATACAATTGAACATACGACTCATCAGTTTAACTCTCCGGAGTGTAAAAGAAAGGATAAATTATGTGTAATGTTTACAAAAGGAAAAATATAGTAGAGTGTAAG
Source organism: Ganaspis brasiliensis (assembly GCA_037103525.1). Lineage (NCBI taxonomy): Eukaryota > Metazoa > Arthropoda > Insecta > Hymenoptera > Figitidae > Ganaspis > Ganaspis brasiliensis. Next base: position 3,040,075 of record JAZKLR010000031.1, on the reverse strand, counting down.
TGGTATAACGTTTAATGTCGGATTAATTAAACAAATTTTTAACCATGAAAATTTAACACTCCAGTGTTCTCAGTGAAGTAAGCAAATACTTGATTTGTTTAATGCAGAGTATTATATATTACTTCCAACACTGTTATTATATATTCCTCTTTATTTTTATTTTTTAACAATTAATATTTATCTTCCATGCGAACAATATATTATTTTGAATTATTTTCCCTAAAAATTAGTTTCCATTAAAAAATAAAGTTTTAAATAATAGCAAATGACTAATATAAGCAAAAATTAATATTTAAAATTTTAGCGCTCACAAAATGCATACATGCGCGACTATCGCTCTATTCTTTACGTAACTTATATGCAAAGAATCATGGAGGTTAACCTTTTCTCGTATTTTAATCTTTTATCAAGTTTTTTTAATTATTTCTTTTAAAACTTACCTTTTATTTACAACTAAAGCTATTGTTATACTTTTATAATGTTATGCTATTGAACTTGAAATTTTTTTTCACTCTTAGGTATGTTGTTTATATTTAAAAAAAAAATTTTTTCTTTCCTTGAGACACTGCGGCTTTGATGGTAAATTTAATTTCTCAATAAAAAATGTACATTTCATTATTAAAAGGTGATTATTTTTATAATATTATTAAGAAAGGTTATTGAAAGGAAATAGAACAAGTTTCCAAACAATTTCACCCATTTATACCTATTTTTTTAAGGTACTTACACTCCTAAACTTAGTCGAACATATCCGCACCTCAGACCAATTTGTCAGTTTTGCCATCGCTATACTTTAATTATAATTTATTTAATGTTTTCATTAATAAATGCTTCAAATAACTATCTCACTTTATTTTTAAAGGTTGATTGCTTACTATATTTAAAAACTACCATTAACTGATATTTTGTTTACTCTAAACTTTTTTTAGCCGAACTTACCCGACTCTCCCCTATAATAGTAGTTGATATATCATTCACTCGGAGTAATTGATCAATTTTTCCATATATTGAATGTTACAGAGTGATAAATTCAAATTAATTAACTTTATTGACTATAAATTTCACACAAATAGCGCAATTAACATTTATTATAAAAAGCAAAGACAAAAACAAGTTTAATAAAATCACGAATACAGGTTACAAGATTAATTGCCAAAAGCTATATGTTGGCGAAACATGAATGATATGATGACTTGCTAACATTTATTTCTATTTAGTTCTCACTCTTTTCTCTAATTTTCCAAACTTTATTGTTAAAAATCTTTTATTTCTCTAAGTCTGAATTAGTGAAAAATCACAGGGTTCAACGTACTGGGTATTCGGGAAAAATACCTTTTGACATAACCTTAAACTAAAAAATGGATTTTCACATAAAATTAAAATATTATTAAAATAGATTTTACCCAGCACCTTCGAGCGGAGCTATTTCGTGTACAAAACCGATCTTTTTCCACTCTATAAATTCAGAATTTGAACAAATTTTAACTATCTAGTTTTGTTGTGGACATCTATGGACGCATCCTTCTAAAGATGTCCTATAAGTTATCTAACAAGAAAAAAATATTTGTCTGAGTTAAAAAAACTCAAGGTTATAAAGATGTGTAAAAAATTTTTTTGATGGCACAGCACTCAGAAAAAAGAATATATGATAACAAACTGAATTGTTAATATAACACCTGCAACTTTTTTTGTTGTTATAACAAAAAAAATTGCTAAGACAGGAAATCATTAGCTAAATTACTAATGTCTAATTTGTTAAATTAGGAGGTTACACTGTAAAAACAAGTGTCTTATTTTAAGACATTTTTGTCCTCACTTTTAAGACGTTTTAAAGTGTCTTAATTTTAAACCAATGAGAAAGCATCTTTCAAAATTATTAACCAATGAAATAGCTTGAAATAACCGTAAGACGCTTTCTTAACGTCTTGTGTCTTAAAATAAGACACTTAGAAGACAGCAGTTTTTGCAGTGTAACTAATTTGTTTTGTTCTTTTAGCAAATTTTTTTTGTTATAATAATTTCTCAGTGCGCGCGTAAAATTGAAATTTAATGCTTATTTCTCATCTTTTATAAAAAAAATAATAAGACAAAAATGTTTCAAAACGAAGCATTAGAGTATTTTTTACTAACTACAAAACAAATTTTTGAAAAATTATTGATTTTAAAGAATGCACAAACTAACCCACAAAATCCTAGTTTTCCAGATTTTTACATTTTTTTCTTAAAATGAACAATAAAAAGTTAGCGCATCACGTACAAATCATCACAACTAAATTGTCAACAAGTATTATTAATAGTTAGAAAAGAACTTTTGAGTTTCTGGAGATCTAAACAGAAGTTTGATATCAGAAGTCTAGATATAATAAAATATTTATATACCTGTAGTAAAGCAAACTTAAACAATTCAATATAAAGATTTTATTCATTAAAAATCGCGCGTGCATAAAATAGCCCCGTTTGACAATAATTTTGAAAGATCAAGTTGTACATTTAAAAAAAATTAGATTCAGAGAAAATTGTTTTTAAAAAAATAATTATTTGCAACATTTTGTGTTTTTTCTTTAAAGTCTGCATTGTAATTTCTATCGAATTTTGACAAATGATAGTTTATTTTGATCTTTGAATCGTTCTCTACAAGTCTGTTGGTTTAATTTTGTTAACAATATGTTGTTAAAAACTTATTAAACAAAAAAAATTTTACTATTATGTTTTTTAAACAGAAAATATTTTACCATAGCCCAAATAAGAGACTTGTAGAAAATGATTCAAAGATGAAAATGAGCTATTATTTATTGTCAAAATTTTACAAAAATTGCAATTGTTTACAAACTTTAAAGAAAACACATAAAATGTTAAAAATGTTATTTTTGTTTTTAAATTAACATTTTCTTAAATCCATTCGCTACATTGTGGAAAATTATTGCAAAAATGAGATAATAAATTGGCGATAGAAAATAATAAAAATTGTGTAGGGAAGTTCAATTTTCAAAATTTGCATTCGGTTTGAAATAAAAATTCTAAACTGGTTAAAATATTAATTTTTTTTTTTGAATTCGTACGTTATACTTTCAGGTTCTAAATTATTTTCGAAAAGAAATTATTTAAAATAAGTAAATAAATTTCGATGCGTTGAAAATGTATCCTATCCCCCCTCCTTCTTTTAACTATCTTACATCCAAAGACTTTAGATATTAAGTATTATGTTTATCCATTAATTTTTACTATATAAAATATTAATCTGGGATAATGGTGCAAAAAGCAAATTTTTCCTAGCAAAGATAGTAAAGTTTCAATCCAAGATAGGAATATTTATATTTTTTTCAGAAAAATGTTAATCCAGGATAGTAATATTTACATTTATTTTAGAAAAATTTCCTTTCATGCTTTGCAAATTTACTATCTTCGCTGGAAAAAATTTTTGTTTCACATGATTATCCCAGATTACTTACCTAATAGTAAAAATTATTTGCTAAAGACCTTCAGTATTTTCACTTAAAATTATCCAGGAAAAGTTTTTAAAAACCTGTAAAAATCCGGGAAAAACCTCTGGAACTTATTTATTTCCTTTTTTGAAATTTGAATATACTCTCTAAATCTGAATTAGTTAAAAATAACTGATTTGAAAGCAAAGACTCAGTCACTAATTCAAATAGTTATATTTCTACTAATCATTTAGTAACAAAAACTAATTATTAGTCAAATTCATTTTTAGGTTATGTCAAAATAACTAATATTTTAGTAAAATTCTGTTTACTAATTCAATTAGACGGATTTTAACTATTTTTTATTTTTTAGTTATGTTTTTACTAACAATTAGTAATTTTTTACTAATAATTAGTTATTTTTAACTAATTGAGGAAATAAAAACTCAGCCACGATTTTATTAATTATTAGTTATTTTTAACTAATTCAGATTTAGAGAGTAGTTGTTCAATTAAATAAACTATAAATAATTAATTTTATTATTGCTTCCTCATAGAGGAAGCGTTGTGATCGTTAAGATTTTCGATTTTCCAAAAATAGTGTAAATCGACTCAGTTTCATCTGAAAAGTTCAAATTTTCATTCCTGAGAAAATGTCCGGATGTGTGTGTGGGTGTGTGTGTGTGTGTGTGTATGTGTGTGTGTATGTGGTAAATTTTTTGTCGCCAGGATATCTCGAGAACGCTTCAACGGATTTTAATAAAATTTGGATGACATATGAAGCTCACAAATATCTAAATTTGGACACAGGGATTTTTGAAAATACCCAATCAAATTTTTTTGAGCACCTTTTTTCATCGAAAATATCGTTTTTTGGCAAAAAATTTTTTCATGCTAAAAATTCAGACAAATGAATGGAAAAATCATATTCCTTGTTTCAAAACGAATCGATTGACCTATATAAAGTATATAATAGACCAAAAAATCAAGTAATAATTCATGATTTTTCAGTTTTTTTCATCAAAAAATCTCGTTTTTGGAAATTTTTTTCATGCTAAAAATTCAACCAAACGAATTACAAAATCATATTCCTTGTCTCAAAACGAATCGATTGACCTATATAAAGTATATAATCGACTAAAAACCCACGTAATAATTCATGATTTTTCATTTTTTTTCATCGAAAAATCTCGCGATTTGCCAAAAAAAATGTTATGCTAAAAATCCAACCAAACGAATAAAAAATCATATTCCTTGTCTCAAAACAAATCGAGTGACCTATATAACTTTTATATTTGACTAAAAACTCACGTATTAATTCATAATTTTTAATTTTTTTTTATTGAAAAATCTCGTGTTTTGCCAAAAAAAAATGTCTTGCTAAAAATTCAAACAAATGAATTAAAAGAATCATATTCCTTGTCTCAAAATGAATTGACTAAAAATAATTGACTAATAATTGACTTTATTTATTTATAATAAATAAATGAATAAAGTTTTGGATGATAGAAAAAATATATATATATTGATTTATTATTATTTTATTATTATTACTTATTTGCATAAAAATAAATAATAATTAATTTAAAATTAAATTATTATTTTGTATATTATAATAAATTTATTGCTTCCTCTATGAGGAAGCAAATTATCTTGCTTCCTTGGAAGCGAAGTGTCCATGAAATGGACAGAATTCACACCTAGTTTCATATCTGTATAATGTATTTTTTCAATTTTATTACTCGAAATAAGAATATTGTTTTTTCTAAATTTTTATTTAAAATTTGTATTTCATATCATTTTTATTTACAAACAAAATTAACTATTTGGATATTCCTAAATTGTATTTTAATTATTCACAATAATTTATCTCTAATTTGACTTCACTTTTGAAAAGTATTGTTTTACATTTTAATATTATAGTAAAAGTTACAATTAGTTATTTTTATTTTAAACAATTATAATTAATTATTACAATAGCTTCAATATGATATTCTATGTTTAAAATTTAGTAATATGAGAAATGTATAAAGTAAAGATATATTAATGAAAGAAATTTTGTGGAGTATTAAGTTATGGCAGGAGCATAAACCTGTTCATACTCTTTTGATTCTGTGAAGTTAAAAAACCAGATCTTTTAAATGTTTCACGTAAAGTGAAGATCTTTGATTGAGAGCATCTAATTTGTAAAGTTTCCGAATTTGAATGTTTTAAATCATCAATGTTCCAAAAAAAACTATTCTTTAATTTTAAAAGTTACCAAGGGTGATAAAGTATTATCTATATTTTAGACTTTATTCCAAATATTCATTCCATAATAAAATATATTCCTGTTGGAAGTGCGTGAAAATAATTGATGGCGAAAATATACAGATACTATCAATCTTCCGTTTCGCTTTGATTCCGATGAACCTTCCTGAGCAGATAGAGTTGTAATTGCCAAAATTACGTGAAAAAACATGCCTCATTTAAATATAAATGAGTTTTGTATCAATAGAGTTTAATTGCATAAAGTACATGTTTGTTTTCCACATAATTTTATTTACGCAAGGTTAATTTGAAAGAACGCTGCTTTAAGTACCTGTTAAAGCCATAATTATCAGATCGCTGCTTACCAAAAATATAACCAATTATATTCAAATTCAAGATAGAATCAAACATCCTTCATGCTTGTTATTGCTCGAGAAATGGACAATTAATATAAAAACAGTTTCTTCGCTTAATAATAATAATAATAATTTACTTTAGTGTTATATTTTATCATTGTATGATATATATACTTATACTTTAATTTCTCAATTTTATTGCACGAGGTGAATTTAATTAATTTTTTGAATAATGCGAGATATGAAAAATAACAAAGCAAGCTTGCACGTTAATGAATTATACAAAGCTTCTTAGGGGAATGTGCCAAATTTGCAATTTTGATTCCACTTGTTCGTATATCACCCGGTTTTCGCAGTTCTCCGCCTCTCAAAGGAAAAGTAATTGGCGAAGCGCGAACTCTCAAATAAGTTTGCGATGTAATATTCTTCCTATTGAAATTGAAATACTCGAGTTGCAAAATATGCTTGGTGCTTGCACAAAGAGATTAAGAGATTCTTTTTAAATCGTTTAGACGACTCGTAAAGACCAGATTTTCCGCTTCGGAACTTCTACACTCGGAGATACCGATATTATCTTAATTATCCTATACAAACAGCAAAAGCACAGTCCATTCAGATAAGGATCAGAAACGTTTAGGAGTTAACCACGACTTAAATGGCAATGTATGACATCACTAACCACACGTGATGATACTTTACCTCACGTATTACATACTTGTAAAAATTAAATTCGTAACTTGATTCTTTTTTCTTTCTAAATTGTTGGTACAATTATCTATACAAATTATTGTATAGACAATCATAGATCAAGTTGATGTGGAATTTGCAATTTGTAGAAAAGAATGATTACCAAGATTTTGCGATTTTTAAAGACAAGTTATACTGTTCGTGTCGGCGATAAACAGTCACAAGCAACAAATGAACTTTATTTGTAGTTTCTATGATTATCCAGAACCTAAAGGTCGAGTAAACAATTATTTTTCTCATTGTTGATGGTAAAGGAAAGTATACATACCTGCGGTGGTTGCGTGATCTGCCTTGCGATGAACCTATACTCACCCCAAAAGAACGTACATAGGGAGCCCTCCCTTCTGATTTCCCCTTCTTCCTGGAAAAATAAACCACACAAATACAGAGGCGAGTAGCGGACTACACGAGGGGTTGAAGAGAGAAATTAATTAGCTTTGCGTTACCGAAAAAGAGTTCAAAGGAAGTGGCTCAGACTATACTCCCTGATTTCCGTAGCACACTTCGTAGGGCAACCTTGCTATCTAAAATGGCGGAATCTTTGATTTTAACAACCTTGGAAAAAACAACAACAACTAATCAGAATATCAGTTAATCCCTTAACTTCCAAGAGGATGCAAACTTTACTATGATTTTTAACCTACCTGTTTAAGACCTTACACTTGATTTTTTTCAAACTTGGGAATCTCGAGATTAGCCTCAGTGGGATACTATATTTTTGACGTCCCTATTTAGAGTTGCGAAAAAGTAATATTACCTGGAGAACGGTAATGAGAACGAGAATATAACCGGGAATATAACCGACCAAAATTCTAATCGAGAATTTATAAGAATTTAAGTTTTTTATTTATTTATCAAATTAGGTCAAATTTTCTCAATCAATGTTTAATTAAAATTTGAAATTCCATTGTTGTTGGTCATTTAAAAGTATAAATTTTTGCAAATACAAATAATGGGAATTACGAAATTGAAGAGTATATCTGAAAAATGACAAAAATAATTGAGAGCTGAAAAAAAATTCGAAAATGAATATTTTAAAAAATTAATATTAAATTTAAACAAAAAGTTGAAAAATTATAGGAATAACTGTTCGAAATAATTGCAAATTGAACAACTGGATTGGAAATCGAAAAAAATAATTAAAATTTAAAAAAAAAATAATAAAAAGTTGAGGAAATAAATTGCCAATTTAAGAATATAATTAAAATTTGAAAAAAATATTTGATAACTGGAACAAAAATTACAAAATGACGAAAATATTCAACAATTGAAAACAAAATTAAAAAACTGTCTAGATTAATATACAACTGAACAAAATAATTTAAATTATCAAAGAATAATTATAAAATTTTAAGATAATAATTGAGCATTGAAAAAATTGTAGAAAATAATTAAAAATTGCGGAAAATAATTAATAATTGAAAGAAAATTTACAAAATGACTAAAATAATTAAATATTATAGACAATAATTTAGAAATGAGGAAAATAATTTACAATCGAAAGAAAAAATTTAAATTTGTCGATAATGATCGACAACAAAACAAAATATCTAAATATTTTTTTAAATAATTATAAAATTTAAAGAGAATAATTGTATATTGAAAACTGTTGAAAATTATAGCAACATAAATATTGAAAATCATTTAATTGTTTCTGGTCATTTACAACTATACATTTTTGAAAGTACAAATAAGATGAATAATTTAATGAAATTTGTAATTTATGTAAACTTAATATTCTAGATAAATATAACTTTTATTCTATGCAAATTAAAATTGCTGCCGAGTTCAAGAAATAAACAAATAAGTGAAAGTTAATAAAAAATATTGTAAAAGAGCACGAATTTTTCAATTTTATATTTAGAAAAGAAAAATAATAAGAAAAATAAATAAAAAATTTAGTTCCAAATTTCTATTGAGGATTATTTCTATTCTTCAAAAGTTCTAACAATTCAAGTTTTAATTTTTCCAAATTTAATATAGTTCCAAACTTAAAACTGTTTAAACGAAATGTTGACTCAAATTTATTTAAACTTCAAGTAATTAAAATTTTTATTTGTTAAAGTTTTAAGACTTAAATTTAATTTTTTTTAATTCCTTTATATTTTAAATAATTACAATTTTAATTAATTCCAATTTGAACTGTTATAAACTTTACATATTTTCAAAATCTAATAATGCATATTTAAATTATTTTTAACATTAACCATTATATAAAAACTTCTAATTATACAAAAAAATTTCATTGTATATTAAAGCTTTAATCAGTCAAAATTTTGAAAATAAAAATTCAGACTATAATTTGAATCAATGAAAATTGGGTCTAATGGAATTTGAAATTAAGTGAAATTTATATTTACAAGAAAAATTAAAATTGTGAAAAGTTTAAATGTTTAGTTATTAATAATCAGAATAATAAAAACGCAAGAATTGATTAAAATTCTAACAATCAATACTTCTGATGGGGCCCATCTTCTTACCTTGACTCGGAGAAATTGATAAAATTCATCTATATTTAAAATTTACATAATTTAAAGCCTAATAACCAATAAAAATTTAGATTAATTCAAACTTCAATAAATTAAAACTTAAATATATATTGATTCTTAATTACTAATTTAGATTTTTATTAAACATAATTATTTCAAAATTTTAATGATCTCAATTTCCAATGATCTAAATATCAATTAATTTAATCACAAGAACATTTCAAGTTAATTTATATTGATAGAATTAAATTTTAATTTACTAAAAATTTGAGTGTATGGAAATTTCAGTTCAATATTTTAGAGTAAACTATATTTTAATTAATTTATTTTCTGTCAATGCAGTTAAATTAACTCTTATGAAAGTAGAGTCTAATTTTAATTTAAAGATACATTTTTTCAAACGTAACTGATTTAAAACAAAAACATATCTAAGTGACAAACTTCAGGTGCGGACAAACAAGAATGAATGAATGAATGAATGAATGAATCTTGTGGATTATTATTATAGATTGGAAAAAAAATTACAAAATGACAAAAATAATTGACAATTAAAAACAAAATTAAAAAAATAACTAGATTAACACACAACCGAACAAAATAATTTAAAAAATCAAGAAATAATTATAAAATTTTAAGATAGTAATTAAAAATTGAAAAAATTGAAGAAAATATGTGAAAAATTACGAAAATTATTGTCAATTGAAAACAAAATTCAAAAAATGACTAGATTAATAGACAACTGAAAAAAATAATTGTAAACATTAAACAAGAAATATTAAGTTTAAAGAAAATAATAGCAAATTGAAAAATTAAGAAAATTATAGGAATAATTGCACATTTAACAACTGCATTGAAAATCGAAAAAAATAATTAAAATTGAAAAAAAATAAATGAAAATTGAAGAATTGAATTAAAATTTATGAAATATACTAAAAAAAAAAAAAAATTCAAAAAAGCCGAGAATTAATAATTATAAAAGAAAACAATTGAAAACTGAAGAATGGAAATAAAAATTGAAGAAAAGAATAAAAAATTAAAGAAAATAATTGAACAATTGTATTTAAAATTAAAGAAACCTAATGATGATCGAAAAAAATAATAGACAAAATGCGATAATTTTTTAATATTAAACAAAATATTTGAAAAGTGGAGTTTAAATATGAAGAAAGTAACTAAGAATTGAAGAGAATAGTTCTAGAATTGACTAATTGAATTACAAATTTAAAACAATTTTTATCAGTGAAAAAATTAATTGAAAAAATAAGAGAATTGTTGAATATTAAGGAATTAATTGAAAACCGATAAAAAAATTGAAGATTAAAGAAAATATTTGAAAGTTGAAGAAAATAATTAAAATTGTATTTATTTATTTATATATCTATTTATTCAATAATATATCCAGCGTTCAAAAATTTGAAATTAAAGAATTAAATGTAAATTTTAAGGAAATAATTGATAATCAAAAGAAAAATTACAATATGACGAAAATAATTAATTAAGGGGTTAGACCACTGTGAACCTTTCAAGAAATCGAACAATTTTTTTTTAAGCTAGAAAGGTGCCATAGGGTCTTAAAAATGAGAAACAATAAACATTAGAGAAAGAAAACACTTTTAAAAGCTAAAATTTTTAATCCACGCGAAACCCTACTGTGCGCAGTGCATAAGAAACGTCTATGTTCTTATACTTTGAACGCGTTTTTCCCAAAACAACATTTTTCAAACTGGCCGGTAACTTTTCTCGCACAATTTTTGATGGATTTACTTATAAATTGGTATGCAGCTACATGATAACATTCTTCATGGAAATACGTAGGGGTTTTTCTCTACTAAAAAAAAAAAAAAAAGTTATTAACAATTTTCTATCGATTTTTTACCGAAAAACTTGAAATTTTGATTCAAATGCGTGCCATTTTCACAAAAACCGTTTTATTCAAAATCCCCTACGTACTTCTCTAGCTTTTAAGTTGCAAATTCATAAAAAATTTGGGTTTTGGTTCTAGATCAAAAATTGAAAAAGATTTTCTACCGGCCGTAGACCTCTACTTAAAAAAATGAATTTTTTAAATCGACCATCTAGGCCGCCATTTTAATTTTTTCAACATAACGAAATATTTTTTTTATACTTCAATAGTACCTAATAATAATAAATCAACCGGATTTTAATTCATCTTATTTTACGCTTCCATAAATAAATCTTAAAATTAGGTCTAATTTACGTGTTTTACAGTGGTCTTACCCCTTAAACAATTGAAAAAAAAAATCGACAAATGGAGAGAATAATCGTCATTTGTACAAAAAAAAAATGGTAATTAACGAATATTCATGACATTGAAGGAGAATAATAAATTGTCCATTGAAAACTTATAAAAATTATTGAAAAAAATTGTTGAAAATAAATGAAAATTAAAAAAATCAATTGTAAATTCAAGAATTGTATTGAAGGAAAATAATTGATAATTGAGAAAATGCGGGAATTAATTAATATTAAGGAATTAATCGAAAATCGATCAAAACAATTGAAATTTAAAGGAAATTTTAATAATTGAATAAATAAATAAAAATTTTTGAGAATAGAAGAAAATAATTAAAAATTGAAGAAATAAATTGGAAATTAAATAATTAAATGTAAATTTCAAGAAAATAATTGATAATTAAAAGAAAAATTACAATATGACAAAATTAATAAAATATTGACGAAAATAATTAACTTAAAAGAAAAAATAATTAACAATCGAAAAAAAAAATTCAAAAAATGGTGAGAATAATCGGCATTTGAACAAAAATTTTTTTTAAATTGATGAATAATCGTAAAATTCAAAGAGAAAAATAAATTGTCCATTGAAAATTGATGAAAATAATGGAAATAATTTTAAAAAATAAATAAAAATTAAAGAAATCATTTGGAAGTTGAAGAATTGTATTGAAATTTCAAGAAAAAATTTAATAATTCAGAAAATGAGAGAATTATTGAATTTTGAATAAAGTAATTGAAAAACGTAGAATGCAATTGAAAATTAAAGAAAATAATTGAAAATTAAAGAAATAAATGTAAGATTAAAGAATTAAATTGAAGATTAAAGATTTAAATTGAAATTTTAAAAAAATAGTTGATAATTGAAAGAAAAATAACAAAGTTTTTTTCAACTTATCATTGTTTTCATCATATTTCAATTATTGTCTTCAAGTTTGAAAGTTTAAAATCATTTTCCAATTATTTTTCACAAGTTTTATTAGTTCTTATTTTTTTAAAATTATTTCCTTAAATTTTTAAATATTTTTCTCAAATTTCCCATTATTTTCTTTAATTTTAATTATTTTCAATTATTTAATTCGATTTTCAATTGTTTAATTCAATTTTTAATTATTTATATTACTTGTTTATTATTTTCAATTACTTACGTTCTTTTTTATAATTTCCAAAAAGTTTTAATTATTTATCTGAAATTTTCATTTTTCTATTCAATTTTCAATTATATCTATACGATTTTCTTGTATTTTATGTACCTATATTCTGTATGTTTTGCAATTATTTCTCTTAAATTAAAAATTGTTTTTCAGTTTTAAATTATGTTTATCTGTTTTCATTTATTTTCTCTACTTTTAATTATTTTCTTCTTTTTTTTTTGCAATGAACTTCTAAAAGTTTCAAGAATTTTTCTGAAATTCTCTTTGAATTTCCTTTATTTAAAATATATATATTATGCAATGTTTTCAATTATTTTTTTAAATTGTAATTATTTCCTTCATTTTTAAATTATTTATATTACTTTTTCATAATTTTCTTAAATTTTTAATTATTTTCATCATTTTCGTAATTAATTTTCTAAATTTTTAATTATTTATCTCAATTTGAATAATTTTTTCAATTTTCAATTATTTTCCCCAATTTTTCATTACCCTAATTTTTTTCAATTTATTTCCGAGATTTTAAATTTTTTTTCTCAAATTTAAATTATTTTCTTTCATTTTAAAATTGTTCATAATTGTTATATTTAATAAAAATTTTTACACTTTATTGACTTTATAGTCAATTTGTAATGATAATTATTTTGTTAAGTGTCCATTTTTTTTATAATAAATTATTTGTGCTTCAAAATAGTGGGGCTCATTCAAACATAGAAAATTTTCATAAATTCTCCGGAAGGAGAATATTCTCGGTTATATTCTTGAAAATGTAACCGGATTTTAAATTACCAAGAATTTTGCAACTCTATCCCTACTTTAGCGCAATGTACAATTTATCTAACAAAAATTGAATAAACTATTTTTTTTATTCTTGAATAATGTAGCAATATGTCCAAAAATGTTTAACTTTTGTGACTAATGTATAGAGAATAAGAGAAAGTGTTTGGAAAATAGAATTTTTTTTAGTTGTTTAATAGGTATATATACTATTAGTACCTTAAGGATGTTTCTCATCATTGCCAAAAATTCAAAATCTTGAAACATATATGATGTCTTTGACGCAAAATTGATTGTTCTTTAAGATTTTTTTCTCAAGCTTTATTTGTGAGTTGTGACAAACATAGAAAAAGTTACAATCAATTGTGTATTTATGTGTGTTCATCTTATGCTTCTATATTTCGTCATAAAACTTCATAGAATTACCTATTTGGCACCTAGAAGGTCTGTCTGATCTGATTGGGATATTTAAAATTAATTTTTAAAACATTTTTTTTTAAATCAGCAATTTTTTTCAAAATTAATTTTGAGACATAATCCAAATAAACTTCGACAAGACAGACCTTCTAAGTGCCAAGTTAAGTAATTCTACGAAGTTTCATGACAAAATATAGAAGCATAAGATGAACACACACAAATACACAATTGGTTGTAACTTTTTCTATTTTTGTCATAAATAAAGTTTGAAAACATAATCTTAAGGAACAATCAATTTTGCGTCAAAAACATCATGTTTCAAGATTTTGAATTTTTGGCAATGCCGAGAAATATCCTTAAGGGCATGTGATGGAGAATAACGTCACTGGTACAGGCAAAATTTGTCCGTAAACTTTCTCTTAAAATAATAAATATTTTGATATCAAACTTTGTGGAATTACTTAAAATATCATAGAGAAGGTCTCTTAGACCCAAAATTGTTTAAATTTTTCCTCAAAATTAATTTTTAAAATTTTCCGAAAATTAGCTAATTTTTTAATAAATTAACTTTAAGGTAAAACTTTAACAAATTTGGGTCAGAGAGATCTTCTTAATGATATTTTAATCAATTCCATAAAGTTTGGTGTCAAAATATTTATTATTTTAAGAGAAAAATTTATGGAGAAATTTTGCCTATACCAGTGACGTCATACTCCATCACATGCCCTTAAATTACTAGTAGTATACATATACCTATTGAAAGACGAAAAAAATCGACTTTTCAAACACTTTTTCTCATCCCCTACACAATTAGTTACAAAAGTTAAAACTTTTTCAAAACATTGCTACATTATTCAAGAATAAAAAAAGGCTTGTCAGTTTTCATTGTTTATAGATGGTGCTAAGGTAGGTACGTTAAAAAACGTATTGTCAATATCATTAAATAGGTATACGAGGCGCTGAATACGAATAATGATCTAATTGAAAACAATCCAAAATAACGAACGCATAAATTATAGAACTTGATGATTTAAGTGAAAGTATGGGTTTGTTTTTTACTTCAAAAATTAATTAATAATTAAATATAAATTTATAACTTCAGAATAAACTAACAGCATGTTTATACTATAAATCTAAAACTAAAGTATAAAAAACAAAGAAAAAAAAATTGTGTATCTATAAAGTTATCTAGCTCGCTGAGATAGTGTAACATTTAATTTTTCAAACTCTGCAAAAACTTCTTCATCTCTGTTTGTTAATTACTTATCGTAACGAGCTGTTAAGTTATCCATTTCCTTTATATCTCAATCGGAGTGCAACAGCATTCATATTATCTGACTTTTCCATTTGATATAGAAATTTGTAGGCACATAACCGACACTCGTTTCATATAATTCAGTGTAATTGCTCTTGTGTATCTCATAAGAATCGTAATCTGAGTCGACTATCTAATTCTAATACTTAATACCGTCGACTTGACTTATCGTCTATCGTTATTAGCGCCGTACGCAACATCATAGATCAAAAGCACTGGATGGTGATTTATTATTTCCTGCTCATTTGAAGCAGGACTTGTGCGCGCAAAAACTTGAGTCGGAAGATTTAATACATTAACTATCAATTGGCTAATCTCAAGCAATTGATATTGCTTCATTGGCACCATCTTTCTTCCATTTCGTTTAAAAGCTATTAGATGCTAAAATATTTGTTCCGTTCCGAAAAATTTGAAAAATTATTTGTTGATAATTTATAAAATTTTTAGGTTGAAAATGTCGAAAATTTAGAAAATTTGTTTGCTGAAAATTTAGAAATTTGTTTGTTGAAAATTTAGAAATTTGTTTGTTGAAAATTTAGAAATTTGTTTGTTGAGAATTCAGAAATTTGTTTGTTCAAAATTTAGAAATTTGTTTACTGATAATTTATCAATTTTCTATGTTAAACATTTATAAAATTCGTTTTAGAAAGATTAATAAAACAGATAGTAAAAAGTGGATTGCAAAAATGGAAGCTTATTTGATTTACAACTATAACAAATGCTTATTACTTTGAAAGTTAATTGCAAATAATTGGATACAATGGAAATTGAAATTGTTCGTGAGTTTTAAATATTTTCCTTTAATTTCTATAATAAAATTTTATAACTATAACATTTTAATACTAAAAATTAGAAAAAAATATTGGCAATGTTTTTAAAATGTTTTAAACACATGTTATCGTTTTATTAAAACGATGTTATACGAACTAAGAAATTGTGTATTGTGTATTTTGCTTAAATGTAATTTCCCTTTTTTTTCCGAAATTGTCATTTTAACAGTTACATCCCTCTTCCACTATAAGAACTGTTTTCATAATTTTTTATCTAAAGGAACTAAAATATTTTTAAACTCAATATATTGTATACTTTTGCTTTATTTTACAAAGTGTTTATTTTCTTATAATGCAATTTCCTTTTCTTATTTTTTCCAAAATTTACATTCTAACAGTTAGATAACTCTTATTCCCAGTATTGAAAAATAAATTTTCAATAAACTACTTAAATATGTAAATACTTTCAATAAATTATATAGTTTTTTTTTTTTATCGTAAAGGAACTATAATGTTAGAAAAGTCAATATACTTTACACTTTTTACTTTATTTTAAATCGTTTTAAATAATTTTTTAAAAGATTGCAATTTTTTTTACTTTTCTCGAAATTGACATTTTAACAGTTAAAATCATCATTCATAATTTTATTTTAAATACTTTCAGTAAATTCTATTAAATACTAAAAATTTCTTTAAAACACGATGTTTTACGAATGGAACTACAAAAAGCGTATCGTGGATAAAATTTTTGAGTTAATTTCAAAAAATTGCTCAAAAATACGAAAAAATCGATTTTTTTAAATTATCAAAAAGATTTTAGCTAAATTGGTTATTCTGACTTTGGATTCGGATTCAGTGGAGAAAAATACATGAAAGTATACACTACTCTCTAAATCTGAATTAATATAGTTTTCTACTATGAATTAGTTATTTTCTACTATGAGTTATCGAAAAGTGAGCTAAGAATTTTAGTAATTTTTTAGTAGAAAACTACTAATATTTAATAGAAAACTACTAATTGATTATTTTAAAAGTAAAGTTTCACTATTTCAATTATTAGTTTTCTACTAAAAAATTAGTAAAATTCTTACTATTTAATACGTAGCTCACTTTTCGCTAATTCATTAATAGAAAACCAGTAATTCAGATTTAGAAAGTATAGTGTTGTGTCTCGACCAAAAAAGTTTTTTTTTGTGTGCCTGCGTTATTTTTAATGATAATTATTCCTATATATAAAATCTCTGTTCTCGAAATTCCGTAACGTCTATCCCATTGATTGATTCCAATAATCTTCGATTATTTTAGATTTCTTTTTAAATCTAATTTCTGATCTTTTCCTATTATTTTCGTATTTCTATTCTTTTAAATATTGAAAACCTCATTATATTAAAGTTATATACTTTTAAAAAAATCTGTCTTAAAAATAATTTTTCTATTAACGTTATTGTTTAAGTACATTATTTTGATATATTTTATAACCTACATTATAGCATTACCTTTCTACTTAAAAAGTAGCCCTTTCTTTAATAAAAGATTTTTAAATCTTATATTTATTATATTTCATGAAAAATTTTCGGACCATCAGAAATTTTTTATACTCTTTATTTTAAAAAAGTATTAAATTAATAAAAAAAGAAGATATTTTGTCCAAAAAAAAAAATATATATATAAACATTTTCTTTTTTTTTAACAATTTTTTTGGAATTTTTGTTTACATTTTTCAACATTTTTTGACAAAATACCCTCATTTTCATTATAGTTTTTCTTACCCTTCACTTAAAGTTTTGGGTGAGTAATAGGTATTATCAAACACTGATACAAAAATAATGAAAAATCAAGGCAACTTTTTTTATAAACAAAATTAATGTTGTTTAATAACACATCGTCCACAAAATTGCTTCAACTTTAATTTCTGAATATTTTTTAAAAAAATGTTAATACATTTTCATTTTAAAACGACATAAAGTATAAAAATTTCGATTAAAATTAATTTAACTAAAAATGGAGTTTTCGTAATTTCTTTTCAAATCGATGAGAGAAATGAAAAAATTCATTAGAAAATAAAAGATGCTCCAGAATATTTCTAATAATATAATTTTTATAATAAAATAAATATTTTATATAAATAAACTTTTATAATATTTAACGGTATATATACCTTTAGATACTATAATTTTAGGTGTATTTTTTTAATCTAGGTACTCATTTATTACATATAGTATAAAATTGTTTATTGTATTCGTGACAAATTTACCAAAACATTTAAAAAAATGTTAACTTTTTTCAACAGATAAATAATTTCTAAAATTAAAATAAACATATTTTATTAAATTTTCTTGAATATTCTAAATGATATTAAATTTATTAAAATTTTTATATAACTGTCTATATGACAGTTTATTTTAGATTTATAAAAATATAAACTTTTTTTATTTAAAGGTTCCAAACTGATACTTATACGACGATTCAGAAATTATATCAATTTTGATTAATTCAAATATATTATCTGTCATTATTATTCTTCCTATTATTATTATATTAGTTATATCATTATTAGAATTTTGTAAATTTGATACAATTAGACATTAATGAAACATTATTTTAAGAGTACGACACAAATAGGTATGTGTGCTTTTTCTTGTATTAAATACATTAGAAAGTATAATTGATAATTTCAGTAAATAAAATTTTATTCAGAAACTTGATTTGAGCTCAAAAAGAACCATAGCAAAATTAAAATTTGGATATTAATCATTTTCCCCCCCTGAGTTTGCAAATATTTCAATGTATACACGTAAGGTGCAACTTCTATTTCAATTACTCTATGGAATTACCTTATGAATTTTCACGAGGCGAATGGCTAATGAATAATTTGCCTTATAACTTTGCAAGGTGTAGCACGAGAGATATATATTTACCGTAACCTGTATAATTATCGCAACAAAGGTGAAATACGCACACGTGCTAATTATAAAAATTAAATTAAATGCGTCTTTCATTAGGGGGATATGTCGATGCGTTTGATAAATGGCAAGGATGTAAAAGCTTGTACACGGAAGTTGCCATCAGCCACTTTTGCAAACGATGATAACGAGTGCCCGGTTTACATGTAAATTTGCGAATAAGAGGAGACTTCGAGGGAGCAACTCCAAGTGAAGAATACTCAAGAAGAAACCGATAAGTTCTCGTGAGGAGCAAAAGAGGGCAAACAAACTGAAATCTGTACCTCTAATCCGATCCACTTTGTCTTCAAATAAGACCAGTCAACCCCCCCGTTTTAAAGCTCCGTTTTCCCGACGTGCCTCACACATAGTCAGTGAGCACCCACACGAACAGATGTACCGCTAAAGTAAACCCTGCAAATAGTTTGGTTGCCGAGACCAGTCGTCGAGTTATACGCAGCCAGTTTCATCCCCTTTCGCGTTCCGCGATGTCATCGTCAGAGGGCGCTGCGGTTGACACAGAATGACACCCCCTTCTATCCCCGACTCCTGATACAGCGAGTTTGGTCGCAGCATCGTCTCATCTGTCCTCGTCTCGTCTCTCTTGCTCACCCTCATAGTCTCCTTCTCACCGGTTCTCTTTCCGCCGCACATGCAAACAAAACAGTGTCTCAATCAACCACCCTCTCGCTTTGACTTAACCCCCTTCCAGCCCCAGTTTGACCCGTTAAATCTCAGTTTCAATTCGAAGGGTGGAGAATCAAACTTTTCGAGAGAGCGAGAGAGAGATTTGCCGCAGCTACTAAATTTCGCAGGGATATCTCCGGCAGCCAAGGAGGATTTAAAATTTAAATTTTATTTGATTATATTTGAATTTAATTTTGTTACTCGTACGGGGTTGGCTGCACGAGGCACTGACTTTTTCTACCGTTGGGAGAAGTCGATTGCTAGTTAGCTATACATATACTCCCGTCTTCTTTGGTTGCTTGCATCAGCTCAGTGCCTGTGTGAGAGTATGGCACCTCGCTGAATAAGTACATATGCGCTATGTATCCGCGCTCTCACGCAGCGGGTGGTTCCTTTTTATTACACCCCGCGAACAAGACGTCAGGACCCCGCACTCAGTTCGTGATATGACTCTGGCAAACGCGAGAAGCCTGTCGGGTTTATAACAGTGAACAAGAGGAAGAGATTATTGGGAGATCAGGACGTCTACGAGACAGACGCTACTCTCAAATTAACAACTAGTTTCTGACAGCTTCTCGCTGGCTCATGTCCCGATTTTCAACAAGTGAACTTTCAATCTTGTAGAAAAATCATTGATTTTCAAATAAAGATTCTAATTGACGATTATACACTGTACAAACAGGTGTCCTAAAATAATGTAAAAATGTCTTAAATTAAGACATATTTGGCGCCATAGTCATCACTGAGACACACCGATTTAAGACACCAAGTTTTTGCAGTGTAAGTGGTAATTTTTAGGGTTCCGTGGGACCGTAAAAAATATTAAAATCACTATGCACTGAAAAAAATAACTCCATGGTACTGACATAATTATGGATAAATCACCTGTAATATATCCCTGGTAGATGGCCGGAACCGTGGGAGAACGAATCTGGGTTCTTTCAGAGTTCTGGTTCGTTCCCGTACAGTTATTTGTTGAATATTGGCAAAATATAATGAAAATTGGGCAAAAGGGTTATTATTAGGACAAAGTGTAACTTTGTTAATAAGATTGATAAGGTTTTGGGTGGTAAAATAATTTTTTTAAACAGAAAAATAGAAAATTCTGAAATTGATACTTTAAAGGTGTTTCCACATACGGCACTTGTCAACTTTTGATAGAGTTCGCGGCAGATTTAAATATGCCCATCTGATTTGGAAAATTTAAGAGTAAAAAAAGTGTACATTTCTATAAAATTGTGCATTTAATTAAAAATGAATATGTGTAATTTGACAAAGAAGGATAAAAAAGTGAATTTTTAAGTAAGAAATAATAAAGTGCAGCAACATATCCTGGCAACTTAGCCTAAAAACAAATTACGTTTTTTTCCTAAATTTTTTTGTATTTAATTAGATAATTATTTATTTCAGAACTATTTTCCTATTTTTTCTTTAAATCTTATCTTTTTTCCCCACTTCAAGTATAATAAGAAAATATGCACATCAAATATAACCTCAAAGTGTCACAATGTTTTTTATATATCTCCCTAACGTAAATAAAAGTTAATATGAACAAATTAGAATTTTTCAAGTAAAATTAAGATAAATGACGTGTCTTTCCGATTTATAAACAAGACCACTTACACACGAAATTAAGAGTATTTCAACTTTTTCTGAAAAAAAAAAAAACATTTTCAATTTGACTTTTGAGACTTTTGTGTGTCATTTCTTGTCCAATTAAGAAAATCAATTTTCTTTTTTTGATTCTTGTTAGATACTATTAGGTGCTTTAAAAATTCATATAAACTTTTTGAACACGTTAAAAATTAAAATAGTGTCGACTAATTTTCCAAAACTAAAACAAAACAATTTTCTCGAAAATACCACCTGTGACTCATTTTGCTCAAGATTATTAATATTTCTGGTATATTATCTTTTACTAGTTTATTATAATTTTCTTGTAATTTATCTGACAGAAAACAACAAGTGCATAAAATTAAAAAACTCTAAATACAATACTTTGCTCACTAGAAAACAAAAAACTGGTTTTCAAGATTTTTCAATTTCTCTTAAAAAGTAAAATCATAATAAACTTAAATCAATTTTCATTTTTTAATATTTATTTTAAGCTCTACAAAATATAATTAAATTATCGTTATATTATGTCAATTCCAAATATCAAAAATCTCAAATGTTTTAAAAATTTCGAGTTTTTTATAAATAAGTATTTTTCTAAAATATTATTTTCTTCAAGTTTCTTACAATTTTCTTGTAATTTACCTGACAAAGAAAAACAAGTGTACAAAAATAAACTATAAATCAAATACTTTGCGTACTAGAAAACTAAAAACTGGCTTTCAAGATTTTATGAATTTTCAATTTTTCTTAGAAAATGTTACCATAATTAACTTTAATCCAAATTTTATCTTTTTTCAATTTTAACAATTATTTCGAGCTCTACAAAGTAAAGTCAAATTATCGTCTTATTATGTCAATTCCAAATATCGAAAATCTCAAAGGTTTTACAAATTTTGTGTTTTTTATAACTAGGTATTTATCTGAAATATTATTTATAAAAAACTCGAAATTTTTAAAAGATTCGAGCTTCTTGATCTTTAAAATTAACATAATATGACGATAATTTGATTTTACTTTGTAGAGCTCAAAATAATTGTTAAAAATGAAAAAAGATAAAATTTGGATTAAAGTTAATTATGGTAACATTTTCTAAGAAAAATTGAAAAATCATAAAATCTTGAAAGCCAGTTTTTAGTTTTCTAGTAAGCAAAGTATTTGATTTATAGTTTATTTTTGTACACTTGTTTTTCTTTGTCAGGTAAATTACAAGAAAATTATAAGAAACTTGAAGAAAATAATATTTTAGAAAAATACTTATTTATAAAAAACTCGAAATTTTTAAAACATTTGAGATTTTTGATATTTGGAATTGACATAATATAACGATAATTTAATTATATTTTGTAGAGCTTAAAATAAATATTAAAAAATGAAAATTGATTTAAGTTTATTATTATTTTACTTTTTAAGAGAAATTGAAAAATCTTGAAAACCAGTTTTTTGTTTTCTAGTGAGCAAAGTATTGTATTTAGAGTTTTTTAATTTTATGCACTTGTTGTTTTCTGTCAGATAAATTACAAGAAAATTATAATAAACTAGTAAAAGATAATATACCAGAAATATTAATAATCTTGAGCAAAATGAGTCACAGGTGGTATTTTCGAGAAAATTGTTTTGTTTTAGTTTTGGAAAATTAGTCGACACTATTTTAATTTTTAACGTGTTCAAAAAGTTTATATGAATTTTTAAAGCACCTAATAGTATCTAACAAGAATCAAAAAAAGAAAATTGATTTTCTTAATTGGACAAGAAATGACACACAAAAGTCTCAAAAGTCAAATTGAAAATGTTTTTTTTTTTTTAGAAAAAGTTGAAATACTCTTAATTTCGTGTGTAAGTGGTCTTGTTTATAAATCGGAAAGACACGTCATTCATCTTAATTTTACTTGAAAAATTCTAATTTGTTCATATTAACTTTTATTTACTTTAGGGAGATATATAAAAAACATTGTGACACTTTGAGGTTATATTTGATGTGCATATTTTCTTATTATACTTGAAGTGGGGAAAAAAGATAAGATTTAAAGAAAAAATAGGAAAATAGTTCTGAAATAATTAATTATCTAATTAAATACAAAGAAGTTTAGGAAAAAAACATAATTTGTTTTTAGGCTAAGTTGCCAGGATATGTTGCTGCACTTTTTATTTCTAACTTAAAAATTCACTTTTTTATCTTTCTTTGTCAAATTACACATATTCATTTTTAATTAAATGCACAATTTTATAGAAATGTACACTTTTTTTACTCTTAAATTTTCCAAATCAGATGGACATATTTAAATCTGCCGCGAACTCTATCAAAAGTTGACAAGTGCCGTATGTGGAAACACCTTTAAAGTATCAATTTCAGAATTTTCTATTTTTCTGTTTAAAAAAATTATTTTACCACCCAAAACCTTATCAATCTTATTAACAAAGTTACACTTTGTCCTAATAATAACCCTTTTGCCCAATTTTCATTATATTTTGCCAATATTCAACAAAGAACTCTACGGGAACGAACCAGTACTCTGAAAGAACCCAGATTCGTTCTCCCACGGTTCCGGCCATCTACCAGGGATTGCTAATATAGATACTGTTATACGATATTTGTCTTTTAGCCAATGTATTTTCTTAGGTTAGGTAGAGTGAAAATTCTTAGAGTAGCAGTGTACCGTTGAAAGTTTCAAATCATGAAATTTATGATCGATGAAACTTTTCATGAAATTTATCGTAAATTATTAAAATTAAAGTAGACTATTTTTCCTGAAAATTTTATCTTAAAAGTGAGAACATAAAAATTTTTTTGTTCGAGATATTTCCATTTTAATTTACACAAAAATATTTATTATAGGGATCTGAAATCATGACGTCACAAAGCAATATGGCCGTCAACAACGGGGTCAGATTTCAGAAAACACATGTAAATTGTCAGTATTTTTAAAAAAACTGTTTCAAAGAATCACAGAATTAGAATTAGCGTAGTTGTAGTTTAAATTGTTAACTAATTTACACCTTATTGCAGAATTTTACCAAAAAAGAAAAGTTATTACGTGCGAAACAAATAATATTTTGTGAAAAGTGAACACCGGTGATTGAAAATCTATAAATGTAATAACGTTTTATTTAGAAATATCAACAATATTACATGATGAGAAAACTTTGGAAATAATTTTTATTAATTCGATTAGAGGTTAGGAACATGCAATATACATATTTGATAGTAAAAAATATATTAAATATATTTAAATTAAGTATTTTATTAATTTTTAAACTTCGTATTTTAATTAAATTTTCTATGCGACATTTTTTAGGTAGAAAAACGATATAAATCTGTGTGTTTATTTTTAAAAGATTCATGAACTGTCAAATACCGAAACGTGACAATTTGTTTTTTAATTTATTTAGACTGAATTTAATTTTCTAAATAGTTTTCCCTTTATTGAAACCCCTTATTATTTAATAAACATTCTAAGATAATAGCATTTTAAAACACAAAATTAGGAAATTTGAGAGTTACACATATGTAAACAAACGTTAATTTTTGAGTCTGACCCCGTTGGTTTAGTTTGAAAATCTGACACCAGATGTCGTATCGTAGTATTTCAGATCCCTATACAAATTTAATGAATATAATTCTTCTAGAAAAACTTATTCTTCACTATTTTTTGTTGCACTTTTTAATGAAAAAAGTTTTTCTCCTTTCTTTTTTAAGAAATGTAAAAGAAATTTAAAAAATTTAAGATTAAATTTAACTAAAAACTTTTGCAAATCAAATAATGAAAATTAGAACAACAATTACTAAATTTAAGATAGAAACTGAAAAAAACGAAAATAATTTAAAATTAAAAACAAAACTCGAAAAATGTCTAGATAATTACACAATTTAAAAAGAATAATTTAAAAAATAAAACAGAAAATATTAAAGTTAAACAAGAAAATTAAAAAAAAAAAAATAAGAAAATTATAGAAATAACTGTTGGAAATAATTGCAAATTGATAAAATGTCTTGAAAATCGCCTAATTAATTAAAATTGAAGAAAATAATTGAAAAACAAAGAAAATAATAAAAACAACAAGAAATAAATTGAAACTTGCAAAAATAAATATAATAATTAAAAAAAAATTATAAACGAACGAAAAAAAATTCAAATTCATAACAAAATTCCAACAATGGCTAGATTAATCCAAAACTGAGCAAAAAGTAAATAATAAATAATAATTGTAAGAAATAGTTCAAAACTTAATTAATTTACAATTTAAAAAATAAACAAATAATATTAAATTTAAACAAAATAATTTGAAAATTATAAAAATTATAGGAATAATTGTTGGAAGTAATTGAACATTGAACAACTAGATTGAAAATTGAAAAAAATAATTTAAAAAAGAGGAAAAAAAATGAAAAATTAAGAAAATAATAAAAAATTGCAAAAAGGAGTTGAAATTTTAAGAATAAACCTAAAAATTGAAAACACACAATAATTATTATTGAATGCAAAAGAAAATAAAATTAAAAAAATTGATTGGTACTCGGAAAAAATAATTGAAAAAAGGCAAGCAATTTTTAATAATAAAGAAAATAATTAAAAAATGGAATCGAAATTTGAAGGAAATAGTGGAGAATTAAAAGAAATAGTCTTACAATTGAAAAATTGAATTTAAATTTTAAAACAACTTTTAAGAGTGAAAAAATAATTCAAAAAATCAGGGAATGAACCTGAAAATTATTATTATTATTTATTGTTTGAATGTAAATATTTTTTTGAAAAATAAACAATTTATGGTTTCCTTTATTTAGCTGATTAATTAACTGATTCTTAATTTTAATGATTCAAATTTTACTAAAATACTTTATTTTAAGAAAATAATATAATTCGAAATATTTCTACTTCTGAAAATTTTGGTAATATTTTTAAGTTTATAATGTTTTTTTTGTGAACTCCTGCAAATTTGAGATTTTGAATATATATTTTAATATTAATATAACTACTTGCTATTAAAATTTGGCTAAGATAAGGTATACGTGCTTACGTTCACTCAAAATAGAGTGAAAGTTTCACTCTAAATCTTGGACTGAAAATTCACTCCAAATCACTAGAGTGAATTTCTGCACTCTTTACATTAGAGTGAGCGATCTCACTCTTTTAAAGTGAACTTTCACTCTATCTGGAGTGATTGTACATCTCACTCCTAAATTAGAGTGAAATTTTCACTCTAAGAAATTTAGAGAGTTCAAACTTATTTTAACTGCAATGAAAAAAATTCCCAGGTGTGCTATTCCAAGTGAGATTTACGTTATTTTCAGGCAGGTTAATTGCGGGCAATGAAACTTTACAATTTTATTACAGTAAAACCCACATATATCGGATTTAAAGGGATCGGGAAAAATATCCGATGTAAACAGGAATGCGATGCATCCAGAAAAACACTATAACCAAAAAATTTTCATTTTATTACTTAAATTTAAACAAAATAGATGAAAAATTAAAGGAATAACTGTTGGAAATAATTGCAAATTGAACAACTGGACTGAAAATCGAAAAAAAAAAAAAATTGAAATTGAAGAAAATAATTAAACATTGAAGAAATAAATTGAAAAATAAAGAATTAAAATAAAATTTTAAAAAATAATTCATAATTGGAAAAAAATTACAAAATAACAAAAATAATTGACAATTGAAAACAAAATTTAAAAAATAGTTAGATTAATGTACAACCTAACAAAATAATTTAAAAAATCAAAGAATTTTTATAGAATTTTAAGATAATAATTGAAAACTGAAAAACAATCGTAGGAAATAATTAATAATAATTGAAGGTAACAGTTGAAAAATGACGAGAATAATTGTTAATTTAAAACAAAATTCAATAAATGATTAGATTAATAGACAATTGAAGAAAAAAAAATAAAAAAAACAATAAACAAGAAATTTTAAATTAAAGGAAAATAATAGCAAATAGAAAAAGTAAAAAAAAATTATAGGAATAATTGTTGGAAATAATTGCTTATTAAAAAACTGGATTAAAAAAGGCGGGAATTCATGAAAAAAAAATTAAAGAATTGAATTAAACATTCAAGAAAATAATTTTGAAACTTGAAAAGTGTAGTTTAAATATGAAGAAAATAACCGAGAATTGAAGAGATAATACTTTTAGAATTGAATAATGGAACTGAAATTGTAAATAAATTTTCTTGAGTGAGAAAAATAGTTTCAAAAATCCGAGAATTATTGAATATTGAGGAATTAATTAAAAATCGATAAAGATAATTGAAAATTAAAAAAAACATTTGAGAATAATTGAAGAAAATAATTAAAATTGAAGAAATACATTGGAAATTAAAGAATTCAATACATATTTCAAATAATAAAAAAAATAAAAAATAGAAAATAATTGACAATTAAAAAAAAAATTACAAAATGACGAAAGTAATTAAATATTGAAGAACATAATTAACTTTTAAAAAATTAATTAACAATTGAAAAAAAATTGAAAAATGGTAAGAATAATCGGCAGTCAAACAAAATTTTTTTTTAAATTAATTTAAAATCATAAAATTAAAAGAGAATAATAAATTGTCATTAGAAAACTAATGAAAATTATGGGAAAAAATGTTGAAAATAAATTAAAATTGAATAATGCCATTGAAAAATGAAGAAAATAATTAAAAATTGAAGAAACTAATTAAAAATTAAAAATTAAATTAAATTATGAAAAAATAATTGATATTTGGAGAAAAAATACAAAATAACAAAAATAATTGACAATTAAAAACAAAATTTAAAAAATAGCTAGATTAATATACAACCTAACAAAATAATTTAACAAATCAAAGAATTTTTATAAAATTTGAAGAAAATAATTGAAAACTGGAAAACAATTCTAGGAAATAATTAATAATAATTGAACAAAACAGTTGAAAAATGACGAGAATAATTGAAAATTCTGGAAAACGTGTGGAAAAAGACGAAAATAATTGTTAATTCAATACAAAATTCTAAAAGTGACTAAATTAATAGACAACCGAAAAAAAAATAAATAAAAAAAACAAGAATTTTTAAATTTAAAGAAAATAATTGCAAATAGGAAAATTAAGAAAATTATAGGAATAATTGTTGGAAATAATTGCACATTTAACAATTGGATCGAAAATCGAAAAAAATAAGTGAAAATAAAAAAAATAATTGAAAATTGAAGAAAGCAATTAAAAATTGAAGAATTGAATTAATATTTAAATAATATACTTAATAATTAAAAAAAGTAATTGAAAAAGGCGAGAATTTATGAAAAGGGTGAATTTAAATTGAAAGAAAATAACCTAAGAATTAAAGGGAGTAGTTTTAAAATTAAATATTCAAATTGAAATTTTAAAACAATTTTTATGAGTGAAAAAAATAATTGAAAAAATCCGAGAATTATTGAATATTGAGGAATTAATTGAAAATCGATAAAAATAATTAAAAATTGAAGAAAACATTTGAGAATTGCAGAAAATAATTAAAAATTGAAGAAATAAATTGGAAATTAAAGAATTCAATGGAAATTTCAAGAATATAATTATTGATAATTAAAAGAAATCTTACAATAGTACGAAAATAATTAAATATTGTAGAATATAATTAACTATTAAAAAAAAATAATTAACGATTGAAAAAAAATTCGTAAAATGCTAAGAATAATCGGTATTCAAATAAAAAATTTTTTTAAATTAATTTATAATCATAAAGTTAAAGGAGAATAATAAATTGTCATTAGGAAACTGATGAAAATTATGGGAAAAAATGTTGAAAATAAATTAAAATTGAATAATGCCATTGAAAAATGAAGAAAATAATTAAAAATTGAAGAAACTAATTAAAAATTAAAAATTAAATTAAATTATGAAAAAATAATTGATATTTGGAGAAAAAATACAAAATAACAAAAATAATTGACAATTAAAAACAAAATTTAAAAAATAGCTAGATTAATATACAACCTAACAAAATAATTTAACAAATCAAAGAATTTTTATAAAATTTGAAGAAAATAATTGAAAACTGGAAAACAATTCTAGGAAATAATTAATAATAATTGAACAAAACAGTTGAAAAATGACGAGAATAATTGAAAATTCTGGAAAACGTGTGGAAAAAGACGAAAATAATTGTTAATTCAATACAAAATTCTAAAAGTGACTAAATTAATAGACAACCGAAAAAAAAATAAATAAAAAAAACAAGAATTTTTAAATTTAAAGAAAATAATTGCAAATAGGAAAATTAAGAAAATTATAGGAATAATTGTTGGAAATAATTGCACATTTAACAATTGGATCGAAAATCGAAAAAAATAAGTGAAAATAAAAAAAATAATTGAAAATTGAAGAAAGCAATTAAAAATTGAAGAATTGAATTAATATTTAAATAATATACTTAATAATTAAAAAAAGTAATTGAAAAAGGCGAGAATTTATGAAAAGGGTGAATTTAAATTGAAAGAAAATAACCTAAGAATTAAAGGGAGTAGTTTTAAAATTAAATATTCAAATTGAAATTTTAAAACAATTTTTATGAGTGAAAAAAATAATTGAAAAAATCCGAGAATTATTGAATATTGAGGAATTAATTGAAAATCGATAAAAATAATTAAAAATTGAAGAAAACATTTGAGAATTGCAGAAAATAATTAAAAATTGAAGAAATAAATTGGAAATTAAAGAATTCAATGGAAATTTCAAGAATATAATTATTGATAATTAAAAGAAATCTTACAATAGTACGAAAATAATTAAATATTGTAGAATATAATTAACTATTAAAAAAAAATAATTAACGATTGAAAAAAAATTCGTAAAATGCTAAGAATAATCGGTATTCAAATAAAAATTTTTTTTAAATTAATTTATAATCATAAAGTTAAAGGAGAATAATAAATTGTCATTAGGAAACTGATGAAAATTATGGGAAAAAATGTTGAAAATAAATTAAAATTGAAGAATGCCATTGAAAAATGAAGAAAATAATTAAAGATTGAAGAAAATAATTAAAAACTAAATAAATAAAATGAAGATTAAAGAATTAAATTGAAACTTTAAGAAAATAGTTGATAATTGAAAGAGAAATGAGGAAATTAACAATTGATAATCGAAAGAAAAATTTCGAAAACTGTCAAGAATAATCGACAACAGAATAAAATAATTGAAAAGAACTTGCAGACTATTATTATTATTATTATTAGTATTATTATTTTTATTGTTATAGATTTGTGATATATGAAAAAAATTGCTTTTCGATAAAATTTCTCAGAACTTTTAGATTTTTAAAAAAGCGTGCCCCCCTCCCCTTAGCACCCACATTTTTTGACTTGGGGGGTTGAAATGAAATTTAGTATACATAAATAGTGTTGCGTGAATATTATGCTAAAAATATAGATAATATGTTTGAAGCTGATGATCATAGCGTTGTCAAGAAAATAAGATTTTTAGCCTAAAATACATTAAAATGAACTTGTTCCCCCCCCCCTTGTAATTGACGCTTAAGTGATAATTTTTCTGATATGAATTGATTTTCAAAGTCTATTTAATTTTTTTTTATTCCTTGCATGCAGACATGCATTTCCTGAGTTCTATGAAACCAAACACGAAATTTAAGACTGCTATAAGTTTTGACAGAATTTAGTTACGTTGTTTTCAACAGTTATTTTCACAACTAAAGCAAAATTGAATGCACCCTAATACTTTTATTAGTAGTGAATTTTAGATATTTTAAATTTGAAGTTTTTCATATTAATTTTTAGAGGATGCTTTGTGATGTTTAGAATTTAAAATTTTTCTAAAATTGGGTTTAATCAATGCATTTTTATTTAAAAATCTTAAATTTCAATTCTTAAGAAAATGTCTAGATGTATGTTTGTGTATGTGCGTGTTTTAAATTTTTTGTCGCTAAAATATCTCTAAATCGAAATTTTTTCGGTAAAATATGAAAATTTTACCGATTTTCAATAAAATTTGGTAGGCTTATTTAACTAATAAATGTCTAAAATTCGACACAGGAATTTATAAAAAGACCATGTCAATTTTTTTTTAAAAACTTACTTTTTATCGAAAATATAGTTTTTGGAGAAAACTAATTTTTTTAATCCCTTTCTATCAAATGCGTATATTGTTCCTAAAATTTACAAAATAATTGGTGATTTTTCAGTCTTTACGAAATGAAGATTTTATTTTGTTTATATTTTTAAAATTTCTTGCTGTCTTTATGAAGATACTTATCTTTTTGCTTACGTGGAAGCAAAATGTTCATGAAATAAACACAATTTTAGATTTTTTATATGTAATAATCTTTGTTAGCGATTTTGAAAAGAAGAAAATTAAATACTTTTAATCGATAATGTTATAAGAATATTAAATAAAAAAAACATAATTTTAAGCTCTGCTAAATTTTGACTAACAACTTTATGAATCCTGAAAATTTTACAAGTTGAGAAAAAATATTGTACGAGAAAAACAATCAAAAGTGTTACAAACCTTTTGGTGTTCACTGTTTGAACAAATATGTATAATTTATTACTATAATTGTAGGGTTAAATATATTATATCTGAACTATCTGCATTTAATTAAAATTCTTTTAAACA
The DNA here is from genome assembly GCA_037103525.1 of Ganaspis brasiliensis. Lineage (NCBI taxonomy): Eukaryota > Metazoa > Arthropoda > Insecta > Hymenoptera > Figitidae > Ganaspis > Ganaspis brasiliensis. Next base: position 3,008,282 of record JAZKLR010000031.1, on the reverse strand, counting down.
TACTTTCCCCTACTGTGCGTATTTTGCAGACTTACTGTTTATAAGAGACACGCAAATCGAATTTATGAGAATCGTAATTATTATTTTTAGCATCTTTTATTCATGAAATTTGCTTTTAAATGTGACGAGAAAATTGAACAGAAGTACTGAGATTAAATATCCTATTAGCGGTTGCTTCTGTTTAACTCATGTAATTGATTTATCTCGGTTTATCAAAGCAATAATTTTATAGTTTATTTAAATTCATGTGTTGAGAAATAATACCTAATGTTAATAAATTGTACTTGAAAAATTAATCAACAAATAAATAATATTATAGTTTACAAATTTGCGAAAAAAATTCAATATTTTGGAAATTTTTTTTTAAATTGAGTAATGTTTTAAAAAACTAAAACTATTACTATTTACATTTTTTATATTAATAACTATAAAAATAGTTAAATTAACCACGGAGATGGTAAATTTAACTACATTCGTATTTATTATAACCTACTGAACCATCATCTCAAAAATCGAGATGGATGTGTCGATTTTTGAGATTCGTATCATTGAGAGTCACATATAAATTCAATTTGGTATATATAAAATTAAATGCGTAATTCCATACTGAAATATTTTTTATAAAACTAATGAATACTCTCTCAATTTGAATTAGTCAGATAGAAAACGTTATTTTATATGTGCCTTCTATCTGGTTAAAATTTCAGTTTGTTGCAAGTACATTATTTTTTACTATACATTTGGCATTAATTGCAATTCAAATACATTATACAAAATGTCAAACGAAAAGTTTATAACCAAAACCAGAATTGAAAAAGAGACGATTAATTTTAGGTAAATATTTTTAGGCCATAAAATTTTGTACTATTTTTAAATATTATTAGTACGATTATTTTAATATTTTAAACCATAAAACTAAATGTGTTTTAAGTTCAAAATTGACAGTCAAAATACACAAGATGCATGTCCACTCTCTAAATCTGAATTAGTAGTTTTCTACTATGAATTAGTCAAATTCATGGCTCATTTTTCTCTAATTCATATAGTAGAAAACTACTAATTCTTAGTAGAAAACTACTAATTGAAATAGTGAAACTTTACTTTTAAAAAAAGTAGATTTTTTTCTAATTTAATTAGTAGTTTTCTACTACAAAATTAGTAGTTTTCTTCTACAAAATTAGTAGTTTTCTACTAATTCTTAGTAGTTTTCTACTAAAAATTAGTAAAATTCTTACTATTTTAATAGTAGCTCACTTTTCGCTAATTCATTAGTAGAAAACCACTAATTCAGATTTAGAGAGCAGGTACACTGATTTAAAAGAAGAAAGAAAAATGGAAAAACTGTGGACGCATATTTTGAATTTTCAATTAAAGATAATGTAAAAACCCGCAAAAAAAAGAATATTAGAAAATGCATTTGATTGTCCGGAATTCTTCACACTCAGAAATAATTTTATAGCCTCTAAATAATAAATTTTCTATTTTAATTGATATTCTTTGAAAAATACTTTTCTGTTTAAATATAATACTAACAAATTTTCAATTATTAAGAATTTTTAGATACATATTTATTCAAATAAACAATTAAAATATTCAATAAAATCTAACCAAAACCAAATAAAAAAATGTTAAGATGACCTTAGTCTATTTTTAATAAAGTCTTTTAACTTAAGTTTTCACGTTTGTTTAATAAACTTCTTACATAATTTTGTTATAAAAGAGATGAAGATTTCCGTAAAAATTTGAATAAAAGGTAAGATAATAACATAATATTATATCAATAGATATTGTAAAAGCCTAAAAATTGTTGATTTTTGCAGTACAGCTATATATAACTTTCAAAATTTGGTTCTTTCTAAATCCTAATCAGGGAAATTTCACAGAATTATAATTAACTCTTTTCTTGAGATTTCAATCAGTGAAATTTTATTGAGTATTTTATTATTATTATTAATATTAGAAAATTTTATTCAATATTAATAACAAACATTAAAAATATTAGTTATTTTCTGTTTATTGGCTACTCTCTAAATCTGAATTAGTTAAAAATAACTAATTTGAAAGCAAAAACTCAGTCACTAATTCAAATAGTTACATTTCTACTAACCATTTAGTAAAAAATAACTAATCATTAGTCAAATTCATTTTTAGGTTATGTCAAAATTACTAATATTTCAATAAAATTCTGTTTACTAATTCAATTAGTCAAATTTTAACTAATTTTTAGCTATATTTTACTAATAATTAGTTAATTTTAACTAATTGCAGAAACAAAAACTCAGGCACGATTTTACAAATTTCTACAGATTCTTACAAAATTTTAATGACATATTAAATGCATTACTTTACATGTACTGTTACAATGTTATTGAATTTTACCGTTCCGTTTTTAAGATATAAATTTATAAAGTCGAGACTTTTACATGGAAACAGTAACAAAACGCGTAAAATGACTATATTTTAATTAATTATAAAAACACGGTTCTACAAATTTTTTAAAAAAACTAATATATTTTAAACTGTAATATAATACAACTTTTACAACAATATTTAATTAATTTACCGTACCGTTGTTAAGAAAATGTTATTAAAGGGTAGTATTTCTTCACTTTTTTGAAATAATCAGGAAGAAAAAATTTAAATAGCTTGAAATTTTCAACGGGAATTTTTTTTTTTTCAATACAATTTTTTTGTGTAATGATTTTAACTACAAAATACTATTTAGAAACCAAATTATAAGAAAAAATAAAATTAAAAAAATATTTTTTATTATGATCTGATAGAATGAGAACCGCTTGAGGGTGTAAGCGTCCTTAAAGTTATGATACTTAAAATAATATAATAATGTTAAATCTTTGCAAAAGGTGTATAAATAATTAGAGCACAACGATCAATAAAACTGAAATAAAAAACTTTTATTTAATTTAATATTAACCTTAAAATTCAAATAACTCATCAATTGACATCAAATATTTATTTCATAAAAATGTTTCACAATTTAAATTTTACTTTTTAAAAGAGTATTATTAGACTTTATATCAATTTCAGTTTTATTGCTATTCACTTTCTAAATCTGAATTAGGGGCCGTTCATAAACTACGTCACACAAAAGGGGGAGGGGTGGAATTAGAGATTTGTGATGATTTGTGACGTTAGGGGGGGAGGGGTGTAAATAAAATGTGACGTCACATTTAAGAAATTAACTTCTGCATGGCTTCTACATGAAAAAGATATATTAGAATGGTCCAAAAATATATGGAATAAAGATTTGGAAATGTTATTCTCTCCAATCCCCTCCCCCCCCTCCTAGTATATGCAAAGAAAATGTAAAAATAAAAAAAAAGTGTTAAAAAATATTGGGTACTCACTTTTTTTTGACAATTTTTTGCACAATTTTCAATAAATAGCATAAATGCATCCTTTTAACAATTATTTCATGTAATTGCTAATTTGTTTAAATAAATAATTATTGGTTATTTACAATTATCTGTAAAATTAGGCTAGACAGTTAGAACTTTTTGTCAATTTTGATACTTTTCAAGACAAGTGTAACCAGTTACTAACAACAAACTAAAAATAACAATTGTATTAATTTTTTAAACAAATTATGATTTTTTAATTTTAGTTTTTATCAAATTAAGCTACAGAGTTGTAATTTTTTCTCAATTTAGCAACTTTCATGCTGAAAATATACTATTTACTAACAACAAACTAAAAATAACAATTGTATTAATTTTTTAAACAAATTATTATTGTTTAATTTCAACTTTTCATCCCTTCAAGTTACAGAGTTGCAATTTTTTCTCAATTAAACATGTTTTTATTTTTGGAGTGATAAGACTGACTGTATAAGCCGTAATCATCGAGTTTAAACTTTCAACAATTTATTATTATCAAATGTTCAACACAAGTTTTTATTTTTACATTATTATTTGTAAATTGAGAATTGTAAATTGATAACCCGCGTAACTAAACGCCAATGGCTAAAATCTTGCAAATCATGGCGCAAATCTTGTAAATGTTTAGCAATACTATAAAGACTTCAGCCACACTTTTAAGTATGGCGAAAATCTGCGCAAGCATGGCTAATGTTCATATGCCATAGTCAAGATGCACAATGTTTTAAATAATTTGGGCATCTTTATAATCCTTATTTCTTGATATTTTTACACCACATAGATTGAGAAAAACTTAACAGCTTTAGAATTACATTTTTAATTAAAATTAAAGCTTTCTAATACAAACAATGGCGGATATCTCTCAAATAATGGCCAGTAATTCAGGTATGTATTTTATTGCTTTTTCTCCAGTTTTTAACTTAATACTGTTTGTAAAAAATTAGGCCGATGTTACATATTTTTTTAACCAAGAGAAACATAATTTTCTAACACTTTGGTCATAAAAAACCTAATCATTACGCAAATCTGGCAAACAATGGATAGTAATTTAAGCATTGTTTTTATCGATTTTTCTCAAATTCGTAACTTTATATATATTTATGTAATTATTAGCCAATATAATAAATTTTTTTAACCAAAATAAACATAATTTTCTTACACATTGGACATAAGAATATATATCATGGCGCAAATCTGGCAAACAATGTCCAGTAATTTTAGCATCTTTTTTATCGGTTTTTCTTAAGTTCTTCACTTAATCTATTATTGTAATTATTAGCCGATATAATTTTTTTTTAACCAAGAGAAACATAATTTTCTATCACTTTAATCATAAGAAAACTAATCATTACAAAAATCTGGCAAACAATGGCTGGTAATTTAAGCATTGTTTTTATCGATTTTTCTCAAATTCGTAACTTTATATATATTTATGTAATTATTAGCCAATATAATAAATTTTTTTAACCAAAATAAACATAATTTTCTTACACATTGGACATAAGAATATATATCATGGCGCAAATCTGACAAACAATGTCCAGTAATTTTAGCATCTTTTTTATCTTTTTTTCTTAAGTTCTTCACTTAATCTATTATTGTAATTATAAGCCGATATAATTTTTTTTTAACCAAGAGAAACATAATTTTCTAACACTTTTGACATAAGAGAACAAATCATGGCGCAAATCTGCCTAACAATGGCCAGTAATTTGAGCATCTTTTTTATCGTTTTTGCTCAAGTTCTTGACTTTATATATTTATGTAATTATTAGCCGATATATTATATTTTTTTAACCAAGAGAAACTTAATTGTCCAACACACTTTGGTCATGAGAATGTATATCATGGCGCAAATCAGGCAAACAATGGCCAATAATTGAGGCATATTTTTTATTGCTTTTTCTCAAGTTTTTCAGTTAATCCAGTTTTGTAATTATTTAACCGATATTTTCTATTTTTTTAACTAAGAGAAACATAATTTTCTGACACTTTGGACATAAAGGAACAAATCATGCCGCAAATCTGTCAAACAATGGCCAGTAATTTAAGCACCTTTTTTACCGTTTTTTCTTAAGTTTTTTACTTGATATATTATTGTAATTATTAGCCGATTTAATAAATTTTTTAAACCAAGGAAAAACTAATTTTCCAACACTTTGGACATAAGAATACAAATCATGGCGGAATTCTGGCAAACAATGGCAAGTGATTGAGGAATGTTTTTTATTGCTTTTTCTCAAGTTTTCAACTTGATATAGTTTTCTAATTATTTGACGAGATTATGTTTGTTTTTAATCAAAAAAAACATAATTATTTAACACTTTGGTCATAAGAGAACTAATCGTGGCGCAAATCTGGCAAACAATGACCAAAGTGTGTTGGAAAATTAAGTTTCTCTTGGTTAAAAAAATATAATTTATCGGCTAATAATTACAATAATATATTAAGTGAAGAACTTGAGAAAAAACGATTAAAAAAACTCTCAAATTAGTAGCCATTGTTTGACAGATTTGCGCCATGATTAGTTCTCGTATATGATCAAAGTGTTAGAAAATTATGTTTCTTTTGTTTAAATACAAATATAATGTCGGTTAAATAATAAGAAAACTATATCGAGTTAAAAACTTGAAAAAAAGAGATAAAAAACATGCCTCCATCACTTGCCATTGTTTGCCAGAATTCCGCCAAGATTTATATTCTTGTGTCCAAAGTGTTGGATAATTAATTTTTTCTTGGTTTAAAAAATTTATTAAATCGGCTAATAATTACAATAATATATGAAGTAAAAAACTTGAGAAAAATCGATAAAAAAGGTGCTTAAATTACTGGCCATTGTTTGACAGATTTGTGCCATGATTAGTTCTCTTATGACCAAAGTGTTAAAAAATTATGTTTCTTTTAATTAAAAAAATAGAAAATAACGGTTAAATAATTACAAAACTAGATTTAGTGAAAAAATTGAGAAAAAGCAATAAAAAACATGCCTCAATTATTGGCCATTGTTTGCCTGATTTGCGCCATGATATACATTCTCATGACCAAAGTGTGTTGGAAAATTAAGTTTTTCTTGGTTAAAAAAATATAATATATCGGCTAATAATTACAATAATATAGTAAGTGAAGAACTTGAAAAAAAAGAGAAAAAAAATTCTTAAATTACTAGCCATTGTTTGCCAGATTTGTGCCATAATTAGTTCTCTTATGTTCAAAGTGTTAAAAAAATATGTTTCTTTTGATTAAAAACAAATATAATCTCGGTTAAATAATTACAAAACTAGATTAAGTAAAAAACTTGAGAAAAAGCAATAAACAACATGCCTCAATTATTGGCCATTGTTTGCCTGATTTGCGATGGAGGCATGTTTTTTATCTCTTTTTTTCAAGTTTTTAACTCGATATAGTTTTCTTATTATTTAACCGACATTATATTTGTTTTTAAACAAAAGAAACATAATTTTCTAACACTTTGATCATATACGAGAACTAATCATGGCGCAAATCTGTCAAACAATGGCTACTAATTTGAGAGTTTTTTTAATCGTTTTTTCTCAAGTTCTTCACTTAATATATTATTGTAATTATTAGCCGATAAATTATATTTTTGTAACCAAGAGAAACTTAATTTTCCAACACACTTTGGTCATTGTTTGCCAGATTTGCGCCACGATTAGTTCTCTTATGACCAAAGTGTTAAATAATTATGTTTTTTTTGATTAAAAACAAACATAATCTCGTCAAATAATTAGAAAACTATATCAAGTTGAAAACTTGAGAAAAAGCAATAAAAAACATTCCTCAATCACTTGCCATTGTTTGCCAGAATTCCGCCATGATTTGTATTCTTATGTCCAAAGTGTTGGAAAATTAGTTTTTCCTTGGTTTAAAAAATTTATTAAATCGGCTAATAATTACAATAATATATCAAGTAAAAAACTTAAGAAAAAACGGTAAAAAAGGTGCTTAAATTACTGGCCATTGTTTGACAGATTTGCGGCATGATTTGTTCCTTTATGTCCAAAGTGTCAGAAAATTATGTTTCTCTTAGTTAAAAAAATAGAAAATATCGGTTAAATAATTACAAAACTGGATTAACTGAAAAACTTGAGAAAAAGCAATAAAAAATATGCCTCAATTATTGGCCATTGTTTGCCTGATTTGCGCCATGATATACATTCTCATGACCAAAGTGTGTTGGACAATTAAGTTTCTCTTGGTTAAAAAAATATTATATATCGGCTAATAATTACATAAATATATAAAGTCAAGAACTTGAGCAAAAACGATAAAAAAGATGCTCAAATTACTGGCCATTGTTAGGCAGATTTGCGCCATGATTTGTTCTCTTATGTCAAAAGTGTTAGAAAATTATGTTTCTCTTGGTTAAAAAAAAATTATATCGGCTTATAATTACAATAATAGATTAAGTGAAGAACTTAAGAAAAAAAGATAAAAAAGATGCTAAAATTACTGGACATTGTTTGTCAGATTTGCGCCATGATATATATTCTTATGTCCAATGTGTAAGAAAATTATGTTTATTTTGGTTAAAAAAATTTATTATATTGGCTAATAATTACATAAATATATATAAAGTTACGAATTTGAGAAAAATCGATAAAAACAATGCTTAAATTACCAGCCATTGTTTGCCAGATTTTTGTAATGATTAGTTTTCTTATGATTAAAGTGATAGAAAATTATGTTTCTCTTGGTTAAAAAAAAATTATATCGGCTAATAATTACAATAATAGATTAAGTGAAGAACTTAAGAAAAACCGATAAAAAAGATGCTAAAATTACTGGACATTGTTTGCCAGATTTGCGCCATGATATATATTCTTATGTCCAATGTGTAAGAAAATTATGTTTATTTTGGTTAAA